>CAMTDV010000014.1:38828922-39408922 GCA_947069175.1 Scalesia atractyloides | reverse complement strand
GGTGCAGTATTGGCAAGGATGATCAGGGGAGTGGTGATACTGACAACGGTTACATTTTGGTAATGGGCCTGTGTAGGGTCTTCTGTATGGTGCGGGTGGAGGAGTGACTTGGGTTATGGGTGCAGCAGGAATAGGGGTGTTGATTTGGGTAACAGCAAAATTTCTGGTGTTACGCTTCCTCTTGTTAGCAAACTTAGAGGAAGGAATGGGGTGGTTTGAAGTTTGTCCCTCAACAGGGGCTTTCTTCTTCTCTTCCTTGAACTTCCCGTTGCGAATTCGGTTTTCGGTCAGTTCAGTTGCCAACTCCATGGCAGCTTCAAGTGTTACCGGTGAAACGCTGAGAACTGAATCTTGGATTTTCGAGGGAAGTCCTCGAATATAATGCTCGATAGACGATAGGTTGGTGTGAACAGATTTGGAACCATTTGGTTCAACTCCAAAAACCTCTTGTTGTAAGTAGAGTGAGCACCCTCTTTTTGCTTTAGAGCATGAAATTCATCCTCTAACTTCTTAATTTCACTTCTAGGACAGAAACGCCTAGTCATGATTTCCCTTAACTCCTCCCAAGTTAAGGCCATCGCATCTTCAGTTCCCATCTTCCCTTTCTCAGTATTCCACCAAGTAAGAGCTACACCAAGTAGTCTCCCGGTGGCGTAACGAACCTTGCGATCCTCAGGACAATCGCAGTTTAGGAAGGTGTTTTCCATCTCCTCGAACCAATGTAGAAGAGCAGTGACACCCTCGGTCCCTTCGAATTTTGGAGGATCACAGGACTTAAAATGTTTGTAAGAGCACTTGTTGGTAGGAGGGTTGTCGATGTTCTGGTCCTGTTGTTGAGGAGGGTTAGTAGGATTTGTAGCAAGGGCTTGTTGTACTTGTACCACGATGTCAGGCAATATCGTGGCCATTTGTTTCGCGATATGAGTGGCCAAACGTTCCTGAGACTTTCCCGATCTTTTACCCCTTCGATGCTGTCTAGACGACATCTACAGGATCATAAAATGAGAAGATTGTGAGTTTACGGTGTCTTTTTAGGTGTCATGTGTCTTTAAGAAAATGAAAATAACATAAAATTCAATAATGCAACTACATTCATAGGATGTCTTGGGTTTGCTCATGTTGGGCCTCAAATGTCCCCCATACCTTCACCTATATAGTCATGTGGGCCCCCATGGCTATTGGCTTGGTAGGATTCACATTAGTATTGGCAATTTAACACTCGCATCCCCCGAATGCAAACCACAAAATATGTTCATGAGATGTTTGGTCGGAACGTGTCCAGGTGTAGACACAATGACAACTCAAAGTGGGATTAGCTCACACGACGTTTGGTATAGCATGCTTTGGCCTAATAGGTACTTCGTATTCTCATCGTTAGTCCCCAGGTAGGCAAACTGGTCCTTTATTTTGGATTTATACGAATCCCAGCCTAGACAGGACGTTCCGACTACCGGTACTGGTACCCTTCCAGTTACTACATGCCCGTCATGAGAACTCACTTTGATGAGATTTGAAAACACGAAAATCATTGTAAAAACAATCATGATGTGGTGTGTGCTTTCATGGATGTGATATGTTATGAGCATACGACTTCATGATAGGCATTATATGATAATACATACTTATGAACATGCTTGCACAATATCAAATGTAACATTTAACATAAAACATATAAACATCATGAAATTTGGCATATAACACACAAAATTCTTATAAGTTTCTAATCGACTATAGTATAGGCTCTAAGGGTCTAATAACCTATCCTATATCCCTATAGTCATGGCTCTGATACCAATCTGTCACACCCCGACCCGCATCGGAAATAAGAGTCGGGGCATAATTGGGTTATCACCAAAGCACATGACATTTACTATTATGTTTCATAATTAATAAAGTCAAAGTTACATTATCAAATATCCAAACATGTTCATTCAATACAAAGGAAATAACCAAACATAACAATCCCAATTCTAAATCGTTTTATTCTTCTAATCCAGGTCCTATGTGTTCCTAGCTGCTGCTGGTTCACCTGTATCATGTGTAAAATAGGAGTTTTTGGGTCAACATAAGTTGGCGAGTGAACCTTATTAGATAAACATTTATTAATGAATTAATGGTTAGTTTATCAATGAAAAATTGTGCATAATCATAAATGAGCAAATGTAAGTAATCAAGCAATGGCAAAAAGCCGTTACAATTATAACATACAATAACACTTGATTGCATACATGAACATACCAATATCATACGATAAATAACATAAGTGAACTGTGCGATCAAGGCTCAATCAAACGGAGCCGATCGTATTGCATGTACTGAAAATGTAAAATGAACTGTGCGATCAAGGCTCAATCAAACGGAGCCGATCGTATTGCATGTACTGAAAATGTAAAATGAACTGTGCGATCAAGGCTCAATCAAACGGAGCCGATCGTATGCGGGCACGCCAGGTTCAACCGCATAATAAAATGGGGAACATGCTCAACGCTCATAAATGGGGAGCGGCGGCCTCGGCAATTGCATGTACTGAAATAATAAATTGCATCCAATAATAACTAGTTAACAGCAACAAACTAAATACACATGTTCATGATATGATGTATGCACAATGGTTTAGTTATAATATGTATATAAACAAAGACACATGATACACCCCAAAAACGTGATTAAAACGGGGAATTTGTAAGATTCACTCACATTGGGTGCGTTGGATTGGAGATGGTGAGATGCGCACGATT
This sequence comes from Scalesia atractyloides, assembly GCA_947069175.1. Classification (NCBI taxonomy): domain Eukaryota; kingdom Viridiplantae; phylum Streptophyta; class Magnoliopsida; order Asterales; family Asteraceae; genus Scalesia; species Scalesia atractyloides. The sequence goes on along the minus strand of CAMTDV010000014.1, from coordinate 39,406,184 downwards.
TAGATGAGCGGATCAACGAGGAATACTAACCTAAATAATAGTGGAAAAATATAATAAATGGATGGATTTTATTAAGGATTTTAATGAAATTTTTAGATATATTTTTGTGAGTTTATGGCTATTTTCTATCTTTAAAAAAATGTTATTTTTAAGTATTTTCAATTGATTTTTAGATTAAATTAAATAAATAAAAATATAAAAAAATATATTTATTTTTTTTAGCGTTGACCGTTGACCGTTGACCGGTTCGGTCAATGAATAAATCTGCGCCGGGTGGGATTCGAACCGGCGACCTCCCGTTCGCATGCACGCAGCTCTACCAACTGAGCTACGTGTCTAACCCGAAATAATCTCGTGTTTAATTATATTTATACACTTATTCGATTAAACTGAATTTCCTTTATTTGCAAAAACATTTTAATTCAATCGAACCGGTGCTCGTGACGAGTTTCGAACGCGCGACGTGTAGTTCATGTTGCACACAGTCCACCGCTGGACTGTGTGTCTAACCCGGTTATTATCTCGGTTTTTATTATACTTAACAACTATCTGATTTAACCCGGTTTAGTTCTTGATCAAAAAAGGCATTTTATTCCACAAAGTGTGCGTGTAGCAGGGATCGAACTCGGGACATGTATAGTTTTTGTTTGCACACAGTCTACCGCTGGACTGTGTGTCTAACCCGTTTAAACTTCCGATTTTAATTAATCTTAAGTCATTACTGAACTCGTCTTCTTCATTACGAACGCAGACATCAATCAACAATCCGATTCGTGATTAAATTAGTTAATAAACATGATGTCTAGTTTGAAGGCATTAAACCGAACAGTTTGGGGAAAGAAGATACCGAACAGGTTGTCTTCTTCAGAGAGTCCGGCGAAACTTGTCGGCTCTGTTTTTGAACCTTCGTCTGAGAGAATCTATCAACAGGCTTAAGGGATTAGATATGAAATTGAACTAGTGAGTATTGATTATCAGTACGTTGGAATGTGCATACCGGTAATTATCGAGTTTCCGGCAATTCCAGAAGTTTTCCGGCGAAGATAAGATTTTCGATAAACGTTGACTAGGATCGATTCTGATGGAGGAGTTGTGTTAGAGACTGATTAATCACATGATTTAAACAGAAAGAGTCGGAGGAAATACCGTGTGGATGTGAGTCCCGGTTTTCTGGTGACTTGCAGAATTTTTCCGGCGAGCTGATTCAGATGATCTGGTGGTCCGAAAATGCGACGAAATTGAAATGGAGTATTGATATGATAGCTCTGAATCGCGAGAATGGTATGAAGCTTGAGTTATTCAGAACTTTGATGACCTTTCGGTTTCAAAAACCGAAAATGATGAAACTTTAAGTTCAATCAATTTCAGCTTGATTAGAAACCATTATACATCGGTTATAATCTGAATATGCGAATTAAACAACGATTAGACGATTGATTTGCCGATTACCGTTTCTCAGATGGCGCCATCGGTTAAACTGAGTTTGTGTATAAATTTCATTTGTTTTCCTAGAGTTAACAGAAAACACATTGTGGCGGAGTGGTTTAGGGAATGAATGTTAAGTTGTTAAAGAGTCTTGGCTGACCCGGGTTCGACTCCCGGCAGCTTCATTATTTTTTTATTTATTTTATTTTAAGTTTTTATCAAATATAATTTTTATAGTTTAGTTTATTTATTAATTATGTATCGTTTTAACTCAAAATAATCATAAATATTTAATGCAACTTTTATAACTTGGTACTTGATTACAAAACGGAGCGGGTTTTGGAGACCCGATTTTTACAAATGTTACAATGGACAGGCTGCTTCGCGCGGCCTTCTTTCATGTGCTCCTCGCGTGACTCGGGGAGCGTATTTTCACAGAAAGATTCGTCTTGTTGTTGGGTTTGAGCTGAATTATGTTATATAAACATCATTATACAATACAAACTCATAACCCTACGAATTAAGGTTGGACATGGGCGGAAGTCAGAGTTTTGAGAGGAGGATTTGAAGGTTTTCAAGCTTTGGTTGAAGAGTTGAAGGTCCGATATCAAGTTGGCTCATGATTAATCATTCGGGTTTCTTCGTTCTCTTATTTTTCTTAGATTCAAACCATGTTTTGCCTTTGTTTTATGATCTTTGTTCTTCTACTTATTATGTTTCTTGGCTAAATACCTTTGAACTACCTTGGTAGGATGAATATACGATAATGATTGGATTTTTATTGGTTATTACTTTGTTTATGGAGAGTTATTAAAGTAAAGAAGTTGGTAATTTTGATTTGATATATATAAGTATCTTGATTTGTTTGATTTCATGTTTATTATTTAAATGTGCACCTTGTTGAATGTCTTTCATATAATAGGTTCATGTTAGATCTTAATCACTTGTGATTTTGATTTTTATGGTTAATTGGCCAATACACCATAGGATATATATTCGTGAATCAAGTAGGTCTAGGTGTTTAACTAATCTTAAAATCCGTGAGGTGAGAGATTATCGGTTTGTCCAGGTTGTTAGATCGCTAAAGTTAGGATCTTTGTAAAAAGACCACGTTAGGTTACATTTCAACCCATGCTAATTGAGTCAAACCAAATTATCGTAGTTACCGTAGACTTCTATACCATGAGGGAAATTGTCAAATTAGGGTACTTTCTTAACACATTCGGGAAGTCGTGAGGAATTTCAATTTAGCCGGTAATATAACAGCTTGCTAGGTCTCCATAGGTGTTTTCTCGAGAAAAGTCGAGGGTCATGTTCGGTTATCCGACAAGTTTAGTAGTTTAAGATCCCGGTTCTAATAACAATGTCATACCAATAGAAAGAAAGTCTATGTCGTGTAGGATTCCAGTCTAGGTAGTCGTTTCATCATCATCTGAGTAAAATCCAAAGTCTAATTCGTGTCTTAGTTCGTTTGTTTTAGCTAGTATTTATTTAATTGCAATTTTAGGAATTTAGGAACCTCACTCTTAAAATATAAAAAAAAAATTAGTCGTGTCAATCAATAAGTCTAGTGAGTCTAGTGTACGTAATCTAAAGAGTCTCGTGGGTTCGATTTCTGGACTTACTTAGCTTTACTAGAGTTGATCGGTTTACTTCCTAGTTAGTAGTTCAGTCGAGTTTTAAAGAGTCTAGAGTATAACTTAGTGTCTTTTTTTTTAAAAGAAAACTTCATTAGAAAAAAACACCGACCCACAAAACGGGGAGGCCAACAAACAAAACTACATAATCACAAAATTACACCACTCGGTTCAAGAGATGGACCTAGTTTTTAATCTACTACTAATCCACAAAAAATCAACCGATTTAACTTAGTATCTAGATTAGGTTAATTTTAGTTAATAATTAATAAACTACTTTTAGCACATCAAATATAACAACTTTCAACAACCGAAACCTCTACCACATCACTCATCATTCACGGCTCTAAGGGTCCCACCACCCTACCATTATGGTCATTGTTGACTTTGTGAACATGTATTTAGTGTTGAGAAATATAAGACATTCCAAGGTCCTTGAACATCACTTCCACACTTCACAAAAAACATCACAACACAAACTCTCTCCGCACCCCTCAACCAAACAACTAAACCAAAAAAAGGTGATATAAGGTGACTCAAGGCATGAGAAGTGTTAAGGAGCTTATTCTTGCAAGTCTTGGAGCTTTATCTTTTTATTTTCTACAAGGTGTTCTTCCCTAGTGTAGTGCTAGTAGTAAGCCTTTAATATTTATGTTTAAGTTTGGTTTAGTGTAAAGTGCAAGTGTTCACCAAGAAAACCTTCTTAAGATACTTGAAAAGTTTTAAAAGAAACAATATATGAATTAAGTCATACATTGCATTGTGTTTTAAATTGTTAGTTTTGGTGTTTTACTATATATTACCATGTCAAACAATCCAAAACATCATTTATAAGTCCAAAACATGACGCCTACATCTACTTTTCACACTTCTTAGGAAAAATGTCCTTTGTAGACTAACCCTACCACATATATATATGTATATATATATGTATATAAATATGTATATATATATATATATAGGATCAGGAGAAAACGATTGAAAGTATGAAAACGGTGAGAATAGATCCTGGTCGAACACGTGGCAGGGGACGCTAAATGATATGCGGAAAACGAATGTCATTGTTCAAGTCCGCATAATAGATGGCGTAATAATTCATTTTCAAACAAAAGATCTATTAGATATCGCGTGTAGTTCTTTATTCTTGTTTCATTGGCGTTTTATTTTCAAAGCAATATTTTTGAAAAATGTCGTTGTGTCCTTCAACCTAGAATTAATATTCAGCGTTTTCATTATTTAGAACATATCAGGTGTTTTACACTTTGTTACGTATATTTGAATTATGGCGTTTCATTAAAATGTTTTAGGTTTAAAGTAAATCTGTTATTCTAATTGTTTATTATTCAACCAATGGTTTGTTCATTATGACGTTTTCACCTTCTTCCATCTCAACATGCACTTCATTTTGTAGATCTGTCAAGTTGAATTAATTTCTTTTGGCGTTTTGTATCAATGGCGTTTTAGATAAATATGTCGTTTCGTCTGGGAACGTAGGTTAACGCTGGGAATGGCGTTTTGCTCGTTAGTGTGGCGTTTTGTACTAGAGCAGTAAAAAGACCCTTTTATCCTTAATGAAGCACGTCCAAGTAATAAAGTTGATGTTATTTACGAAAAGGCCACCGCGCCATTCTAATCCATATATTGTTTTGATCCAACGGATGAGGAGCGTTCTCACCGTTTTCACACTTTTAGGTGTTTTCCCTAAATCCTCACCCTATATATATGTGTGTGTGTATATATATATATATGTATATATGTGTGTGTGGGTGTGAGAATGGTTAAAATAAGAACTAGCTTAAGTGCTGAGAACTCGTGAAAATGATACTTCCAATAGTTTTTTGGAAATTTTTTTGACGAATCTTTTTTATGAAATAAAAAAAACTATCATAGACCACTTTTTACGGTGGGGCATTTCTACCCTAACATTCTGGCTGCAACCATTTACATTACCGTACATGAAACTTACATGTCGAAAAAAAGTCTGCTCGTAATTTTTTTCCGGGTTTTTTACAGGTGTGTTAGTTAGATGTCAATCTACCTTTATGCAAACCACATTGAGTTGTGAGAACCATGAGAACTATGCCTTCCAAAAAAAAATCAAAATTTTTTCTCAAAAATCTTAAAAAATCACTTGTTACATGAAAAAAGATAAAAAAAAAATGTCGTACGCAAAAATTTACATAGGATGTAAAAAGGTTTATATCACCATAAACAAAATTCACATCAGGCGTAACAAAATTTACATTAAGCATAACTACCGACTCGACAATTTTTTTTGTTTTTTTACAGATGTGTTTATAGGTTCTGTACAGTAATCTAACATTAGAAACTCTAGAATCTTCAACTATGACAAAATAGCTTCAGGTTGTTTTGGTTGGACCAATGCTAGTCCAGTGCTAAGCCGTGGTGGATCCGGGATTTTTTTTCAGGAGGTTTCTTTTGATAGATTCTCACTAGTTTTATTCAAATCATACAAGATTTCCACTAATTTTTTCTAAACCGAGGGGTTTCTGAATCCGCCACTAGTTCTAACGAAGAGGTCCGAAAGACAAAATATTGTAGTGACAAGGAATTAAATATATTTTGACACTAAAGTGCTGGTGCATGCTCGTAAACCATAGTACCCATTCATCCAACACGTAATAATTCGGAGTGGCTACCACCCAGCAAACCGTGGTACTCTATAACACTCCTTGTCACTACATTATACACACTTGATGTCTACAATAGGTTATAAACACTCCCAGGACCGTCTCTGAAAATCACAAATTTTTTTTTTGGCCCTGTACGCTATAAGATATTTGCGCCCTATTCGAAAAATCTCCATTTAATATAAACTTATGAATCACTAAAATTTATGTGGTTGTAATTTAAATATTTATTTTTAGCTAAATTTAGGAAATGTTTATCAATTAAAGAGAAAGATGCACTTCACAAAATTATGCATTAAATGCCACTACAAAAAAAAACAAAAAAAAGGCTAGAATAAAGTATTTGGAGAAACCAGGATTAGAACCCGCGTCTCCTTGTTGTTTAAGCAAGGCAGTAACCACTAGCACAAAGGTTTATTTATGTTATCTCTTGATTCAGTGCATATATATTCTATTTTATACAACGTAAATTCCATACAAAATTAAAAAGATTTAGGCCCTTGGAGGGTTTGAGCCTTGTGCCGTCGCCCATCCTGCACGACCCTAAACAGTCCCCTTAGGGAGAAAGCTAGAAATAAAAATCTTGTACATTGTACATTACCAGCTTTAGAGAATAATCCAACATCCATTCACTCCGAAGCTTGGTCATGAGACCTAACCTCGTAATGAGGCTGACGTTCAAGCCCGACTTAACGATTTTGGGGGCCGAAAACGAAATAAAATTTAGAGCCTTTTATCGAATCAAGTGCTCAACTATTTGGGTATAAACGAGCTATTATATTATTAATGTTTAGCAAAATTAGAGGTAGAAATAATTAACCACCCAAAATCAATAGTCAAGTAAATTAAGTAATAGAATAATCAAGTAAATTAGCCAAAACCCAGGTATAATAAGCAAAGATAAATTTAATTCTAACATCCCAAACTCTATAGGGCTTCTTTTAATTTTTCTTTCCTTTTCTTTCCTTCACATTTTGTATACAAGATCTCAAAGATGAGGCCCAATACGTGGTCTAAAGCAGATGTTTCATTTATTTTAACTTGTCCTTAAGACGGGCTTGCTGATGCTACGTTTCTTTGTGTTAGATTAAGGTATCCGAACTCAAACACACACGTAATTTCGGACCGGCTAATACAACAAATCCTTTTACATACACTTTGTACTTTTCACAATTAGGATTGAGAGGACGTATATGCGTATCTTTTAGTTTTACTTTTGAGAAGAATGTTGTATAATTTTCGTTATCTCCGTTTTGACAGAAATATAGTTAATTAAGAATATTCAACTTTTTTATGGCATGTCATATTTGATTTGATTTTCTAATTCAATCTAAAATAGTGTGCCCCTTATTTGGAAAAGTTTATATTCAAGATTAACCATTAGCGTGTCAATAATAGTAAATCCGGTGCATCGGGCTTATGTATGCGCGTGGTCTAAGGGGTTTCAGGCCAACTTGATTTTGAATACACGACTTGGACTCGTGACCTCCAGATTACTCAGCAACAACCTTTTTGTTGCTCCAAGGTTTGCCGCTAACTATTAGCTTATTAATAATATATATGAAATATGAAGAGTTTTGCGTTTTATTCATAAGTTATTAATTTTTAAAAGAAAAGTTAAACACTGAATTTTATAATCAACCATTAGTAACTCACAATATTAGACTATGTACCAACGGAACCATGATTATTAATGATAATTGTGTTTGCTTTCTACAAAGGGTTTTTTTCACATATTTCTCCTTTCTAAGTGCCCTTATATATATTTACCCAACATATAAAATCAGTTACATATTTCGCTTCCTAAGCTATATATATTACATATTTCTCCATCCTAAACTCTATATATTACATATTTCATCTTTTCATTAAAATTTCTAATATTGAATTACTATTTTACCCTTAATAAATATATTAAATGAATATTTACATATGTTTCTTTTCTAATAATTTAAATTCCATTTTTCCTCAATTCTGCTAGTATTTAACCAATTCTTCTACTAAAACAATCCTTGCTTGATCCAACAAAAAACAACAAGAAACATAAGTTATAAAAATGCAATCATCACTTATTCATAATCAATTGCACTAAAAAACCATAGTTGATAGGAAACTACGAAGAACAAATGCTTCTTGTTCTCCAGATTGCTTGCATCGTACACTTGATAATGCTAAAGAAAGGCCCAACAGAAAATATGCAATGCAACTCTGCAAGTGATAAATGTTTAAAAAAAATTAATCCAATCAATTGAAATATTTACCCGTTTGTTTGAAAACGTCAAATTATGTTATTTCACAGATCACATATAATTCTTCACTTCATGACAAAACAATAAATAACAAAATAATCCTTAACAAAATAATCCCCGTTCTCTTTTCTCCATTACAACAATAACGAAAAAAATTATAAAGAGAAAAAAATGGATAAGAGAAACCCAAAAATCAAGAAACCTTAAGCATCAAAACCGACTGATAATCAAAATGATTTTCCACATCAATCAAACCCAATAATCTTTTCAAGATCGTAAAAAAATCAGCATGCGACAGGCATAAATTCTAACAAATTAAGATTTAGAGGAACTTGATCCAAAATCTATATTACGATACAGAGGAATTACATTCGAAATTGGAAAAGATAGATTATCCAAATACTGATTGTAGATTATCCCAATACTGATTCTATCTATTAGAAATAGAGCAAGGGTAATTAGGTAATTTTAAATAAAAAGTGGAAATATGTAATTGATTTATGGGTTGGGTAATATGTAATAAGGGCCTTTAGGAAGGGGAAATATGTAAAAAACTCTTCTATAAAAGTGGTACAACTTTAGATTCTTTGAAATGAAATTTTTGGTGATATTTAAGTGTAAAAATTTTGTTTAAAAAATTACGTTTGTAAAAGTAGGTAAATCCTGCCCATGGCTTTATAGCCTAGTGGCATCCTGTAGGTGGGATAAGGTTTTGGAACCAATAGGTCCTTTGTTCGATTCCCACAAGGGGGGTTTTTTTTCTCATATTTATTGGGTTTTCTCATGAATTGGTGTATAGGAATTATACCTAGTGGAGATGGATATGATCGGATGGTTCTGCTTGTGACACAATAATACCCCAATGATCCGTCAGTGATCCGTTAAAAAAAGTAGTTAAATCCTAAGTTTTATTAACCCTACATCAGCTAGATTATATAATGGCAATAATATCGTATATTAGTTTTAGACAAAATTACAAAAATCAACCTTTATGTTATACCTAAACTGCACTTCATACCTTTTACTATGAAATCGGCAAAAACCAACCTTTATATTCATATTTTGCTACAGAGTATAACCTTTAACACAAACGGAGTTTGTTTTCTTGGTTAACCGGGCATTTTGGTCTTTTTAAATCTTTTTTAATATATATTAAAAAAACTCACAAAACCCACCATGCCAACATTTTCATCTCCATTAACCACCGTGAACCATCTGACAACCACCTTCTCCGTTCATCACCCAATTAAATTAAATCAAATCATGTTCAAGCGTTGACAACCACCTTCTCCATTCATCACCCAATTAAATTAAATCATGATCAAGCATTAACAGTCATCTGCATACAAAAGTTGTTTTAAGTGTTCAGATCAACTGGTCAGAATCCAAGTCGATTCAATTGTTCATAGCAGCAAAACCCAGTCGATTCGTTCCTCAAATCGAAAGGAAGGCGGCCATTAAGTGGAGATGATTGGCGGTAGGTGACGAGCTATGGTTTCGTTGGTGGTGGTGGGTGGCGGAGATTAGGTTGAGTCTTTTTTATGATAATAATGATCCCAGAGATGTAGTTGGTCGTATGTAGTTGGTGTTGTATGGATGTAAGAAAATGTGAAACGTTGTTGTGCAGGTGGCAATAGGTTAAGTTGCTTTTAATACTTTTTGCATATATTGAGTTCTGATCGTTTTCTTTGTATTGCTAAGAGTTCACATTTACCGAGGTGAGATCGGTTTGGGCTAGTGCAAGCAAGGTAGTCGTCTATCGCCATTTCTCATTGGATGGTAAACTTGTATCCAGTTATTACCCATTTCCGATCTTACATCAAAACCGATTCATTTTTTTTAACATACAAAATTTTAAAAATAGAGATGAATATACATAAAGATATACCAGCGCAAGACGTGTAAGAGATGACGACCACAATACCGCGAGGTGTCATGGTGGATCCTTTATACACCCTTTGTTCTACGACGCCGGCTCCGCCTCCAGGCAGTTGCGGAGGAGAATCAGACACAGATAAGCTCACACGGTCAGTTGATGGCATCATAACAGCAAATCAGTCATCAGGAAATCTGGATTATATGAACCTCATCGGTGGTTTCAATAGACTGTTGAGACATTGTAGTATGTTTTGGTGTTCTTTACAATTTTAATTTATATTTGTATGTTAGTCTTACAAGGATTGAGTATGGTGGTTAATGCAAAGGAAGATGGTGGCTTATAGTGAGTTTTGTGAGTTTTTTTAATATATATTAAAAAAGATTTAAAAAGACCAAAACACCCTTACATGCAAAGCATGTGACGGCAGTTAACCAAGAAAACAAACTCTTTTTGTGTTAAAGGTTATACTCCATAGCAAAAATATGAACATAAAGGTTGGGTTTTGCTGACTTGATAGTGAAAGGTATGAAGTGGAGTTTAGGTATCACATAAATGTTGATTGTTGTAATTTTGTCTTAGTTTTATAAGTTTTTAACACATTCCTAAAACCTTATATTTAAAAATATATTATAAAATTTGGCATAGAATGGTATTAAAACTATAGCACCAATATTAAGTTTTAACTTGTCGGACAAAATTGACCAATAATTGGTTATAACCAAAGTAGGAAACTTAAGGTGTTTGGCCAACTAAAATACCTGATAGATAGTTGACTTGATGTTTCCGGTATGTCTCTATACATACAAATATACTTTTATATAGACACAAATATATATATATACAGAATTTAATAAATATATAACATTTAACACATCAGATTAATAAAGATGTACAATCGTCTAAGCATCTGACTAATCTGTGAATAGAGATAGCAGTTAATGAAATTACATTTTCATAAAGCTGATTTATATTCACTCAAGAATCAAGATGTATAATAACATATAAATTAACATAATGATCTTCTCACGTACTCATTTGCGAAGTTAAAAGTGAGGAAGAATAATTAGTTGATCATCAACGTTAAGATTCAGGTGGACACTTGAAATATGACCACTTTTGGTAGTTGAGCCCTACAAGTTGGTGCTACTACATGGTTCAATTTTTTGTATCAAGTCAATATGTCATGGAGCTTTCAAACGTTCAAAGCTCTATACGATAAAAGTAAAAAAAAAAGCCTTATCATATAATCAATATAATCAGGTCATGTGCTTTTTAAGCGTCAAGGTGATGCTCCAAGGAAAGCATATATGCCTATGTGTCATGGGATGTTGGTCGCACTGCGGCTCAACCTTTTTCGGAAGGCTTAAATGAATTATGAAGCTGGTTGGTCCTTTTCAGATACATAAAACCTCATAAATCATTTTATTAAAAACATATATAATATATATATATATATATATATATATATATATATATATATATATATATATCAAATCTAGTTAAATAGTATATCTTTATAACCATATTTAACAAACTAATTATTGATATCATAACAAAATAAGGAATCAACTGTGTAAAAGGTGTCCATAAAGAGATCTTATATGCTCAAATTTGAATAGGCTTGTAAGTTTCCAAATAATACAGCAAATGTGATTATCACACACATATGTACTCAACTACAAAGAAAGATAACATATGTACTCAACTACAAAGAAAGATAATTATACAAACAAAAGATGTGAAAATAATATTATAAAACTACAAATGTTATATAATATGGCTCTAAGGATTCAAGTGTCTTGGTCGAGCCAAATACAAGGCCATTAGATCCTAAAAATTATATAGACTAATTTTGTTAAACGACGATTAACGCTATAGTAATGGGTAAACCTCATAGATTCAAACCAAAATATACTCTACTTACTAACACCTAATTTAAATAAATATGTAAAGAACTTTAAATTTTCATCGTACTCAAATATATTTGTGAAATCCACAAAGTTGTACGAAAGTCTTAAATAAATGATTTTTTTTATAATTGCCAACATACATGTTAGAGTAAATTGCCATTTTAGTCCCTAAAGTTTGATCAAAATTGCCACTTTAGTCGAAACATCAATACTTATTAATCATACAAATCATGACATCAATACTTATTAATCATGCAATAATCAAGAGTTAATGACATACTAAATAGTAATGAAAATTGAACTTTTGAAATAAACACCCTTGAGAAGTCTATGTACCATCCATTTGATTGATAACAAGTTAATATTGGTCATGACATGATTAGTGACATAGCATTGTTTATTCAAATCACTTAATTTCTAATTCATTGTTGCATTAGTGAAAAACACATTTTCACTAGATTTTTCAACAGTCCACCATACGAATGAAAATTGACCAAAACACACAAAATTTACCATGGAACCTCTATAGTTGAGTAATGCAGGATAGATAGGTGTTAGCTTTGGACCTTCCTTTGTAAAGCATATTTAGCCTTCTAGCAGTTTATAGACGCCGTGTCCTTGAACAAATCCCCCATTTGCATAGACGACAATACACTTCACACACTAGTTTCCTTAGCCGGACCATCCCTTCATTATCGTGTCTAATAATGGTCCTGGAACAATATCGAGGTTATGCGAGAACTCTAGGAATTGCGCCCAATAATTCCGCTCGAAGCAACCCCACTTCTTTCTAACATAGGTGATTTGTCCTTAAATCATTAAAAGCATTTTGGTTTCAGAGATTTACACAAATCATTAACCATATAGTATGCTTGGCCTCAAATTTGTCACTGGTTATTTTAAGAATGGACCAGGACGTACTTAAACACTATCTGTTGGATCTTAGGGTGTGTGATAGTGTGTGTTTTTTATAAAACAGTTGAATAAATTGAAAAATTCAATCAAACAGGGATAATTAAACACATCAATCTAACATAATTGGATTTGGGATTGTTTGTCCAATGATTTGATATATTCAGAATGTTTACAATACAATCAAAGGTACAGAAGTACCCCCCTGGGTGCACTCTTTCTTTAAGTGCTTATGTTTTTCAGCTCTTAGAGTTACTAAATTACTATATGAGAAAACGACTCTAAAGAGAGGAGAGAACTATTTATGATGACACCATGAAAGCGACTCTAAACAACTCATTAAATGGTGTAACTGGCAGCAGTTTGCTAAACTACCGGACAACCAAATATATCATTGTTACATTGAAACTACTGCTAAGAAAGAGAAAACAACTGGACTCCAAAACTGCTGGAAGGGCCAACACTTTTTGAATCCAATACTTCTGGTCTTGTGCTGACTTGTTGACTTGGTCTTTTGGTCTTCAGTCTTGACGTTGTTGACTTGACTACTGACTTGTTCACCCAACACTTATTCATTCCTGTACTTCGTATATTTGTCTTCAAGTTTGTTTAATGCAATAGTTCTATTCCAGTTGTTTGGGAAGCCTTCAAGGGGGAAACTTCTAGATCTTTGGTTATACTTTAACTTATTCAAGCAGGTAGGGATCATGGTTCCCTTGGGTTTTGGCTTTCATCATCAGCAGATCTTACATAACCCAACAATCCCCCCCCAGATCTGCTAATGCCAAAATCACACTTATTCTGGCCTGTCTTTTATTCTCTTATTTGTTGATGCCCAATAGTCATTTCTTGGTCATTTTTTTGATCCCAAGCTCCAGCCTTATTGCTTAAACATCATTTTCATCCTTTTCCATTTAAGATCAATAATGACTTTGATGTCATCCACGTGAAGACTTTGGACACCATACCCATCCACCTGGATTCTAGAGCCATATTCTCTAAAGATCTCCACATCATTTGAGTCCTTCATTACTTTCCATCTCATAATCCTTGGGTTAGGTAGGAATGGAGGCTAGTCTAAGACCTTAGTGGGTGGAGGTGAATCTGGCCTGGAAGGCACTGTTACCCCTTGATGTGCCACTAAATGATGTGGTAAATCATGTGGATCTTCCTTTGGAGATTCCTCCAAAGCAACTGTGTAAGTGCCTGCGTATTCGTTTTGGTTTATGAAAACATGAGTAGTATCAGGCATGCAACTTACCAGCAAGGGCTTCTCTTCTTCATCTAAATCTACAATCCATCTAGCATATCCATGTTTCTCTTTAAGACTGTTCATATGCTTTTCCAGGATCTGTGGATTGTATAAGATGATTTCTTGGGGCTTGAATGGAACAACAACAGTCTCTTTCTACTTTTTGAGCAAGGTAGATCTCTGTGTTCTCCTGAGACAAAAGTGGTGGAAAATTTTTCAGGATTTCTTTTTTTAGCACTGAGATAATCCATATATTCTTTTGAGACCATTAACTCCTTCCACCTATAAATTGAACTTTTAGGACCGCAGTTGACATGTATCAACTTATGCTTCATTTTGAAGGTCTTTGCAGCCTCTTCTAGAGTTAATTTTGTTTTAGTGCCAAGCTTCCAATTTGAGGAGTGACCTTGATGCTAAGATCTGCCAACATTTTCTTCACCCTTACAACCACTGCCAGTAAGTTTTAAGCATCCCAATTTTGAAAGATGTAGAAATTCTTAACTGGGTAGGGTACATTCTTTTTCAGCCATTCAATGCTTTCTTGTTTTGATTTTTTGGCAATTGAGAGATCCTTGAATGGTGGGATTTGGGAAAACTTTTGAGATTCTTGGAACATGTGTTGCTCATATGCCCAAACTTCCTTGATGCTTCTCTCCATTATGTATTGTGCTTTTCTGTAGGTCATCTTGTTCTTATTTGAAGTGAATTCTTGGATAGCCTCCTCCTTCATTATTTTCACATTTTCCAGATAGTTGAGCTTGTTATCAACTTTAAGGCATGGCCGTTCTTTTAATGACAGAATGAACCTTGGAGAGGGAGGAGGATCATCGGTTGTTTCAGGAACCGGTTGATTAGCTTTAAAGCTTTTTGTAAATGCAGCCGTTGAAATTGGAGCAGTTGTTGTTATGGCAGATGATGTTGGTGCAAATGATGGAATATCTTTTGGATCATCCTACAATATCAACTTCGTTTTCCTTGAAAATTGCACAATTGGTTTCTCAGGAACAATTGATTTTTCTTGAACAATTGGTATTTCTTGAACAACTGGTTTATCTTAAACTGCTGGTTTTGCACCGGGTTGTTTACCAGTAGTTTTAGCAACAACTGGTTTTATACCAGGTTGTGCGTTGAGGTTGATGACCTTGTTGTAGGAGGTAGAAATGGTGGAGTACCAACAGTTTTGCCTGGTCCAGTTAGTTGAGTTTTCACTCCTACTGTTTGACCTTTTCGGGCTAAGTTTGAACTGCTGGCTGAGCTTGAGGTCTTTTTAGCTTCCAATTTGGAAAATATTTTGGTCTTGAATGACTGTTGGTGGCTCATGTAAACTTTGATTGTTTTGGTGATTTTGACATCTTTCCTGGCAGCTTTTTCCTCAGCTCTTTGTTCCTCAGTCTTCCCTTTCAACAAAGCTGCACTTAACCCTCTTTGATCCCTTTTAAATTCTTCCATTCTTTCAATCAGATCAACATCCCCAACATCTGGCCCCTTTTGCTTCTCAACCATAGCAATGGTATGTTTTCACGGCCCCTTTTATTTACTTAATTGTCTATTTAAATCGGGGGAAAATCATGCTTGGTTACGAGGTATGATAGTTGAGGATGAAATACATTTGGTCTATTATGTGCGCATAAGTTTGGTTAGTATGAGCTTCCCATGGTAATTCATTTAGTAACCATTAGTCATGGTATTACCGCAGAACAGTTGAATAGATCTATTTGGTTTAACAAGCCTCGCTCCTCGTCGGTCGTGACCCTGTGGGAGTGCAGTTTTGTTCTACTTGTTTTGCATCACCTTGAGTGACGATGTGATGATGCAACACTGTTATGGTTTGGTTATGGGCTTATGTTGGCACATACGTCATGGTTTTGCAAGACCATGATTTGACTATAATGATTTTTATTAGATTATGCATAAAACTTTTATCAAATTATTTGGATTTCATTTGTGTCATTTAAACCCGTGAACTCACCAACATTATGTTGACGTTTTAAGCATATTTTTCAGGTAAGTGAACTCTGATTCACAACTTTGGGGAGTCTCGTATGCATCATGGACGATACTTTTTGTGGGTTTGACTAGAATCTCTCATTGACACATATGAGATATATATGTCAAATTCATGATCTTTGCAAATAGTATTTCTTTTGGTCGGATGTCTTTAAATATGGTGTTTTAATTTGGGACATGTCAACTAAAATATATTACTTTGTTTTGTAACCTTTAAACTACCAGTATCATTGATGCTTAAATTATATTGTATATTGTATGTTTGCTTATCGTATGCTTGAAAACCTTTTGTGGTTACTCCTCGTGTTTCCGTCGTTGGCGGGGGTGTGACATCCTTGTACTAGCACAGAGTCGTGCTACACCTTTTGAGCAGCCTATAAAGTCAACCCATAGCTCTCCATTTGAGGATCCATCCAACCATCGATATACCATCACCGCACCAGCATTCACCACCACTTTTCCAGCCTTTTTTTCCCATTTCTTAGTTTGAATTTTTGGTATTTTGGTTTGTATTGGTCCAAGTTTGTAAGAATGTCCTTTAACAGTTTAACCTTATAGGTTTATGTTTAATCAATCAAGTTTGATGATGTTTATCTTTAAAGCCATAAGTGGCTAAGTTCTTACATCACTTGAGGAAGATAAACCCTTAATGAGTCTTTAATCCTTTTTTTATGGATTACCATTTGTGTGTGTTATTGACTTCAAATAAATGATTTCCTATATTAAAAGTGAGTTTTTCAAAACATTTAGAATAATCTTTTCACTTTGTGTTTGTTGATTCAAACATTCACGTTGTCTATGTCTATGTTGTCAAAAAGATGTTACTTACCTGGAACAGGTTAGAAGTAAAGGGTTGGATGTTAGGTTTTGGAAGTTTTTGCCTCGTGTGGAGAGGTTATATACTCAATACACGAGGACGTGATCTAGTTCATTGCTACTACTCTGGAGGAGATAGCACCAAATCAAAAGGTGGATAGTAGTGGGCGTTCTAAATCCCTTATAAAAGGCATTCATTTGATAGTTGAATTTTGACATTGTGGTGGCTTTCATGTTATAATGATCATGGCAAATTTCTAATATTATTAAGGCCCTGATGCCCATAACTAGGGTCATTCCATTTTATGCCCTCAACACACATATATATATGTTTTCTTCAAAGAGCGACTTTAGCTGGTTGTCGTATGAAAAATAATCATGTCAACTTTTAGAAGAAGCTTATGACTTGGTAATTTTAACCAAAGTCATTTCTATTTTCCTATAGCAATCGTTTGGAAATCCATATAAAAGTGGTTAATCATGTCATTAAGGGGAAATAAAACTCAAGTGATTCTTTCGTGTGATTGTTTTTCAAACATTTATTTTGCGCTTCCTTTGTTTTATATTTTTAAGGTAAGACAATAAAAAATAAACACATTGTATTCCTTTATCTTGTGCATCCGTTTTGGTCTGACTAGACGTTGACCATCTCCGGATACTAAAAGCCCTTGTGTCTTTGGACGATCTCGGTTACCATCATTGTATTACGTTAACGATGGATGCACTTGCCTTAACATATCGTAGTGAGTGATCGTATCATATCATGTTTATAAAATTAAAGATTGAAAACGAACAAAATTAACAAGAAAAATATATACATACTTACAAAATGAATGGAGAATGTACCCACGAAACTAAATAATGCATCTTTGTATCAAGAAAAACTTATAATCGAGTTCGTATAGGGATTCAAAAGGAAATGCTTCTAATAAATATATATTTGGTGGGTTGAGGAAATAAAATTAAATCTGAATCACATGCAAGCGGTGAGGGCGCTAGAGATTTAGGAAGAAAGTGCCTTAATTTAGAATATATTTTTCTGTCCTAATTTTTGTATGAAAATGTTATGTTACTAAATAATGTAAAATATAACGTGACCAATCAAACAATTATTACAAATATTCATGCTTCTTTAAAAATAACAAAGTCCAAAATGATTCAGTTTTCAGGTTTCTAATCATATCTTCTTATTAGGAGTACTGATACCTATACTCATTTAGGTTGTGTTTTATGGATGTGGAACATGTGAGGTGATAATGTGGTATTAGGGGATGAAGAGGAACACCACACCGCCTCCTCATCATGCAAGTTTGTATGGTGAGCCTGGTCATCATCTCACATTCAAGTGCTCATGCACTCTCTCTATTTAATTTATTATTAAAAAGAATATAGAAAAAGAATCAAAAGGGAATGATGGGTATAACATAGAATGAGTGAAAAGAAAATGGTGATGTAGCATTGATAGAATGAGTGAAAAGAAAATGGTGATGTAACATTGAAGTGAAACTAGGGATGAAAAGACGAGGATATATGTAATCATTATAACGTTACGTATAACATATAATAATAAAACTACAATCAAATGATATTTAATTTAAATATAAAGTAACTAAATAAAATAATTTGTCGTTCGAACTTCTCAAAAATTTTAAATGTTTATCTATATACATACAACGCTTGCTTCCAGACTAGATATAAACTCATCTTTAGCGGTGTTATTGAAGAAGTAAAAGCGTTGGGTTTCCTTTGGATTAAACATAGGGCTAAGGATCTGGGATTTAATGAGGCGAGTTGGAGCTCTTTCGATTTTTCTAATTTTTTGTATGTTTCCCTTTGTTTAATTTTGTAATTTTGTTCCCTCGAGTTTCTTTCTTGTGGGTCCCTTTTAATGAAGTGTTGCGTTTAGAAAAAGTTGTTTTAACTTGTTTTCTTTTATCATATTGGATAAAAATTTGGCTTACACAAAGAACTTGCACACAAATATAATTATTTTGATCATGTACGTATGTGGTGTCAAAGGTCTATAATAGTTATGTAACATATTAATGGTAATTTTGAGCCCACAAGGGAGCATCACGGTCATAGCAAAGTAGTAGTAAAGGTTATTTCTCACGAAAAGTGGCGAGGGTTTATACCTTATAGTGCCGACAAAGAATTGATAAATTTGAAAATTTGTTATAGAATATAAATATCTTAGTTTTAATTAATATACTCTCTTTTTATCATTGATGTCTAGTAAGTATTTATATATTTATGTTGGAGTATTATATACTTCTAAGTGCTTATGTAAATATATATATATTTATGTATACACACATCTAATTAGATAGAAGCAAAAGAGCAATGATTATAGAAAGGAAAAAAAAAGACAAAAAAGATAAATAAAAAAAAGATTATCAACTTTAAAACTGACCTTTAAAGAATACACGATTGATAATGGGACGGTTTGTCAAGAAAAAAGTTGGGGTATATATTTGTATCACCCCATAATCAAATTATATGTGCAAGTTTTTTAATTGTTAAGACTAATGTGCGAGAATTCGCACCAAGGATTGTTAATATTCGTGTGTTCAGAATTCATTTGCTTTCCGTATTCCAAACGGCATTCAAATAATTTGTCAAATATTCTAGACGGTCACGGTATTCAAAGAATTTGTCAAATTACTCCACTTGGTCAGAGAATACTAGATGTGATAATGGTATGTTGATATTAATAAATCTTAACATAACTACGGGTTAGTTAACGTACAGTTGGTCTTAACGTACAATGCGTACGCGATGCGGATTTTAGGTTATAACATGCGGATTTTAGTTATAATTGCGGATTTTATGACTATCACCTGATGTTTTATAACATGCGGATATTGGGCTATAACATGCGGATTTGATGACTAACACCTGATGTTTTATAACATGCGGATTTATAGTTTATAAGGTTTATAACGTACACAATTCTCATCGCGTACACTCATACGTTAAGGCCAATTGTATAGTAACTTTCTCTATTTTTTATATATTAGACATTAACCTTCTACGCACAAGAAATTTTGTATTGTAGCCCATATATCTAAATTATAAATGGTTTGGCGGGTTTGCAAAAAAGGTTGACAAGTTAAACAAATAAAATACTTTCTTTGTTCAAATTTTAAGTAGGCCGGCTAACATGCCAACATGATTTAGTACGAAACAACTGCTTTTGTATCTTTGTCTAAAATTACCACCGATTGAAAATACAATAATAGTTATACAACTTGTGTGGCATTACTGGCTATATATCATGACTTTCATTTTTTTTTTTTTGTAGAAATAGGCTTTTTTTGGGTAAAAAAAAAAAGAATTGCGTAGGTGCCTTTCTTGATGGAATGAAAGAAATGTCGACCTATCAATCCTGGTCATGAGGTGGAAAAGAAAGATGTAGCATGGAAATGCCGAAAGGAGGTGCCCTGAAAGTGGAAAGATTTGATTTCAAGACTTCTCTTTGCTTTAGGAATTCTCTTTCTAATTACATGATGAGTTAAGTTGGGTTATCTCAAAGTATACAACGATTCAACTTGGGTTTTTTTTTCTTCAAATTATACAATGGGTTAGATTGGGTGGCCTTTTCTAAACGTCGCTAACTTAAAATGAGACCAAATATGAGCCAACACGACCCACTAGGGGCTGATATAGCTAATAAATAGGGGTAGCCCTCGCTACACTTGACGCTCTGCCGGTAGTGTAAATTTTGGAAAAGTTTGATGTTTTTTCGATTTAATTACCCCTTTTTATTGAAACATTATCCCTATAAGAATTTTCTAGATCCGCCGTTGCGACTCACTACTATTGACACCAGCCGATCACCACCACCTCTGTTTCCGTCATCGCTTGCACTGGCACCACCACTTCCACCTTCCCAACGTTGTCGTTGAGACCACCACCGCGAGCCCGTGTATTAATTATGAATTGCAGTATCATGGTTTAGTACCCAGGAGTTGATGAGTAATATGTTTGAAGCTGTATTACAAGAGGTAAGCATTTTATGTTTAGGTTGTTTTATATGTTATTTTCTTAATATATGGTTTGGAATCTTATAACTCTTTTCTACTGTATTGACATTCAAGTTTTATTATTTTGTGTTTGATCCATATAGTATGAGAGCTTCTTCCGAAGTACATACTATACAATGCATTATGCATGTAACTTTTATTTACGTTTAAAACAAACTTTTGAATGTGTGTTTTGTCAAATTATGGAGTTATTTATACAATTGCTATGAAGCATGTCTAATGTTAGAATAAATTAGTTATTAAAAGGTTTACCTAGTCGTTAATTATAAAAGAATTAATATAAACATCAAATCATCATTGTTAATAAAATTTCACTGGATAGAATAAATTTGTTCGAGTTTGACATTTTTACCTGTAAATCGACACATAAGTTAAAAGAAATTTAAGTTTTATAATACGACAAAATAGAATAACGTAAAGTAATTATTAATTACAAAAAAGTTGGATCATACACGTTACATCTAGCCTTATGCTTGTTTAATGTTACTTGTCATCGCCAAAAATAGAAATACCGTAAAACTAATATAACGGAAAGACAAACAAACAAAAAATAATAATATGAAATAAGAATTTAACACAACCATTAACGCGTTTAATAATCTTTATTAATTAGGCAAAAAAAATTACTTAAACCGGTTGCTTGTAATAAAGCCTTCACAATTTAGTAAATGAAGATGTTACACATGGTAGAGCCTATTTATGCTTAACGCAACAATAGCATAATTACCAACTTGAGACCAACATATTTATATGCATTCGATTAGCAAAATTTTAAATGCATATAAACTTATTAGCGCTCAAAAACATGACGCGGCTGCAATAAATATTGTCATCCATATGACGTGTATTGTCATAGCGAAGAAACGAAAACAATATAATCAATCTCAAAGTACTACAAAGCCATCTTGACCAATACTCGGTCTCACAATGACATGGTAGCAAGACAAAGCAACCACATTCGAAAGACTAAAACTCAGTCTCACAACGATATTACAACAAGGCAAAGCAACCCAAGCCGGAAGCTGCAAACGAAGCAAACCCAACCACATAAATCCTTTAAATACCCATGGAAGGTAAAACAAACCAAACCCAAGTTACAACCCCCTAATACACAAACAAAACAATAAGCTTAGGGTACCAAAACCAAATGCAACAACTTATTGGTCATTGATAAAGTACAACCCTAAATCGGGTGGAAACACTAAATGTCCAAATATGTTGCTAATTGATAATACATAAAAGACAATCTGGGTATTGTTATACACATGCATGTACTACAGCCATAACCGAACACAAATAAAGCTCAACATCTTCAGTTGACTGCAACAAAAAGTGCCAAGCCAAAACATTGAGCCCAAAGTCCCATGCATTAACCCAAAACATTTCTTTAAACGTATACAAAAAAATGCTTCAACCCAAAAAGTCTATGATGAACGACAAACTATCATCTTCATCAACATGAAGCCTCAGATGAACAAGAAAATTTTACCGTAAAAACGAGCTAACAAAGCAACTGAATTAATTAACAAGTCCTCGATGAACAACAAAGTGTCATCTTCACCAACATCAACTCTCATATGAACAATAAATGTCAAGTCATCGAAACCGGATGACAAAGCATCAACCATCCAGGAAAACAAACGTCCAAAATTGTAATCAGGAAAACAAGGATCGTTGATAACCCCTTTTCCTACTAAAAAAATATGCAAGAACATCAAAGCACCAAAAAAAGAAGCAAAATCGAAAAAAAGAAAATGAATTGCAACACATGTAGTCGAATTCCGAAAGGAACCGATGGAAAACAAAACCATCAGAGAAACAAATCCTCAAACACATTCAACCACTCCGACCAAAAAGCTATGAACAAATGCTAGATAAACGATAAAGCATATTTTCGGAAATGGTAGCAAAGGTGGAAATGGTGGTGCAACAGAGAGGGGAAGGAGATAGTGCGTTAGGTGAAAGAGTGGAGAACTTCAAAATGAAGTAACCATAGCTACATAAACACTTTAAATACGAAAGGAAGGTACAACAAACCAAACCAAAGTTACAACCCTATAATACACAAACAAAACAATAAGCCTAGGGCACAAATACCCAATGCAACAACATGTTGCTAATTGATAGTATATAAGTATATAAATAATTATAAATTCCATGAGAAATATAACTTAACATGATGTACGAGGCATACAGAACTTTTAAAAATATCACCACAGTCATATATTGTTAATAAAATGTCATTGGAATATTAATAAAGTAAAATGATTGTCTTGTTTTTTTCTAATTACTTTATCATGTACTAGTGATTATAAATCTAATACCAAATACTTAGTATAAATCTTATGTTGTTATGTAATACTATATTGGCCGGAAGTTTGGGTTCTAAGTGACAAGTTTCTTGTATTGTTCAAAATTTCAGCGTATGAGAATGTATAATTCAAGACGGAGAAGCGATCCGAGTTAACCGAAGTGGTCAAGACAACCGAATAATGAGTAAAAATTATCAGGGTTGAAGTCTCTATCGAACAAGATGGAATCCATAGTCATTATAGAGATGGAAGACGTGTGGAAGTGGGTCGAGGTGATAGAGATCGATTCTCTCTGCAAATAGTTTGGAAACAGATAAAATTGCAGCACTAGAGCAAGGGGAACAATCTTCAGAGTTCCAAGTTTAACATCTGGATTCCATCAAAAGCAAACATTTTTGTATAGAGAGTTGCATTATACAATACTACCAAATTGGCCCTATCGAAAAGAGGTATGAATAATGTAGAGGTAACATGTGCAGTTTATAGATATAGGCGGGAAGATACACATCATCTAATGGCTAATTGTGTGATTGTGAAGGCCGTATGGTTGCAAAAATGAGTCTGGTGTGAAGTGTTTCAAGTTTAACAACTGGATTCCATTAAAAGAAAAAAATTTTCGTATAGAGAGTTGTAATATACAATATCTCTACCAAATTGGCCCTATCGAAAAGAGGCATGAATAATGTAGAGGTAACATGTGTAGTCTATAGATATAGGTAGGAAGATACACGTCATATAACGGCTAATTGTGTGATTGTGAAGGCCATATGGTAGCAAAAATGAGCCTGGTGTGAAGTTCTGGTTCTGGGTGGGTGTTTCTAGTAGATGTGATTATGAACTATGTCGCCACATTGGGAGTTACAAAGATAAAAAAGAAGGCGATACAAGCATGTGTGATGTAGGTGATGTGGTTGTTATGGAAATGAAGAAATGATATAATATTCAACAAAACGACTTCCACGTTTAAGATAGCGGAAGACATAGAGCCGGTATCGTTTTTGTGGGTAAAAAATAGATCGAAATTGTGTACAATTGATTGGAATATGCGGGGTACATTATAGTTGTAATAGAATCCTGATGTATACAATTGATGTAACCAGTGTGCATTCCTCCTATTTCCTTGCTGGGGGTGTGCTTTGTCGACAACACCGTTGGTGTCTAGAGTGGCATATGGCAGCGTAAGGCACCATAACACAACATCGAGGAAACAGTGGTATCGTTGCCGACGCCAGTTACATTTCTGGTTCACGAATTTTCGGGAAACAACTGATTTTGACTGAATAAGATGGGGTTTCACTATGATTTGAAATATCAAGTTGGAACTTTTGTAGAGAATTGGAGGCACAAGAAACACCCTTCTTTCACCCAACTAAAGATCACGAACCGCAAAATTGAAGATCTGAAGATGAAATCCATGACTATGCGTGGCTAATCCCTTTCTAATCATTCCCAAGTGTAATCTATGTATTGAGAAACAATACTTATAATCATCTGACTGAAATAACACGAATCGTGTAATTTGGTATTGTTAAAAACTTACATTTTTAAGAAATTATCATTGACCTTGTAAGATGATGATTGATAGGATTCTTGATTTGAGTTAGGGTGTGGTTAGTGTTCTTAATCTATATTGCATATGCTTGTCCAAGATTCATATTATGAAGGTTTTCTTGCACCATTTGCATATGTTGGACGAGTGTTGATTTTTTTCGTTGAGATACTGTTTGAACAAACCTAAATGACCAATTGTGATTACTTGAACTCATCACTATAGTAGAAAATACCTATTTTCTTGTTAAACTTGATACCAGGGTGTGATTTATTTATAATCATTGTTATAATCCATAATTTTCTTTTTGTTGTTGCTTGTAGCGAATCCACAATGAAAACCATAATATTGTTCAAGTGCTTGAGAATCATAATCATTATCATAGTTTAATTGGACCAACTTTTTGGTTCCTATTTTCAATCAATCATCTAAATCAGAACTACAAGCGCCATAATTGTTTTAACTTCATAACTAATCTTAATCAACCAAGTTTAATCACCGACCACAAACTCTATGTGGTTTGACACCCTTCTTACTACTAACTAAAAAGTTAAGGGTACTAAGAAACACATTTTAACACTATCTTTGACCGATCCTTCGACAACCGATTAATACATGAGATGTGAGATCCTTGACCTGTTATTGAAAGTTGAAGACCATGAAAAAAAATTCCCATAGAGCAGGCATATTTAAACATTCTGGAGAAAAGTTCCATCAAAATTACAAAATGAAAAAGGCGATGGGTTCGCCTTTCTCGACACCCTTCACACAGTGAAACTCCCGAGTTGGAGAACTATACACGAGGACTGAAGATCGAGCCATTGATAGAATAGCACTTATCTACGCTTTAGGCCTTTCATCTAACAAAAGAGCTGAGTCAAGGAAATCCTACTTTAGATTATCAAAAGCTTTCACAAAGTCAATTTTAAAAAGCAAATCCTGAGTTATTTTTTAAACCAACAGACTACTTCATTGATTATTAACAAGTCATCAAAAATATTTCAATCCGAAAATGTCGATTGGGAATCGGATATGACTGACCCAATAACCTTTTTCAAACGACCAACCAAGACTTTGGAGATCACCTTGCTGATGCATTTCATCAGATTCATTACCCCTATCATCATTAAGGGAGATCAGACTGTTAACTTCCGAAACCAGAGTAGTAAACGACAAGCGGCAACCCTGATTAATATTCCTGCTCACATGAAATTAATTTCTGACATTTAAGAAATCGTTTTCAAGAAGACTCCAAAAATACTTTAAGAAATCAAAATTGAAAGGCAAAATTGGATTATCCGCATCTGACCCACACTCCCACACAACATGTTTTACTTCTGATAAATAAAAAGGCAAAAGTGGATTATCCGCATCTGAGTCTTCCATATGTATACAAAACACCTTTGTAGTCTTCTGTTTCTTCAAATTTATTTCCAAAGAACTAAAAGGTTTCTCACTTAATAATCTGTTAGTTAGTTTACCACACTCCTTTAATATCAAAAGTTTGCAACATGTTTCTTGAACGTTTTATTTTTTTTTATGGAATTGTGAAAAATGTCGTGTTGTTGTGACCATCCATTACCCACTTTACTCTAATTTTTTGTTGAATGACTTTAATTTTTTTTTAATATTTCAATTAGAATACGGTATTTTAATCATCCATCATTTCCTATTTTTGTTCAACTAAGAGACATATGGTCTCCATAAGCTCATCCAACACGTTCATTTTATCTGACAGTGCTTTGGATTCTGCTTCCTCTTTCTCATGTACCATCACTAACCATTTCTTAATAGCCTCCTTAAAATGTTTGAACTTAGATGCAAGAACTATTTGCATTTATTACCACAGATCAAAAGTAATCCTTTCAGGGCCAAGTGTTAAAAAATGTGAAAGGGGCCATATTTTATAGAGGATATTCATAGAACTAGAGGGCTATGATACGACATAAACATTGCTAGTGCCACGAGGCTTGCATTAGGCCAACAATCATTAAACTTCTAAGAAACTAAAAATCAGTCGAATATTTCAATAGATTAGAAATATATAAGATTTCAATTGATCACCTAGCCTTTATCAAATTGAATTCAAAACTCATGCACTCCTTTGGAATGTGAACCTCTTTGAAATCTCATAGGATAATCCAAGTTCGAACCTTTGTAATTTTTATATCGTTAATCTAAGCCCTCAAGTCATATTTAGAAATCAAGTCCTAAGGAGCAGATATAGTCATTTTATGGAACTAATTTGAAATACCTTTGACAAATATACTAACCAGGATGTAGTTTTGTTTGTTGTTTGAATTATGCTACCCATATTAATTTATATACTATCAAAGAATTTTTTTCTTGCAAACTAATTAACTTAATATAAAAATATAATAAGATTTGCAAGCTAATTAACTTAATATAAAATATAATAAGAAGATCTGATTTTCATAATACAATTTGCTTTCCTAGTATCGCCTATCCCCCTAGTGTTTTCACCATCACCCAATACTAAATTACGAACTTGGTTCTCATGAGTTGAACCTAAAATGGGCCATATTTTGATTGGGACATGCACGTAACTAGAGGGCTATGAACATACAAACCTTGTTAGTGCCACGAGACTTGCATTCGGACATCGGTCATTAAATTAATGAAAAACCAAAAACAGTTGATTTTGTTGAGCTTCTCACTAACCCCAGATGCATAGATGTAATGCCTTCGACCTATTGAATAGTCTAATAGATTCGCATTATATATGACTTCATTTGATCGCATTAGGAATTCTAGTGCTCCTCATAATCGTGAACTTGGTTGAAATACCCCATGGTAATCCAAGTTTCAACCTTTCTATTTTACATATTGTTAATTTAGGCCCACATGTCGTATTTAGCAATCAGAACCTAAGGAGCATTTATAGTCAAAATATGGATCTTATCTGAAATCCCATTGACAAAACCGCTAATTAGGATGTAGTTTTATTTGTCGTTTCAATTATGTTTCTTGAAAACACTAGTGTACCAGATGCATAGAATACCACCACACTGCCCTAGGGGATTTACGTAGTCAGATTCCAATAAAATATTTCCCTAAATGTAATGAAATTAATACCAAGCAAACATTTTATTTACATTATCCAATTCTCTTTCTTAGGATCACCTATCCACCTAGTGTTGAGCAAGAAGAAATTCATTAATAATATTGTTTCCATCATCACCCATTACTAAATTACAAACCTGGTTCTCATAACCCTCTAGTTGAAATATGATACGCTACCCGAACCTTGTTCTCATGACCCTCTAGCTGAAATAGGACACACTACCCGATCATGATTGTGTTTCGTACATATTTATCAATCGTTTTTGTTGATTGATATATACTACCATCTACATTGGATTGAATATTTGATATTAGAGGATCCATATCCATAGTCTTGACACTCACGCCCTTTGATTTCCTTTGCCCACCATTTTTGTTTACAAAGGAGATTATATTCTTACGAGCTTCCTTATCATTTCATAAACACTTATTAGCAAGGACCGAATTTAGGTCAAAAGAAGATAAACCCTTAGGTTCGAAATTATTCAATGTCCCATTGAAAAAATGCCTAGGTTCTTTAAGTGGATCTTCCTACTCATAATGGGCACTCATGTTTAACTTGTGGCCACAAATTGCAAAAGGCCAAAATGTTTGTTGTTAAAATAATTGAGCCTCGAATAATTCATATTGATTTGAGGGGGATATTCCTTAACACTCTTTCGATCCCTACAATCTAAAAAATGTGTTTTCATTGTAACTCTTTCTTGTAGTCCCTAGAATCTAAATAGCCATGCAGAAGCTTCCATCCACCGTTTTTTTTGCCCCGGATCTGACATTTACTAAGACTATTGTCGTCTTTTCATTGACCGATGAATCATCAATGGTCACTTACGGTTGATAGGACTTCAACTGAGGCAACATCATCTAATAAGAAGTCACCCGTTCATCATCATTCTTTCGATTGGAATCCTGCCAAAAGACTATCTATTCTTCTCACCGAATAAGGGTGATGTTAATATTATTTTTACCCTCAACCAAAAAAACTGGTGCTCGATTCTGATCCTCCTCTAAAATCCAACATATGAAGAAAGAATTTCTCCATTAAAGAGTAAATTTAATTATAATCCTTCCACCTTCATTAGTCAGCAAGCCAGTTCATTCATATAACAAGCTTCCATCCTTTTTTAGGCCGACCAATGATGTAGGATCCTGCTATAACCATTACCAACTTTATCGGAAGTTGACTTAGATCATAGATGAATATGGACCCATTGACTCTAATCCAAGAAATTTTTTCATCCATGATATTTTAACCATCCCATTGTCACGTGTAAAAACTAGTTTACCGATAGTTCTTTATGGTCATTTAGGAAGTCTCTAGCATACTTGAAACACACGAATAAGATTGAAACACGCAAATAACTAACTAATAAACCTTTTTCAAGTTGCGAATGTGTTCATATCTTTAGCAAATGGCAATAACTAACAGATACGCTAGTGGCAAGAAGAGTTATTCTCATCATTTCTCAAAAGAAGTACATTGTCTTTCTTTTATTCCACCCTATTCCATGTAAGAACATCTCTAAAAGATATATAAGTCTTGATGAATCTAGTGTTTTCTTCTCGGATTGCCAACCATATTTTTCGTAACATAGTTTATGCTTAGTGCTAATGGCAATAATTTTAAGCATGCCTTGGCTTTTTGGAACCATGATATTTTTTTCCCATAACACAAAGCAGATTTTTTAAAGCGTCTGCATTGCCACTCCATGTAAAACTTCTTCTTATAGTTTCTAACAAATTAATCACCTACACTGGAGCTTTAAAAAGAGATGAGAAATATAAAGGAAGACTACCCGAGGGCGACATTAATCAACGCGACTCTTTTATGGAAAGAAAGCATATTAGCTTCCCCAAAAGAAAGTTTGGTCTTGAAATGTGCAAATTCGGTTTCTAGTTCTTAGGAAATTTATATTAGATCCCACATGAAGCCCCAAGTACGTAAAACGAAATGACTGTCTTTGGTAGTTAATAATTTTGGTCGTGCTCTCAGTTTTCTCTAAGTTAACACCTACCCTGAGAACTTTACTATACTTGAAAATAACCTTTGGACCTTGTGCTAAATAAAAGAATATTAGAATTCTTAATATTATAGAAGTTAGAAGACGCCAATTCACACATAAAGATCACATCATAAGAATATAATAAATGATAAGAGTATTGGGCTGTTATATAGAGTTTTAATCCCTTGAATCAATCAATGTCACAAACATTTTTGTAGCCACACGAAAGGCCTCCATAGCAAGAATAAGGAGGAACAAAGCCAAGGTATCACCTTGCCTAGCCCCTCGAATAATATGGAATTCAATAGTGGGTGAACTGTTAGTGAGCATCAGAGAGCCCGCGAAAGAGAGACACTAGAAACCTATTTTATCTAATGTAAAGGGAAGCTCATTTGATTAATAATCGAATAAAAAAAGCCCCACTTAAATGTATCAAAGACTTTTTCAAATTCGACTTTTAATAACTTATCTTTCTTTTTTCAATGCCCTCAACAAAAAATACACCACATTTAAGATTATAAGACTGCCCAAAATGCTCACACATGTTATAAATGTTGATTGACCATTACTGACCACATACACGATAATATTTTAATTATGTTTGCTATGGTTTTTGTGATGACCTTGTATACGCAACCAAGAATATTAGTTTGCTGATAATCCGATAAAACCGACAGGTTAGTCACCCTAAGGATACAGTGATAAAAGAATAGTTACACTCATGATTATCATCCCTGAGAAACCATCCACAATTATATAAAATTGAGTTCAACAGACTCCAATATTGCTTACGGAATTTAAAGGAAAATTGTTAGATCTAATAGAGTGTGATGTGTGTGTTTTTTATCAAACAATTTGAATAGATATGAAAATTCAAGAAAGAATAGTTAATACAAACACATCATCATTATCAACAGAGTTGGATTTTGGAATAACTACATAATGATTTCATTCAAAATATTTACAATACAATTAAAGGTACACAATGTACTCCCCTTAACCAGGTGATCTCTCTTTCACTAAGTTCTTATGTCTTTTGGCTCTTAGTATTATTGTTACATTGAGTACAAAGAACTTATATATATATATATATATATATATATATATATATATATATATATATATATATAATTTTGGGTTTTTTTTATTTTTAGGTATTTTTGGGTGGTTCTCGCGGTTCTCGCAATAAAGGGTGGTTCAAGGATCCGTTACGAACCACCCTTTATTGCGAGAACAGCGAGAACCACCCAAAAATACCTAAAAAATCAAAAAAAACACTATATAGAACAAGGATCCGTTAGGAACCACCCTTTATTGCGAGAACAGCGAGAACCACCCAAAAATACCTTAAAAAAATCAAAAAACACCAAAAATGTTTTTTTTTTAATATTTTTTTTGAAAAATTCGCTATATTTCGTCAGCAATAAAAAAATTTCAAAAAAAATAAAATAAAATTGAGTAACAGTTATCCTTGCACATGTGCATTTTTATAATTTCTTTGACAAATTCCGTAATGCATTACAAACATTGGACAATTGTACTTTGATTTACACTACCACGTGTAATACACTACTTTTTACGTTACCAATATTAGAAATGCACATGTGCATCTATATGTATCAACATGAAATAGGGTGTTTTGGTACACTACTTTGAATCAACTTTCTCTTTCATCTATCATTCCATCCATAATACACTACCATGCACATGTGCATATGTATCATTTATTCTACAAATTCCATAATAAGTTACAAATATTAGACAATTGTACTTTCATTTACACTATCATGTGTAATACACTACCATGTGCATCTATATGTATCAACATGAAATAAGGTGTTTTAGTACACTACTTTGAATACACTTTCTCTTTCATTAATTATACCATCCATAATACACTTCCATTACCTCCTACCATCCATAATACAATACCATTACCTCATACCATCTATAATACAATACCAATACCAATATTTTCACTTTATTACATGTATATCAACACCATTTATACCATCAAATCAACATATTACATCACAAAGTGACAACTATAACCAAACCATAAACCACTAGATATAACTAACAAAAAAACATGTATATGGGCCTACTTCATCATTCAAAATCACAAACTTTTTGTACCAAAACACGTTATATAATGGTTATACATAATGATGCACATGTGCATTTTAAATATTGGTAATGTAAAAAGTGGTGTATTACGGATAGTATTGTAAATTAAAGTGCAACTGTCTACTACTGATAATGTATTACGGAATTTGTTGAAGTTATGATACATATGCACATGTGCATGGATAACTGTTCCTCGAAAAAAAAGTTTTTTTGGGAAACGAAATATAAAGATTTTAAAGAATAATTTAAAAAAATATTTTGAGTGCTTTTTTGATTTTTTTATATTTTATTTTGCAATAAAGGTGGTTCTCGCGGTTCTCGCAATAAAGGTGGTTCTCACATGAACCTTACCCTATATATCTATATCTTTGTATTATATAAAAGAAACCAATGGAGGACACTTGTCACTCCTTGGTTTCATCTCAAATGCATTTTCCCGCCTAAAATTACACCATAAACGGATAACCCGATTAGCAAATGGATCTACCTGAATTTTATTAATTAACTTACCTAAAATATAAATTCTTCTCACCTAAACTTCATTCTTATCACTTTAACCGTAATCTTATCATCCTCTCTCTCTGAAGATCATCGGCGACGAACTCAAAGTTGGCTTCAATCTTCGTTCACCGGATTTCAATACTTCCTAATCGCCGGTAATCTCTTACTTGTGGTTCGATTCATATATTTTCTCATATTTGATCTAATTCGAATTCTTTTTATCGTTCGGTTCGTCTGATTTGGTTAATGTTGAATGTTAGTTAGGTTTTATAATTGACGGTGATAGTATTAACTTTGTGTGGAAATCGATTATGGTATTCTTTGAGTTACTGTTGTTTTAGTACTGGGATTGTATCGTCAGAATCAATACGCGATCGCATCTCACCTTAAATATATTCTCCTTAAACCTAAAGGTAAATTTACTATCATGTTTTTATGTTTTTATGGACTGATGCAAATATACTATACTTTGAAATTGGAAACATGTTCTTTTATGTTGTGGGGATCACCTACATGGACTGTTTCATGTTACACAAATAGTTTAGTTTGGGGTGCCAGAAAACTTGAAAAATCAGTTGAGAATTCTTATTTGTAATAGGAATTTGTCGTGTTTATAGACGAGTTAGAGAAAGGTGTGTTACGTGTCGATGGGCTGAAGTTTATGGGGAAACTTTTAGATGAGCAAGACAGGAAGAATGTTGAAGTTGGGGTGCCAGAAACCGATGGAACGGAAAGCGATTATTGAGGAGTTATGGTTAGACACTTTGGTCCGTCTAAGTATGTATAAGTTATAACCTTTCTCCTTTGGATTAAATTTTATTATACCATCACAAATACAATTATTTGATTTAAAAAGTTGTAATGTTGGGTTTGTTTAGAGAACGTTTGAAGAAAAGGAGAAAAAAATGGGAATATGAATAATTGAAGCTTCATTTGGAAATCCGAAGCAACATATGCAAGGTTATTGTATTTATTCGTTATTTTTTTATTGGTAATTGTGTGAAATATACTTTCTGCACTAATTTAATTTATTCGTACAAAACTACAAATTCTGATCATGCAACTAATGAAATTACAAAATTTAAAGAAAAAAAAAGTAAACTGGACAGTTAAATAATATTTTAATATTTAAATAGATTCACTAAAAAGATAGGATTAGTATTATATTAAAGTACCTTAAATTTTGTTAAGTAAATCACATTTTAAAATTGGTTAATATAGATAATTGGAAATTATAGATAATTATAGTAATTATACGTATTAATATAATTATTTACCATATTTATTAGTTAGAATTAAAAATATTTATTTTGACTCCTTTATCGATATTTAAGTTAGAAATCTTAATCTTAATTTTTAATAATAATATTAATCTTAATTTTTTGTAAACTTTATTTTCAGCTGGATTTTAGAAATGATTCCTAAATCATGGTTTCCTTATTTTATGATAATTAGAGAATTATTTCATTTATAATTATAAATTTTATTCTTAATATTTACTTCTAATTATCTTAATCTTAATTTTTTATAAAATACCTAAATTTTCATTAAAGAAATTAAATTTTAGAATTGATTAGTTTCTAAAATCATGGTTTCCTTATTCAATAATAATTCAAAAATTCTATATAAAATACTAAAAATAATATATTGGTCTCCTTATTTATGATATTTAACTTATAAATCTTAATTTTACATAACACATCTTAATTGTCGTTTCCTGTTTCCTTCCTGGGGTATGATTTATATGAATTAGAAATATAAAATATAAAATTATTGATAAATTAAATTCCAAAATATGAGATAATTGAAAAGCACTAACATCATTATCATATTTATATATTTTTACCTTATAAATACTTTAGATCATTAATCATTCTAAACAAATTATCAACATATACAAAGTGCTGATTTTTACATAATGAAGTTTTAATCCTATTAATTTTGTTTTATGCACCTCTCTCTTATTGTTTTCAGTATTATCCAGCTAACTTTTGTTCTTATATTACTTCATAGAACCATAGAAGGCAGAAATCTAATCTATTTAAATGATATTGAAAGCAAAATAAGAGATTTTACAATAAAGGTAATGAGATGAAAAAGTACATCTTCAACTACCTTAATTACTTAATATGTCTTTCATTTAACATTTTTTAGCATTATTTGTTCTTATAATGTCAAGGGAACTAAAATAAGGCCACTGCGTGGAGTAATTGCTTAAAAAAACACGAATTTGTTTTGAAAAGAAAATTAATTCTACACAATTTTTAAGCAGCGTTATGATCAAGATAATCAAAAGTTCAAACATTCTATACCAATATGTATCGAAAAGTTTGGACATTTCTCATATGGTCAATTATATGTTGCATTATCAAGATTAAAAAGCAGAGTTTGTGTTAAGTTAATTATACAAGATGAAGACATAAATATAACAAATAAGACAACCAATATGGTTCACAAGGAATTTTTTTTATTGAAATCTGAGTTATTTGTTATTTTTTTCTTTCAATGTATTTGTATTTTAAAGGATTTTAAATGTCAAGAAATTTATATTATTTTCATTTGTGAAACTGCGTGTTCACGCGGGCAGTAACCTAATATATATATATATATATATATATATATATATATATATATATATATATATATATATAGGACAAGGATACGTTAGGAACAACCCTTTATTGCGAGAACCACGAGAACTAGTGTGAACACAAACAGTAATACCTAAAAAATCCAAAAAAATACCATTTTTTTTTGTTTTTTAATATTTTTTTTAAATTCGCTATATTTACTCAACAATAAAAAAAATACAAATTTTTTTTGAGTACCAACTATCCATGCACATGTGCATTTTCGTCATTTCTTTGACAAATTCCGTAATACATTACAAACATTAGATAATTGTACTTTCATTTACATTACCATGTGTACTACACTACTTTTTACGTTACCAATATTAGCAATGCACATGTGCATCTATATATATCAACATGAAATAAGATGTTTTGGTACACTAATTTGAATACATTTTCTCTTTCATCTATTATACCATCCATAATACACTACCATGCACATGTGCATTTTCATCATTTCTTTGACAAATTCCGTAATACATTACAAACATTAGACAATTGTACTTTCATTTACACTACCATGTGTAATACACTACTTTTTACGTTACCAATATAAGAAATGCACACGTGCATCTATATGTATCAACATGAAATAAGGTGTTTTGGTACACTACTTTGAATACACTTTCTCTTTCATCTATCATACCATCCATAATACACTTCCATTACCTCCTAACATCCATAATATAATACCATTACCTCCTACCATTTATAATACAATACCAATACCAATATTTTCACTTTATTACATGTATATCAACACCGTTTATACCATCCAATCAACATATTACATCATAAAGTGACAACTATAATGAACCATCAACCACTAGATATAACTAACCAAAAAACATATATATGAGTCTACCTCATCATTCAAAATCACAAATTTTTTGTACCAAAACACGGTATATAATGGTTATACATAATGATGCACATGTGCATTTAATGTAAAATTGAGTGAATTATGGATGGTATTATAAATTAAAGTGCAATTGTCTACTAGTGATAACGTATTACTGAATTTGTCGAAGTTATGATACATAGGCACATGTGCATGGATAACTGTTAGTCGAAAAAAAAGTATTTTTTTTGGGTAACAAATATAACGATGTTTATTAAAAAAATATTAAAAAAAAAATTTGAGTGCTTTTTTGTGCAATAAAGGTGGTTCTCGCAGTTCTCACAATAAAGGTAGTTCTCGAATGAACCTTACCATATATATATATATATATACATATATATAATATATAATATATATAATATAATATATATATATATATTGGAGGAGAGAACTGTCGGTGACATCACCATGAAAACGTCCCCTAACAACTCATTAAATGATGTAACTGCTAGCAGTCAGTAAAATTGTTGCATAGTTATACTGTTACGTTGAACTACTACTTCTAATGATAGTAATGAAAACAACTGGATTCCAAATTAATGGACTCATTTACTCCCTCACTAGAGATGGTTATATTAGTAGGTTTTTTGGCTGTTTAGACACAATATCACTTCCTGATGCCCCTGTTTCTTGGTACTGGGGACTTCTAGCACGTTTGCCATCCAATACCTAAGAGGCATTTCAGTAGTTGTTGCATTCAAGGTAGTCTTAAGTATATTTCCACTTTCTTCTTGTAAAACTAGTTGGTTTAGCAAGAATAATGGAAGCCACCTCTACAATCTCCACATCGGGAATTACCCGAGTGGGATGAGCCTCTTCCTCGTGTAGGTGAAGCTAGGCTCCATGTGTATAAGGGCTTCATTATATGGCTGCATCTCTGTAGTTTGTGGTTGAGATGTACCCATTTCATGGTACGCTGGAAGATCTGCCTCTATGAGTCTCTTTTCAAAACTTCTGATTAGGCTCGTATGGTTGGTTGGAGGTACTAGATGCTGTGGTGAAGAAGTAACCACAGTCTCCGGCTGAGCTTTTTCATCCGGACTCTTAGGGACCTTAACTTCTGAGTAGTCTTTTTGTTTTTTTAGGAAGTGGCTTTGGATTTAGAATGAGAGGATTTAGAAGTCTTTAGTGATGAAGACTTATTCCTTTTTTTGGTGAGTTTTGTTGTGGGTTCCTTAGGGAGGGGTTGTTCCCTTTGGTCAGCAAAAGAAGTGGGCTCAGATAAAGGTGGTGCGTTAGCTGCTGGCTGTGGAGGATTATTTCCTTGCACAAGCTTAGCTTCTTGTTCAATTACAATTGGCTCATTTTTTACCTTTCCTATCCTTGTAAAATGTTTGATCCAAAAGTGATTTGATGGGAATGATTTCACCCCTTTTGTATATTTTATCAGGCAATTATATTTCTAGGATTGCCATGATAAATCTGGGGTACATTAAATTGACATCTGAAACCAGTTCTTTAAAAATTCGATTTGAAAGTTAAATTTTGATTTAGTCAAAATTGAGTAAGCAATGAATTGTGTTGACTGTGGAACTTCATTCCAAGAACTAGATTTACATGAAAGCATTGCATGAGAGTATGAAATAAATATTTAAGGCCATGAGCACATTTGTTCTTCTCGTAAAGAGGCATACATGGTTTCACCATAGCATCCTTGTTCAATAAATTCCAAATCCATCTCTGATTTAGAGAATTTGTCAACCCCTTGTGATCATTAAGTTAGAGACAGTTTGATATGATTTATGGTTGTTTGCAATAGTAATGTCTTCCAACTTTGCTGATAGCTAGCACTTTCCCTTATCATTTTTTGTTTAACTTAGTTATGGACCAGAAGTCATTCAGGGTAGTTTTGTGTATAGTTTGGTTAGATAGAATGAGGATTTTTCAGTTATGATGAAATTGAGGATGGTCCTGCTCCTTGGTTAAATAAAGAAGAAAGCCGTGAGTGGGTCAGAAAGCAATGTTTGCTATGATCAGTGATGGTAAGATGGAAGTTCAGGGAGTGAAATTAAGATTTAGGGTTTGCAATTGATCACAAGATAGTTCTGAAATGGTTAAGAGAATCCCAAATTGATCTCGAAGCATATTTATAGGGATTTGATAACGATCACTAAGAACTGCTGGATTTTTGCAAATTGTTGGCATAAACTAGTAGTTTTGTGTAATTTGTGCAATAATAAAGAAAAGCAGTAGTTTCTTTTCCTTTTTTAATTTTGAAAAGGACCCTCAATAGTAGGATTGTAGAACCCCTGCCTTATGGCTTGTAGGCTTGGTTCCATCAGAACTTGATTGGTCACCTTGACCACTACTTTGATCCATTGATAACTTTTGTATCATCCTAATCAATTCCTTTTGGTTCTCTGCTAGTGTCTTTATTTCAGTACTTTGATCAGACCTCTTTTGTTTGTACTAATTAAGGGTAGAATGGGAATTCTTCTATTTTGGCCGGACATTTTTAGGGGTGCATTAGCTACTTGTACTTGTCTTGTGAATTTTCTGTGATTCAAGGCCAATGTGACTGGAGTTTCTACAGTCTTATAGACTACGAAAGAACTTGTGGATTCACGGTAACTGGAATCACTACATGGATACAATACTGCTTTTTCATAAAGTTTTCTAGATTTTGTATATTGCATTTCTCCTAAGCTAAGACCATGTAACAATCCTCAATGTTGTGGTTTGTTTTCTCACATACTGAGTAAAACAATGTTCATTTTATGTTCTTACCCCTTTTTGAGCCAGACTTTGATTTGGCTGGGCCAACAGTTTTAGATGAAACTGCTAGAGGATTAGCAAGTGTTGTTTTCCCTTCCGAGGATACAAAAGTCATTAATTTGAAATTCTTATCAACACATGTTTATCATACCATTTGATGTTATGTTGATCAAAGAATTTGTGAGAGGAACCATGATCGGTGTTTACACTTCCTTTTTTCCAATTGAGTGATTTAACTAGGGGTGTTCAAAACCGGATATCTGAAAATTCGTATATTCAAATTTCGGATATCCGTAATTTCGGATAGCAAATTTTACTATCCGAATCCGTATCCGAAAATTCGAATATGGATTCGGATAGTGAACCGGATATCCAAAATTTTAAAAACAAAAATTTGTTTCAAAATAAAAGTCTAAACCAATCATCCATCTTTTCCATTTTCAAAATTAAATTGTCCAAAATAAAGAGTCTTACACCAATTATCCATTTTTTTCCCAATACTGTTAATGAAAGCAAATGAAAATATACAATGCTAAGAAAAGAAAAACAAATAAACACAATCCTCCGCCGTCATTAACTTCTGAACAATTTCATATTATCGATTTCTACACATAAGTGGAATCAAATGGATAACTCAAAACATATGGCAACCATCAATCTTTATCTTTGATCTCATTGATGAGTAGTTAGTATCCAACAATTTCATTTCCATTACTCGAGATTTCCTTTGTAAGTCTCATAAATCTTCGATGTTTAACCCTTCATGACCTTCCTTAACTTCGAATCGTCTTAGCCTTCAATGGAAACCCATTGTTGCTTCATGGATCTGTAAGGTGGGGGCGGCTGCGAAGGTAAGAAAGTGAGAAAGCGTATAAAGTAGGCTAGAATTAAAGGGTTTTTATTGACATATTGTTATATATTTAAAAAATAAAAAATATAAATTTATAATTTCGGATATCGGATATCCGAAATATTGAAAACTTTCAATATCGCTATCCGAATCCGAATCCGAATCCGAATTTTTGGATATCCGAGATTCGGATATCGAATTTTTAGATATCAGAAAATTCAGATAATTCGATTCGGATTTTTTGCATACCCCTGATGTAACTCAGTTTTACTAGCTTAAGTTTTTGGAGTGTAATCACTTGGTCCTTGTGTGTGGTTGTATCCTAAGCCAAATTTTATATTGCTTTTAGTTTGTTGATTCAACAAAATATCAAATCATTTGCAGGATTCTACCCATTTTTGACAATTAACTTGGGTAGATTCAAGTTCATATTGACAAGGTTGATATTTTGAAAGAAGTGATTTGAACTGTGCAGAGTGATTTGAGGCTTCATGTTTTAGATCAGAAATGATTTGATCTTTTTCTTTCAACACTTGTTTGTGAGATCTAATGGTTTCTACCAGAAGTTTGAAAGAATTTTCAGATTTTTCAAGAAGCATGATATTCACTGCTTTAAAGTCCCCTAATGCTTGAACGCATTTCTTAGAACAAAGTTCTGATAGTGTTTCTAGGGATATATAAACATTCTTAGAGGGTTTAACAGATGTTGATCCAGCACGTGAAATAATCCAAAAACCAGTAGTTTCACAAGTGCTTTGATAGGAAGTTTCACTTAAGGTTTCTAGGGCAAGTAGTGCAAGATTCTTGTGAGCTTGGTTAAGTGGAATCATGCTAAAATGTTCATCACTCAAATCCTCAAGAAGACTACTCCAATCTATAATGCTTTGAGTGAAAAAAGCTTTGCTGAGTAGTTTCTGGTGCAGATGAAACTAATAGTTTGAGAAACTACTATATATGAGCTTGAGATTGAGTTTGTGCAATTGAAGGTGATTTAACATGTGCATGTGCTTTGACATATTAATCTGTGGCATGTGATATTGAGAATGACCATTCATATATGGATATGAATTTTGGGTAGGCCCATGTGCAAAATGAGATGTAGATTGTGTGTTAGGACTTAGGGGTATTTTGGGGAAAAATTGATATGCATTTTAAAAGCTTGAGTACTGACCAACTGTTGATTGGTTCATTTGATTAGGATAAGCCACATTTAATAATGAGGTTTGTGCAAGATTTTTGCACTCCCTAACAAAGTGACCTAACTTATGACACTTAAAACATTCAATTCTTAATTTATCTTTCTAAAATTTACCCCTACCCTCTAATCTAGGGAATCTCTTACCAATTTTGTTATAGAGCTTGTTTGATTTAATACTCAGAAGTGCAGGTTTGCCCAAGATGTGATGATCATACATCATCAAAGCATAATTATGATTTCCAATATGTGATGTGTCATACTGAAAATTGAAACTAGAAGTTATATAAACAAAGTGAACATAACTTTGTTCATTTAATCTGTTGGAAGATGATGACTCATCTTGACTCATCAGGGTTGTGTTAGCATATGTTTAATCATCAATAATTTTTCCTGATGACATCAACTTTTGTTTTTGGTCAAGCTCACTCTCATAGGTGAAAAGTTTGCCATGAAGATGTGTTAGAGCCATATTCTTAAAACCAAAAAAGTTTCTCAACACATAAGCAAATGTATCCCACTTATCAGGACGTGATCTCATGAATCTGTTACTCAGAACATAATTTGTATAAGTTTGATCTGCAAGCCTTAGCTCATTGATTAGGTAATTAAACCACTCAAAATGTTGAGTCAAAGATTCCCCTTGATATGAGTGAATGTTTCATACTATTGATTCAATATTTCTCTGTTGTTCTCTTGAACATCACCTGCACCACCAAATTGTTCATTCAAAGAATCCACAACTCCTTAGCATTCTTACAGTTGAGTAATCCAACATATATTTCGTTAGGTAAGTTCATAGCCAATATCCCGAAGCCTTAGCATCAAGCTCCAACTTTTGGAAATCTTACTCGGAGTAATCATGAGGTTTTTTAGGAATAATCTCCAGCAACCTATGTTTTGTTGGGACAAGTGGTGACTCATCCTTCGTTGCCATATCTTGAATTCCTAACAAATGAGCATCAAATGCTTGTTTGCTGATCCGGTATTGTGAGAATCATGAGTGATTAACATCTCTCTAAATTCTATTAAGTTTAACTAAAAAAAGTATCAGAAACAAATTGATGATCTAATTGGTCTAATTCTTCTCAATGTCCTTTGATCCCTTAATCAGTTATTAAATTGAGCTATTTGATCTCCCGAATCAACAGTGAAGTTAATTCAGTGACACATGCTCTGATACCAATTGTTAGATCTGAGAGAGTGTGATGTGTGTGTTTTGATTAAAAATTTGAATAGATATGAAATTTAAGTAAGAACAGTTAATACAAACACATCATCATCAACACAATTGGATTTGGGAATGATTGCATTATGATTTCATTTAAAATGTTTAAATGCAATCAAAGGTACACGATGTACTCCCCATCACCAGGTGATCTCTCTCTCACTAAGTTCTTTTGCCTTTTGCTCCTAGTGTTTTGGTTATATTTAGTACAAATAACTATATATATAGGTTGGGATAGCTATACCTAACCACTCATTAAATGATGTAACTGTCTGAATTAGTAAAATTGCTGGATAGTTACACTATTACATTGAACTACTACTTCTAGTGATAGTAATGAAAACAACTGGATTCCTAAACTGTTGGTGAGAACCAACACTTTCTAGGAATCCAATATTTCTAAACTTTGACTTGTTGACTTGATCTTCTAGTCTTTAGTCTTTACTTTTGTTGACTTGACTGTTGACTAGTTGACCATCACTTTGACAATCCGACACTTGTACTTTTTATCTATTCTTGAAGGCAACAATTTTGTCCAGTTATTTAAGTAGTTGTCTTCGGAAGCCTTCAAGGGGGAAACTTCTAGACCAAGTATTGTACTTCAACTTATTCCATCAGGCATGGGAGATGGTTCTATTGGGTTTTGGCTTTCATTATTAGTATAT
Organism: Scalesia atractyloides; assembly: GCA_947069175.1. Lineage (NCBI taxonomy): Eukaryota > Viridiplantae > Streptophyta > Magnoliopsida > Asterales > Asteraceae > Scalesia > Scalesia atractyloides. Next base: position 39,363,637 of record CAMTDV010000014.1, on the reverse strand, counting down.
CTTATATAACCCAACAAAAACCCATCTAGAGAGGGCCCCTTTTTCAATCAGCTTGCACCACCACACTACTTTTATTTCGTAGGAGAAGAAAAAGGTTGTAAAAGGATTAACTTCCAAAGTCGTAAGAGTTTCAAATTGTCATACCAGTGAAAAAGGTAGAATTCTCGACCAAATGGATCACTCCTTAATCCTTGCCTGTTGTTTGAAACTGATAATATTAATTGATTTGCAATTCAATTATCTTATCTAATTGAATAATACTTGAATATTTTGATTAACCACTACAATAATTTAATTTACAACAACCAACTAACACATTTACCAATCTATAATATCACTTCCCTATCTACACATTTATCCATCATAGTTCTAGAACCCTCAAAGGCATATGGCAGTGTGCCAAATAGAAAAGTACCGGGTAAAAAAGCGGGATCTGCATATGGTGTTCATTGACCTTGAAAAGACATATGACAGTGTGCCACGTGAACTAATTTGGGATAGTCTGTAAGGTAGGGGTTCTAGGAAGTATATAGACATAATCAGGGATATGTATTTTCTGACTAAAACTAATGTTCGTATGCCAGTAGGGGATACCGGATTTTTCCATGTGGAGGTAGGACTCCACCAAGGATTTGCGTTGAGTCTGTTTCTTTTTACAGTAGTGTTGGATGAGTTGTCTAGATCGATTTAGGAAACGGTACCATGGTGCATGCTTTTCGCAGATGATACTGTGTTAGTACCGGAGACAAAACAGTGTTCAATGAAAGATTAGAGGAGTGGCGAGCAGCTTTGGAAGGCAAGGGTTTAAGAATTAGTCACTCTAAAACTGAGTATCTTTACCATGATTTTAGTGAAGTAGGCGACGTAGACGATACTCAAATTACCATTGATGGTCAATGGTTCCGCAGACAACTAAGTTTAAATATCTAGGATCGTTTGTACAAAGCGATGGGGAGATAGATAGTGATGTAGTTCATCTTATCCAAGTTGGATGGTGTAGGTGGAGAGTAGCCACTAGGGTATTGTGCGACAAGAGGTTTCCAACTAAATTAAAGGGGAAATTCTATAGGGTTGCAGTTAGACCTGCTATGTTGTATGGAACAGACAATTGGGCCATCAAGAAGACACAGACACGCAAGATGGAAGTAGCAGAGATGAGAATGTTAAGATGGATGAGCGGGCATGCAAGTTGGATCGAATAAGAAATGAAGTTCTTAGGAAAGGTTAGCAGTGGCTAGTATATCAGATAAATTACAGGAGGGGGGAGATTGAGATGGTTTGGACATGTCAAGAGAGCGCCCGTTAGAGCAGTGGAATCCTTGACTGTGGAGTGAAGGAGGAGTAGAGGTAGGCCCAAAATCACTTGGGATGAGCGGATTAGGCAGAATTTGTTAGAGTTGTACCTCTTTGCGGACATGGTACATGATAGGGGTCTATGGAGACGTAAGATTAAGGTTAAGGACATTTGAGAAAGAGAGAGAGAGTGGGGATAGGGGGTTCCTAATTTGATAGATTTGTAGGGGATTAGAGTTCCTATTTGCATGTGATTATCTTTTTGCAGATATGGCTATTTGTGGTCTTTTGACGACTCTATATGTTTCTACTTTACTATTTACCCATCCACAACCTTATGTCTGTTATTTGGTCGTTGTCTATGTTTATGTTACTAGTGTCGGGGGTCTATCTGGAAGCGACCTCTCTGTCCCCAAGGATGGAGATAAGATTTGCATACATCCCACCCTCCCCAGACCTTACCAGTAGCTTTGTTATTTGAGAGATTTATTAGCTTTGCTATTTAAAGGATTTACTAGGTATGATTGTTATTGTTGTACTAGTTACAGAACCCTCAACATCTAGAGTAGGGTCACATTTTTTACCTTAGTATTATAGGCTAAGTCTTCTTTAGGAATGTTTTAACTATTTATGTATGTTAAACATCTATAGACGTTTTGTACTTATAGAATGCAAAATATAATTTCTTTGTTTACTATTTTCTGCTTAAGAAATTATACATGATTAAAAAACTATTTTTTGCTTAAGAAAATATACATGATTAAAAAATAATACAATACAAAAATATTTTCATTATAAAAATTCATTTTTGTACTCATCTATTGATAGACATTATTAAATTTCATTAAGACAATCATAAAAAGCATATTATTCACTTAACAAATAGTATTATTTCAAAAAAAAAAAACTATTAATCACTTAACAAATAGTATTATTTAAAAAAAATAAAAAATATAAACTCAAGATCTATATAGTTCCTCAAATCCGACACCTTAAGTGCTAAAGATTTTATTAAATTTTCATAAAAAGAAAATCATTGTTAATATTAAAAAAGAAAATAAGTATATTATTGAAAAAAAGGGAAAAAGAGTCACTTAAATTGTAGAAATTATTCGACTGCGTATATTTGAAAAAATGGGCAAAATACACCTAAATTGTAGAAATTATTCGATTGCGTATAACCCTACTCAAATGACAAGTCAATCCCTGCAAAAGCGTCATTACCAAATAACTTTTGACAATTCTAGTCAATGAAACAAGTCTATCTTGAAAATTGAAGATTTTTTAAACGCAGTTTACCTAATAAATTAAAACCTACCTAAACTCATTAAAATTCGTAACACTATAAATACACATATTCAAACCCATACGAGAGAATAAAGTGTTATTTTCATCATAATCATACCAAGTTTATTCGTAACGCTTGGTATTATTATCTCCCCTGTCCTATCTCTCCTACCCCCTCCCCCCACCCACCCCACCCACCCCAAAAAACACCCTTTTGGCCTCTCTCGCTAGATTTGCCGAGAGGTGTTGTTGGGTTGTTTGACTTGTGTTAAAGAAGCTGTTGGGACTTGAGAACGACATTAAGGTTTTGTTAGAGGCTAAATAGTCAAGGCTACTTTTTTGTCATTGGCTATATAAAGCATGCAATTTATTGCAGTGTAAATTTGGAGGATTTGCAGGTACCGAAAATGGGAAAGATGAAGGATACTATGATATTTCCGACAAAGATATTGGTTGTTGTTCTTCTCCACTTCATCATCTCTACTACCGCTTCCACAAGCTCTATCAATACAAAGTTAGTTTCATTCTTGATCTCTATCTCTTATTGTGTGTGTGTATATATATATATATATATATATATATATATATATATATATGCACATACATATTCTATCCATTGTGTAAAATACATTATGCGTCTTGCATTTACTAAAATATACATTGTCATATTGATATGTGTTTTTTACCGCAAACACACAACCCGAGAGCAGTGGCGAAGCTTGAGATTTCGACCTGGGTGTGTAAGTCACCAGACCGAAAAATTTCTATAAACCGTGGGGTCAAAAATGTATATACCAAAAATTTCTATATGAAAACTAAATACTCTCCACTACGGAGCGCAAAAGTTCGGAGTGTCGATCACCCCTTAAAAGCTTTGCCCATGCCCGAGAGTCTACTCCTAAAATTCACCTAATGTCCACGTCACGAGACTTAAACCCGTACCACTTTGGTACAGATAAAGAACTGATGTCACTAGTCCAAGAGGCCGACGTTTCTATTTATTTATTTTCATATCACTAACCAAAATCAATAGCATGAATGAATTTATACTAAAGATAAAGAAACTATTATGCCTATTGAAACTTTGTTTTCAAGATAAAGGGAGGGTGGATTTTGGTCGGATTACAGGCAATGGGAATTGATACCGGCAAATGAATGTGGAGTTATTAGGGTTAATCGGAAGCTAAAACTTTGGTTGTCATGAATTGCATGCAATAACATAAATTAAGGTTTTTATTTAGTTTCTTTCTTTAATTGTATTCCAATTAATAATTATCTTTTACATATTTTTTTCCTAAATTATTGATTTTGTATTTTTAGGTGTATCCTTTTTGTAGAGTTTTCTTTCCTTAAATTATTTTTGTTAACGAGGAATCTTTTTAATAGGATAATATAAAATATTGAGCACTCACAATGCAAAGATCGGTTAAAAAGTTAAGAAAATGGTTTCTTTTTTTTGTAATCGGTATTTAGAATCTAACCAATACTTCAATAGAAAGTTTTCATTATTTTTTAGTGTAATGTTTTTGTTTTGTTTTTTGTTTTTTGTTTTTGTTTTTTTTGTTTTTGTTTTGAGATGATGTCATGTGACTACGTACACAAAAATTAATTACTTTGGTGAGTTCTGAAATTAGAAAACTCAATACATGGTTTGGGAGTTTTCTTGCTTTGTACTCATGCTCTTAGATATCTTTTGACTTTCTTTCTCTTTTGGGTGAATTTGTTGACCTATTACTTTGACTTTACGACGTGTGCTACAAGCCATTAATTGGAATATTTATCAATATGAAACTTCGAATTCTTCCTTGATCAGAAATCAGAATAGAAGGTGTTTGGTTTAATGATATGATTTATAATTTTATATTTTATATAATTAAGAAAGAAATCCTTACCAATTTCTAACAGTCCTCGTAAGGAGTATGGAATCTCTTCCCCATTAATGTTCAAATATATTATGAAACTCATACTTATTGAATTTCTAATTATAAAAAGGATTTACAAATTTCAAATATATTTTTATAATTAAATAAAAATTAGCCATTTAGTGATTACAAATTTAACGGTGTACTTGCTTTAATGTTTTATATTTTTAGATAGAACAATAAATGATATAAAATGTTTTTAAGTCATGGGTTTAAAAATTAAGTTTTATGCCTTAAAGCCATGGATTTTTCAAATTGGGAGGGTATAAGATCACTATTTTTTTCTTTTTTCTTTTTTGATTTTTAAATTTATAAATTTCTATTAATGTTCCTAATTCATTTATCAAAGATAAACAAACAGTTTTTTTGTATTGATTTTTTAACCTATCTCTATTTTCTTTCTTGTTTAAAAACCAAACCTAAACTAAAATCAAGTTGTAACTAAATAACAACATATGTTATTTAAAAATATGGAAAGTGTTTATTTATTCCTCGTTGCTCTTATCGAAATTTTATTATTCATTAAAAAACAACAATTTCTTTTTTTATAACCCATTAAAAACAACGTAAAAAGTGATTTCTAAGATTAATAATTTATCAATAATGTTAAACCTTTTATCAAACAATGTATAATGTGTTAAAAAATTGACACATTATATTTTTGCTACGATAAAATAATATATTTCAAAATTTTAACGAATATTTACTGTGATCATGTGTTTGTGTTTTCACATGCCTCAATACAATCTTGTGATTTTTCTTTTGTCCATATGATGATCATTTTACTGTAGTGTAGTCTTCCGGTAGTTTACCTGGACCACCTTTTCTGACGTTTATGTCACTCCGTTTTTTTCTCAATAAAAGACACTACTAAATTTTATAAATGGGTAAATATTAGGTAAAAATTATAAAATTCAAAATTGTATACAAGCCATAAGAATCTCCGTCTAGTTTCCTTTAATTTTTTTTTTCACAAAACTCAGGTAGCCGAGTGCTTGTTTACTGTGTAGTTGAGACGGAGGTCGCAGGTTCTACCCCGGCTAACCGTGTTTTTCATTCTATTTTTTGTCATCATCACTTTGATAAGGTGGTAGAGACTTTGTGCCTCTTGAGGAGAGATTAGGTTTAATTACTGGCATAAGTAAATTTGGTTTAACCTTTAAAAGTATGATTGTGTAACATTGCCGTTAAAATAAGTTTCCTTTAATTTATAATTCGTTAAGTTTAAGATGTAACATAATGTAACTTTTTCGTTACTTTATTTCTTTTGACTTTTGTTTGAAACCATCAGCCTTCTGATTCCAAAAGAAAAAGGTGTTTAATATACATTAAATGTGTATTTTGTACGTATATTTGCTAAATTTTAGGTAATTGTATATGTACTATCTTATTTTTATTTGTACCGGATTTATATAAAATAAAACCTAAAACACACCCTAGCATTATATGTTATTTATTTATTTATTTATTTTAACTTGTTTGGAGTTGTCATAGAAATGAGGCAAAAGTTGGTGCTTCGGTTCACATGCAAAAAACACTCGACTCACTTTCTAGAAAATAGACAAGATTTAACCTGTGGTCTGTTGTCGAAAAAGTCGAAAACATATATACATTTTAATAAAGCCCCGTGATATTTCCACTAACATTGTCTATGATAACACCAAAAATTTTTCTATAAATGAATTTTGTGCCCCAAAATATATATTTTCCGCAAATGAATTAACTATTTCTAGGCTCAATGTTTGCTTTTGGTTAAATGGTTTTATGGGGACAATATAAAAATAATATTTAATTAAAGAATATATATGTATAATCGACAATCCACTTAATCTGTTGGTCTAATTGCAGAAGGGCGTTAAAGAACCACTCGAGAGTTTCGGTGTTATACCCTCCAGTGCAATTGCATAAGTACGATGATCATGTAAGTTCAGACGACTTTTTTGCATTTTATTTTTTTAATCCTTATAGAAAACTTTTCATGTCACGTTTTTAATTTTTTTTAGTTTCAGAATTGCTAATTAGTAATAATATTCTAAAAAGGATAAATAAGATGTTTCATTGAAATTATACATATATAAAGTTAAATTAAAAACCTTTTGAATAGACACAAACACACACATATACTATTTCTAGCACAAAAACTGGATACCTGAATTCCTATTTTTATCAGTAGTTTATTTTTCTAACTTTGTCTTCGACATAACAAACCATTAAACTACATTGTTATTGTGATCTATTGTTTAATGTTTACATACACATACGAGGTAGGTTATGTGTAGCTAATATAACGTAAAAATGACTGACACAAATTTTTGGAGGCTTAAAGCGAATAATAACATCCGGCCCTTTCTTGATAATAGAAAAATTATATTTTGCTTTCAATAATAATATTATTATTATGTACCAAACATAATATTAACTTTTTTTTGTCTTTTTAAAATTCGGGAGTCCTACCACCTACCGAAGACCATAGCCCTTGCTTTGATTCACTCCTTGTGTCGTCTCTGAACCTATATAAGAGTTGTACATGTATGGATTCTAAAGATAAACGTAACTTAAACGAACAAATACTATACGTATGAAATATAAATATAAATATAATTGCTAATATACAACCAATTTAAGAGTACTTATTTTTTTGTGTGTTTTTAGGTAGTCGTAAACAACGGCATCTTTAGCATCACAATCGCAAGTCCAGAAGGCATAGTCACCCGCATAAGCTATAATGGAATCGACAATATACTAAACGATCGTAACGAAAACTCAGATCGCGGGTATTTCTCTTCTCTTTTTTTTTCTGATTACACCAAAAGAAAACTATTTATTTTTCGTTAAATTTACAATTTTTTGTTGAATTTATTTTGGATTATCAGATATTGGGATGTAAATTGGAGTGATCCATCGGATCTGAAGGATGGTCATTTGGATAAGTAAGGCATAAAGATTATTGCCATGTGTCAGTAGTTTGCGTTATTAATTAACGTCTATTTGCAGGCTTGCGGCAAACATTTAGATATTATAGTTAACAACGAAAACCAAGTTGAACTGTCATTCAAAGACCTTGGAATTTGCCCAAGAAAAGAACCATGTTTCCTTAAATATCGACAAAGGTATGTGACATGCTTAATTTTACAATAAAGATGCTACTATAATAATAATAAAATAAAATAATAATAAGATAATAATAATAATATAATACAATAAAATATATAATAATAATATATAATAATAATAATAATAATAATAATAATAATAATAATAATAATAATAATTGTCTTTCTTGATCATTTTAGAATAACATAAAGAACTTTTATGATTACTGTTTTCAAATTCTTATTGATGATTAAATCTTGGGTAAACTGCCAAAATAGTCTCTGAGGTTTGTTCACTTTTGTCGCTTTGGTTCAAAACTCAAACGTTTTTGAATCTGAGTCGCTGTGGTTTCAATTTTGTTACCATTTTTATCCAAAAACAATATCTGGTTAGATTTTTCAGTTAACATCCAGTTTTTTTTGTCTTTTTCCTCTCTTTTAATGAAGGGCAAAATGGTCGGATTTTTTTAATTTGTTATAATAACATGTTAAAAGAAAATTTTCCCGTTCATTAAAATGGAGGAAAAAGATAGAAAAGCTAAGTGTTAACTGAAAAATTTGACAAGATTTTGATTTTGGAGTAAAATGACAACAAAATTGAATCACAAGGACTCAGATTCAAAAGGTTTGAGTTTTGGACAAATATGACAAAAGTGACCAAACCTCAAAGATATTTTCGCAGTTTACTCTTAAATCTTTTTTTGCTTTCTTTTTGATTTTTCTTATTTTCTCAATCAAACAGTGACTGAATTTTTAAAAATCACACAACATGTAGGAATGATAACTTGAAATAAAGTAACGAAAATAAATAAGACTTAACATTTGATTATCTTTATTCTAATTGATGAAACTCAATCAATGATGTTTTAAGGTTTGTTGTCTTGCGGGGATTGAGTGGTTCTACTCGTATGGGATTTTCGAACGTTTAAGAGGCTGGCCTGATGTCGATATCTACCAAGGCCGGATCGTATTCAAGCTTCAGGAAAAGTTGTAAGAACAAGCAGATGTCTATTGGTTCTTTTTAATATCGTTCATAATATAAAAGATCACCATAGTTAAATATTTCTTAATTATCTGTATTCTGTGGGAAAAGGTTTCGATACATGGCGGTTTCGGACGAAAGACAAAAGCTCATGCCAACGTTTGAAGATCGCGAAAAGGGTAAACCCCTGGATTTTCCTGAAGCTGTTCTTTTGACTCATCCTTCAAATTCTCGTCTTCAGGGCGAGGTATCCTTCTCATTTGATCCTAACACATATACGCGTGCACACACGCACACACACAGGTTGGATCCAGGGGGTTTCTGGGTTCCCAAGAACCCCTCTGTTTGGAAAAAAATGGAAAATTAGTGTAAACCCTATATGATTTGAAAATAAAAATAGTGAGAATTATTGAAAATCTAGTAAAAGGAACCCCTGGAAAAAAATCCCTGGATCCGCCATTGCTGACACACACATATATATATTTAATTATATATATTAATGGTACACATATATTTGTATGTATGTATGTATGCATATACAATCTTTCAGTATTTTTAGAGTTTTAGCATCTTCATTGAACTTTTACAATTGCAAACACAGGTAGACGACAAGTACCAATACTCGACTGAAAACAAAGATAACCGGCTTCATGGTTGGATATGCTCGGATCCGCCAGTCGGATTTTGGATGATCACTCCTATAACGAGTTTCGTAATGGTGGTCCGGTCAAGCAAGACCTCACCTCTCATGCTGGTCCTGTTACTCTCTCCGTAAGTGCACACTCAGTTTCTTTGTGTTTAAAACAAAAATGTGAAAGATTAAAAAGTTGGTTATAATGTAGCTAGACAAGTATAATTAGTCACACGTACAGGATCAAGATCTTTGCAAGATACTTTAATGACTACAAAGTTATAATTATTTTTGTCAAATATTTACATTGTTGTAATAATCATATATTTGAATCATAAATACAGCTTTCATGATTCATATACAAACATTAATAAACGAAGAAAGCCGCCTGTACGAGTTTTTAATACACGGTTTCATCCTATTTCAGATGTTTTTTAGTACCCATTATGCTGGGCCTGATTTAGGAATGAAATTTCGAGATGGTGAACCATGGAAAAAGGTTTTCGGACCGGTGTTTATATATCTGAACTCGGTTACAACAGAAGAAAGTCCCCTTTCCCTTTGGGATGATGCCAAAGAAGAGGTAAAACTCTATGATATCTATTGCAAATTGTTAAGGGGAATTAAGTCATTATGCAATTAAGTGATTGTTTACATCAATGACATGTGTTCTATAATTAGATGCTAGCGCAAACCAATAGTTGGCCGTACCATTTCCCGAACTCCTCAGATTACCCTCGTGCCTATCAACGCGGTCTAGTAACAGGCCAGCTGGTGGTTCGTGACGTGGTGTCTGCATCTGCCAACTCTGCGTTTGTTGGCTTGGCTCCTCCGGGCGCACTTGGATCATGGCAAGAAGAAAGTAAGGTACATTATTCCTCATTTCTCAACTTTATAATCATTTTGGTATACAATCAAGGGTTGTTCATATAATGCGATCCGGTTTTTCGCTATTAGGGTTACCAGTTTTGGACACAAACCGACGAAAAAGGTTACTTCGAGATCAAGAATGTCCGGCCCGGTTACTATCATTTGTATGCTTGGGTTCCTGGGTACATTGGCGAGTACATGTACCACTCCATTATTTATGTCCTAAAAGGTTCTTAAATCTTAATCTCATAAAATTTATCTCTTTTTTTTTTTTCATATTTATTAAAATTTTATCAAGATTGCGGTTTTTGACTGTCAACAGGAAGTAAGATCAGAATGGGTCTGCTTGTACACAAACCACCAAGAAATGGCCCTACAGTTTGGGAGATTGGATTCCCGGATCGCACTGCTGCCGAGTTCTATGTGCCTCCACCGAACCCAACCCTCATGAACCAGTTATACGCCAGCCAAAGAACCGATTCGTAAGCCTTTCCATCACTCTTTCATTTCAATTTTTTATAGAAGGGCCGTAAACCACATAAGCCACTAGTGAATGACTTAATAGTTAATAAACGAGCCTAAACCTGAGCTTCAGTATTGTTTATTCACTATTATTTAATATAATAAAATCATGGTAGTGCTTATTATTATTTAAAAGAATCAGATAAAAATAACTAAACAATATATGTTGCATTATATTAAAACTTACAATCATTAATACATATAAAAATATATAAAACTAATATAATAAAAAATAATTTTGTATAATTAATATATTAAATAATAAATGAGCAAAAAGTGAGCCTGAAAAACTAGTTCGAGCTTCATAGACAAAGCTAGATATGTGCCTAGCTCGAACTTGGGCTCAGGTCACCTTGTTTACACCCTTTTAACAAGAACCTCCATGTGATCGCGTTTGAAATTGTATTAATGCAGGTTTAGGCAATATGGTTTGTGGGATCGGTACACTGATCTGTATCCAGATAAAGATCTGGTCTACACTGTTGGCGTTAGCAACTATCAAACGGATTGGTTTTTCGCTCATGTCAACCGGCATGTAGGAAATAAGACCTATGTTTCGACTACCTGGACTGTTTTATTTGATCTGGAAGATGTAATTAGCGGAAATTATACAATACAACTGGCACTGGCATCCGCAACATCTGCAGAAGTGCAAGTACGTAACTATACTATGACAAATAAATCAATATTTCATATAATTTTTTGGGGGCATAATTACTTTTATATAGTTGCACACTTACTATTCAAAATGAGAAAACTAACCCTCAACCCGTTAAAACTGAAGATGCGTTTGTTTAACCCGTTTAGTTAAAAAGGTCAAATGACCAACTTGTTTAAAGGTAAGTAAGTGACGATAAAAATATAAATAAGACGTTCAAGTGCCAACCTGTTTTTTTACCCATTTAACCCATTAAATACAAATAATCCATCAACCCATTTAACTCATTTACAACCCCATTATCACGTTTGCAAGTGTTCCGAGCAAATATTCTATGTGCGTCTTGATTAAGATTCACATCTATAACACAAACACTCGTATTCGCATTTTTATATCAACAGCTCAATCAATCAATCAATGTAGTGTGAACCTTTGTCCTACTTTATATTGTTATTTTTAACTAATTACAATCAAAGCATTTCTTTTTTATTACTTCCAAACACTAATATATATGTAAATTTTTTTTTACTTATTTGGCACTCAAATGACAACCATTACTGATGTTAAGCGGTTCTTACTTCTCAGATTAGAATCAACGACGTAAGAGCGGAGTCGCTTGTCTTTACGACAAAGTTAATCGGGAGGGATAACGCAATTGCACGACATGGGATTCATGGACTATACTGGTTGTATAGCATCAATGTTGCGCATTCGCATCTACGAGCCGGGAAGAACGCATTGTATTTAAGACAAACTAGAGGTTCATATCCTTTTAGCGGAGTCATGTATGACTACATCCGATTAGAAAGACCCCCTCGTTATTAAATTCGTTATATCTCTTTTTTATATAAATAGTTGGAGAATAGATTTGATAGTTGCTTTCGGATTAGTGCGGAAATATATGGTTCTGTTGTATACAAAAACGACATCAAAACAGTATAAGTAGATGCTTTATGTAGATAGTTAACTTATGTAAATTGATACATTTTTAAATCTAACATAGATTTAAAGACGTTGATATTGAAATTCATTTCATTATATTGTAATTTTGACAAGTTTGTTTATTTAAAGTTATTATTTAAGTTATATAATTGCTACTTAAGTATTTTGTATGGTAATATTGTGATCTTTGTGAATTTGTAAGTATGGAACCAAACTTTTATTTTTAGTAGAATTGGATTTCTTATTCAATAGGGGTTGCGGCGTAGCTTTTTACCCGTTTACATATCATTCTTTTGTAATTTTTCTACCTTTATTAAAGAAAGTAAAAAATTAAAGTTTAATGTCTGATTAAACAATTGCTTCTTTGTGAAATCCGACTTTATTAACTTTTTTTTCGATATAACCTTTGAAGGTACACTTAATCTAGACTTGACCTTACCCAACCCAACCCAACTTGGTGTAGCCTATTGAACACCATAAAATGGAACTTAACCCCTACTTTGAAATGCAGAGTTGGCAAATTGAAGATGAACCTCAATGTTGTTAGCAGCTCTAGGTAGAGGTGTACAAATCGGTTTCTTTCAAAAACCGGTTTTGGTTATTAACCGAACCGGTTTTTTCTACTCAAAATCAAAAACCGGTTTTTGTATAACTGGTTCCGGTTACTAACCGGTTTTTTTTTACTCAAACTAATAACCGGTCCAACCGGTTAGGGCCAGTTTTAACCGGTTTAACCTAAAAAAACCAGTTTTTACGTTTAAATTTTAACCGGTTTAAACCGGTTTCGAAGGCAAAAAACCATAACCGGTCTACAACCGGTTGTAAAAAAACTGGTTGTAAAAAAACCGGTTTCGGTTTCCCGGTTTCGATTCTAAAACCGGTTTTTTTGTACACCTCTAGCTCTAGGGGTGGAAGTTTCAAACTAAACAAGTCCATTTTAGAAGTCTTTTAAAATGGCTAGAAAGTATTAAAGTTTCTAAAACATCATTCATTTCAGACAAAACAGTTTTTCTAGGCCTTTTGCACATAATAGATAGATACTTTATTTGCACGTAAGATACTTTATTTGCACGTAAGAAGCCAACATACTTTCTTTTTTGTTTCATAAAAATCCATTAACAACTTTTTTTCATGTTAATATCATCATACTTTCTACTTTTTCATCATACAAGTAATTTAAATGTTACATTTGAACAAGAAAAACTCTTAATTATGATCGGATGAAATCATGAAAACATTATTTGACACTTATCCATAATTGTGAAAAAAAATCATTTGTTTATACCATTCTAACAATTTATAATTCATACATACCATTTTATATGGTTTTTTGTTTTTTATTATACTTTGAGTTAGGTTATGCACACTCGTGTATTTTGTTATATTGTTATCGTAAGATTATTTATTATTTTCAACTTACTGAATTTAAAAAGGAAAAGAAAACCCAAACATTGAGTAGATTTTTGTTTGTCATATGTCCAATTTACAACGTTAATTTATCTCATATCTTTTCTTACGTTGTATTAATAAGAAAAAAATATTCACAATTCTGTTCAAATATAATATTTGGATGAACTTTTATATGTAAAAAGTTGTTAAGGGATTTTTACGAGAAAAAACGAAAATATGTTGGTTTTATGTGAAAAAAAATAGAATGACTTTTATGAGAAAAAATAAAAAAATATACTGGCTTATTATTATTATTATTTATTATCTTAGGTTTAGTTAATTTACTGGACATATCACTTGAAAGTTAATAAGTTTTAGTACATATATTTTTCTTTCTTATGTAAGATTGTTATTCTTTCTCCATTAGTTCGATTTCCACTGACATTGGTTCTTGATTGTCTATTGGCAAAGAATTAAATATTGAAAAATCAAATTCCCTATAGATTAGAAACATACGTGTTACACATATTAAATAATATTATTGTATATAATAAATCAAGTTGTTAGTTATAGTAATTTGATTTTTTTTTATTAATTTTATCACTCAATTTTTAATATTGACACTTTAACTCCTTTAAAATTTCTAAAAACTCTGTAACATGTCATTTTGATCATTCCTCGAATTTTACGATCTTATTTTTATGTACACATCTGGTATAAATTCACGTTGTTTTATGTTTCAGCGTAATTTGTATTAAAAATAAGTCATGTAAAATATAATACGTTTTTGTGCTTATTTTTATGGACGTTTTCATTTGGTCTACATTTTGACGTAAATTTTGTTTTAGAAACGCATCGGGTTAATATAATAAATTTTCTTTAGACTTTATAGATTCGAGTTACTTTACGTTTCATGAGTAATGTCAAATATAATACATTTTCGTGCTAATTTTTATGGACGTTTTCCGTTGGTCAATTCTAGTTTATATTAAATAAGACTATCATATATTTCCCAAAAACGTTTTATAAAAAAATATCTGACTTGTGGTGTAATCATATTATGTACCAAATAAAAGAAAATTATTATTCTTTGGGAAAATGTCACAGAATAGTAACCAAGTTTCAAAAGTGTTCTAATTAGGTCACTCGTATCGTTTTTGTCCCAATTAGATAACTTAACATTCAAATTGAGTCATGTCCTTTTTTTTATGTGTCAAGAGAAAAATGAGCATAAGATGCTAAGGTCGGATTATATTAATATATGAAATTTTATTTATTAAAAATAAAAACACTTTAATTACATTAAAAATTAAAAAAAAACAAGTTAAAATTCACGTGATCACTGGACGTTAGCATCAAATGAAAGGGAAAAAAGAAACAAAAATTCACATCACCATGGTTACCTATGAAATTGATGAAAAAACCTTTAATTTTAATTAAAAATGAATGTTTAGTGACCTGATTGAAACACTTTTGAAACTTGAGTGACCTAATTGGAACACTTTTAAAACTTGGTTACTATTATACAAAGTTACCCCTTATTCTTTAATGGGAGATAGAGGCTAGAAATAAAATCTAGACTTCACTGGAAATTGACACGTGACATCCAATATTTAATAAAAGAGAAAGTTGAAAAAACCAACTTTTAGGTGGCCTACAAATCTAAAACGTGTCTTTAAATAATTTTATTTATTCGATATAGAAGATAGAAGATTTCCTAACAACCGATTTCCTGTTTTAATTGTGTTAACCCATGTGACCTCGCTTAACTTCTTGAAATCCGGACCATAATCTCATTTTTAGACTGTCCATCTCACTTTGAAGAAATCAAGAATCCCAAGAACATCATTTTCTCCTCATGTGGGATCTAGTTTTGTGTTTCAAAAGGTGTGGCTTTTTGTAACGATCTGTATTTCATACTTTTATTTTTAGCAAGCTTGTATTCGTACTTCGTATCAAGCTTTGTAATCTTGAGATTTTGATCATAATGGAAATACTTGTTAATTATACTTGTTGTAATTCATACATACATGATACATACTCATTCACCAATACATGTTTTATATACGAAACCAAATTATACTGGTTGTTTATTTATATTTAGAATCATACTCATATACATCCATGTTATTCGCATACTCATACATACCCTAAAATGCCCTAAGTGTGAAACCCACATTTTCCGAGGTAAAACCGTTCACATGTCTTGTTAGTTTTACTTATGTTTTTATGACACACGAGTAATATATATTTAATGTAATACTAAAAGAAAGATTATAAAATAAAAATATAGTAAAAAGATAAAGTTTGAGAAATCTATTTTCTTATCTAAATTAATTCGTTTGCATTAATGTATATTGATAGTAAACACCTCGATTCTTTTATTTATTTAACTTTATTATTATGAAGGTGAAAACTCTGTTACGTCAAAGGGAAGTTAACTAATAATAATAAATAATAGTTAGTGACATACAACTACATTTATTGGATTGATGAAATATAAAGGAAAGAAATTTGTATTGTAATCAAATATTACAATCTCAATTTCGTATCCCTCCTATTTGAAACCCAAAAAGTGCGGCCCACTCACCTCATCCCAAAGCTACCCTAGCCCTTATCTTTTGAAAAATTACGTATGTATGCATGAACTATTATAACCACAACAAACCCTCAAAACCCTAGAGAAAATATAGTTCCTTCTACTCCCTCTGCCTCTCTTTTGTGTACGCAAGCAGGACCCAAGAACAAGTTGAAACCGATTCCCTCTTGATCGCTAGGTATGTTGACATTGATTGTCGGTTATAATTCTTTTGGTGTATATAAGTTTTCGGTTTAAACCCTTGTTTATGGTTGCGTTTTTATGATCTATGATGAGTATTGTGTTATATGATGGTATTTGTAGTATTAGATTGCTAGAGAAAATCATTGTTGATGTTATAATTGAGCATGAGTTGGTTGCGTCGCTCGGGTTTTTATTTACGGGTTAAATCATGTGTTTGTAAGATTGTTAGATGCTCATGCATTAGTTTATGAAGTTATCTTGGCTGCGTTTTAGGATTAGTTGATGATTTATGGGTGTTATAGTTGATCACGGGTTCGGTTATGTCTCTTGGGTGTTGGTTATGGGTTTAACCCGATATGTGGTGATAAACTAGTTGCTACATGATCTAATTTATGGTAGAAACCTGTCGTGATTAAGGTTCATAAGTTGTTGGCTTTTTAAATTAATTGTATGCGGGGTTCAGGTGACTAAATAGATTTCGTTTAATTACAAATCGGATTCATTTAAATATATATCCTTTTGTGAACTATTTTTCCATTAGACAATCTCTACACATATTTTTAAATTTTCACCAACAACAACCTTCGGTTCTCCTCTATAAATTATGAAACTTGCAGTCTTAGAAACCATTCTTACCTTCATTCACATGCTACACCATTTTCCATCGCTTCTGATAAGAAAAAATCGGTTTCGGTAGCCATAAACGAAACTAAACACCAAATCGGCACCACTTTTAATTTACCACCACCTATATTAAACCACTCGAAGCTTTAACCACGAAAAACGGAATATAGAATTGAGAATGTGAATGTTAGTTTTTCATAAAAGATGAAGAAGAAGAAGAAGATAAACTGGTAACAGAGTAGTTAAAATAATTAATGAATTTGTTTGTTCATAAGAGCTCAGGTAGCTTAGTTGGTTCAGATTCTGGTTTACAACTCCGTGGTCACAAGTTCGAATCTAGCTGGAGACATTTTTTATCAGATTTTTGTTATAATGCAGCAGAATGCCATATCAGAATTTGATCCAACATCAGATTTTCATAATAACATCAGATTTCCTATTAAATGCATCAGATTTTTTATATAAACCACTAAATTCCATCAGTCAAATATAAATTACAAAGCGATCCACTGGTTATGACTCTAATTTATAACCAAGAGGTCTTGGGTTCAAATATTGTAAGAGTCATTCTTTTTAACATATTTGATATATATTTAAATGAATCCGATTTGTAATTAAACGAAATCTGTTTAGTCACCTGAACCCCACAAACGATTAATTTAAAAAGCCAACAACTTATGAACCTTAATCACGACAGGTTTCTACCATAAATTAGATCATGTAGCAACTAGTTTATCACCACCCATCGGGTTAAACCCATAACCAACACCCGAGAGACATAACCGAACCCGTGATCAACTATAACACCCATAAATCGTCAACTAATCCTAATACGCAGCCAAGATAACTTCATAAACTAATGCATGAGCATCTAACAATCTTACAAACACACGATTTAACCCGTAAATAAAAACCCGAGCGACGCAACCAACTCGTGCTCAATTATAACATCAACAATGATTTTCTCTAGCAATCTAATACTACAAATACCATCATATAACATAATACTCATCATGGATCATAAAAACACAACCAATAATCAAGGGTTTAAACCGAAAACTTATATAAACCAAAAGAATTATAACCAACACTCAATGTCAACATACCTAGCGATCAAGAGGGAATCGGTTTCAACCTGTTCTTGGGTCCTGCTTGCGTACACAGAAGAGAGGCAGAGGGAGTAGAAGGAACTGTATTTTCTCTAGGGTTTTGAGGGTTTGTTGTGGTTATAATAGTTCATGCATACATACGTAATTTTTCAAAAGATAAGGGCTAGGGTAGCTTTGGGATGAGGTGAGTGGGCCGCACTTCTTGGGTTTCAAATAGGAGGGATACGAAATTGAGATTGTAATATTTGAGAAACTAAAAACCCTAAATCAAAAAATCTAAAACCGATCACACACGACACGTGACCCTTGTCTGGTACACGGCTCATAAACCAGTCATTTGACCAGGAGTTGACTTATAGCAGATTAACCTGGAAACTAGACTGTTGCATACGACCTGTGACCTCCTTACGACACATGAGCCGTAAACAGTTATCTGACCAGTATATTTTGTTTGATTTCATGATTATAGCTATAAAACTCAGGAATTTATGAGGTGCCAAAAAGCGTGGTAGGGGAAGACAGAGAAAGAATATTGCTGAACCAAAAACATGTATATACAACTTGTTGATTATCACATGCATGTGATAAAGAGGATCATTGATGTTGAGAAAAGTCTCAAGGATTTGAGGAATGACATGCAAGAGATGTTGTTTGGCATAAAACCTCCTAAGCCTATTGAGTTACCAAAGTTGAGGGCTCCAATGCCTACTTTTTTGCCTATGGGATATGGGTTTCGGCACATATATAAGCATTGCCCTCCTGCTCCATCACTCTTGGTGCCCCTGTCCATGCTACACCACTGAATGATAGGTTCCATAAGTCGTATTAGAATTCACCTATTTACATGAAGGCCACTTAAGTCTGTGAAGTTGGTGAACCATCAAAGAAGCCTGAGTCACCTTGCATCTTATTATGAGAGTTGGAGCATTCCACAATGCGAGGTAAGTGCTCGATGTGGATGCTACAATTGTGAAGGAAGATTTAGATCTAGAGGAGGATCCATACTAAGCACCATGTTCTGATCAAGAGGAGGAAGACCCAAGAGAAAGCCGCAACTACATGGAATAATTAGTTGATGATATGATTTCTAATACTTTATTTTGGCATGGACCTTAGTATTTTGTTTTGTTTGGTTTGTTTGTATCATTGAATGCTAGTATGAATAAACTTTTTGTTTGATAACCCTAATTCATGAATCTCGTTGTGTTGGAACCTGAAGGTTTATACATAGTGAGTTGATAGTAGTGGCTATGGGTTGTCTTGTAATTAGGTTTTATAGTATTTTGGGTCGAACAGATAGATGGGTCTTAGAGGTTTCGGCTGGGCTTGGTTAAGGGATTTAGGCCCGAGTTGGTTAGTATATAATCTAGTCTTGTTATTGTGTTAAAGGCTGATCAGTTATTGTGAGTCTAGAGCCAGCCGAAATCAAGAGTCCTTGTATCAGTCATCTTATCCGGTGAATGCAAGTTCTTGTTTTGATCATACTGTTCAATTAATTATTATTGTTTTGGTTTACATAGTCCTTGAATCATCTTGCGTTTGGTTTCCGCACAAACACAAGACCGTGTTTGATATCATTGAAAGATTCGTTTACGAGACTTACAATTGGTATCAGAGCAAAGAAACCAAATCTTGGTTCAGTTCGATATCATTCAGATTCAAGAAGGCCATATTTGTTCTATTGATCGTGTTTGTTGATTGTTTCTTTTCAGCGTTTTGTGTTCTGCATGATTACTGATTTGAAGGGGTTTAATTGTTCATTCGAAGTTCATCAGAATTACTGATTTGGTTTCTGTTGATTCAGAAATTTGTTTGCTGATTATTCGGAAGTTTGTTGGGGATAAAAATTCATAGATTTCACAATCTCTGAATTTTAGAAGGTGCTGAAAATCAGGGATTACAAGTCAATTTTTATCTAACAATCAGTTTTGCAGGTCTCGACTCGTAATCACTCAGTCTCGACTCGCTACCACACTGTCTCGACTCAACAGTGCTTCTGTGGCTTCCAGACATCACTGTCTCGACTCGTAACCAACGTGGTCTCAATTTGTAACCTTTTGACTCGCAACTAAGGTCTCGACTCGCAACCAACATGGTCTCGAGTTGTAACTTTTTGACTCGTAACTAAGGTCTCGACTGGCAGTCTTAGCTCGCAACGTCTGTCTCGGCTCTCTGTCTCGACTCGAAACTGTTGTCTCGACTCGAAACGACACTGTTGACACTAATTAAATTTTAAAAATGACTTCCACAAATCAGACTGCTGAACTGGCTACTATGAACGTACACCCAGAACTTGTCTCTAAAATTGGGACCACAACTAGAATTCCTCGACTGCTTGAGGGAGATGACTTTCAGGAATGGAAATGGCGTTTTGAAAAACGCGTCAAGGTGAAAGATGGTAAGATATGGAGAAGCATCATGCGTGGACCAAGAGAGATTACGTATGAGAGAGATGACGCTCCTGGTATTAAGATTAAGAAGCCTGTTGAACGATACTCCAATGAAGACTTTGATATTGTTGAAGAGGATGAGAAGGCATTGGCTTATTTGACCATGGCTTTGGGATCATACATTGCCATTGGTTTTAGAACTGCTAAATCAGCAAAAGAGTTATGGGATTCATTACATGAAGTGTATGAAGGTAATGAAGATATGAAGGAGAGTAGACGTAATATGTGGAGTCAGAATTTCAATAACTTCAATTACATCTATGGTGAAACAATAGAGAATCAGCTTCAGAGGTTCATAAAGCTAATCACTCAGATGACTATGGCTGAACTACCACTGTCCAATTCCTTGGTGAACATACAACTTTTGAATGCATTACCAAAGAGTTAGGATCATCATGTGGCTATAATCAAGAAAACCAAAGATCTTGGTAGATGTAGTCTGTCCGAGATGATCTCTCACATCAAATCGTGTGAACTGAATGACAAACAGAGGGAAAAAAATCACAAGAACAGTCTGCTTGCTGCAGGATTCACTACAACGCCCTCTACTTCAAACAATGCTGCTCTTGTGTCAAAAACTGGATTCCAGATGTCCGGAAGCTCATCATTCGTTAGAGCTACATCAGAACCTCCATCAACAAATGTTTTCTATTCAGCAACACCTGCTCCATCATCTTTTAATGCAGCTGCTTCAGATTCCACTGTTAAGAATGACATGATTGCCTTCTTCTCTCAACAGTCCAAGGAAAATCTCGACATTGTTACATGTGTTATAAATTATATGAATGCTTTTGCTGTAGGTGAATTAGAGCCTCCAAAATTTTCTGTGGATGATTTGGATCAAATTCATCCTGAAGATGTAGAAGAGATGGACATCACATGGCAGATGGCTATGGTAGTGTTCAGGGCAAAGAATTTTGTAAGGAAAACTGGAAGACACAAGTGGCAAGGTCTCACATTTTCAGGACCAACTAAGATGTAGTTTGAGATGCGCTGCTACAAATGTCAAGAACCTGGACATTTGGCATGAAATTGCACTAAGTCGCAAGTCAACATGAATCAAACACCAGCACAACCTGTTCCACCTAACCTTGAGAGAGCTATGGTTACTACAACTAATGCTGCAAATGCTGCTAGTGGAAGTACTCAACTTCAGCCCTGGTAGCTCAGTCTAACGTTTCATTTGATTGGAGCTTAGAAGTGCAACGGCTAAATATTTCTGCTCCCCGAGAATCAGACTACCTCTGACAACATTGCTTTCATGACTTCAGCTTCTGAGGATCAGGCTTCTGAAGACAACTTTGCTTTTATGACTTAGATCCTGTCAGCTCCTGTTTATGGACTCACTGCTGAAAAGGTAAGTTCTATTTTCTGTACTCCTGAATGTCATGGTAAAGTTGAGTCGTATCGTTTACACAATGCTGAGTTAATTCAAGATTATGATGACATGAGAAGAAGTAATTCTACTCTAAGAAAAATGAAAAATTTTACAAAGAAAAGATTGAAGCTCAACGAAAAGATATCGCCAAACTTCAACAAGAACTAAGTGTTAAGTGTTGTGTATATGATGAGGCAAAAGAAACCATACGTGTCTTGACCAAGGAACTAGAAGAGTTCAAACAAAAATTTCAAACAAACGAAATAAAGATTAAAACATTTGACACTTCTAATAAATTGGTCCAAGATATTTTATAATGAACAGTTAGAATATAAAAAGAAAAGGGGTAGTGATCTGGGTTACAACAATGTGCCTCCACCGTTATGGTAACTACACGTTTTTGCCATTGACGGTAGAGGAATTGGAAAGGGCAGAAAGTATGATTTATGGTCCAAAAACTAATAAGTCATCAACCAGTGGCAAACCAGTCGAAAATCAGAAAACTACGTTTGTATCTAAGGGTATTTTTGATGTTAATGCTTCGTCTTCCTGTGCAGATAAAGTAACTGAAGTAACGTGTGAAGATGTTCTTGGGGATGAACCAGATTCAAATTCTAATTTTTCTAAAAACTCAATAAGAAACTTTTTCTGAATGTGTTTTTGGACAAAGTTTTCTTAATTCGTTTCATAGTTATGTGTCGTCTTTTGGGCCTGATGTTTTGGGCAAAACAGTTGGTGCTTGTGATGAACATTTGAATGATGTGTCTAATGATGGTTGTTTTTCAGTTGTAATGATTGTGATTGTGATGTTCTGATTCTACAACTACTAATAGTGTGACAAGAGAGGTCCCTCAGGATGCATTCAGTGAAACCACTGAATCTTCTTCTCAAGAGGATCACAAATGTTCTAATTCTTCTTCTGAAACGGTCTCAATGGAAGTCCCTAATGTTGAATCTAGTGGGACCACACTGAAAACCTAAGTTGAATATGAACCATTAGTAAACACACCAGAAACATGTGCTAATGAAACTTCAACATTTTCTGAAACTAAAACTAAACATGTTTTCCAAGAAGAAAAGGTGATCACATCAGATCTTAAGTCACCAGACAAGGTTTCTGAAAAGAAAATTTTAACTGAACCGACTTCTGAAAAGAAACCTGATGACGTAACTAAAGACGAAAAACATCATCCGTCCAAATCTCATGCTTGTGCTAGTTCTGATCAGCAGGTGCCTGAATGCTCAGAAAAGGCACAAGCTAAGCAAGCAAAGAAAACCAAGCAAGCTCATTCTTCAAACAGATCTGTTTCTGGAACGAAATACCAAAATTTCCATACATTGAAACGGCAAACTTGTTTCAATTGTGGAATTGCTAGACACATTGCCAGAAACCGGGTTCATTTCCCAAGTGTGCAGCATAAGACGAAGATTGCAAAGTCAGAGACAGTGAAGAATAACTTTCGCAAAGCTAAACCTTCTGATCAAGATTGGAATGCAGCAAAGTGAAGAAATCAAAATCATCAAAGTGGTTTCCAAAACAATCAATTTAAAGCTTTTGGTAATCACTGTTATCAACGGTCACATAAACATTGGAAATCTAAAGCTAAAGCTGCCCAATCTCATACATCTCAACAAAAAGCTGTCATTAACAAATCTTCAAAGTTTTTAAACAAAGATAATCTAGTTTGGCAGAAAGTTACATACATTGGCGCTCAAGGAAAACCCAGATCCACCATGGGCTGGGTTCCTAAATCTAACCGATCCCGCTATTTGTGCAGGAACATCTATGGAGGACTACTGTGAGACTTTGGTACATGGATAGTGGCTGTTCCAGGCACATGACACGAGACTTGTCCCAATTTGTCAATGTTAAAGAATTTGATGGTGGATATGCCTCTTTTGCGGAAGGAGAATCTGGTAGAATCACCTTGAAAGGAACCGTGAGAAACGGCATACTAAGCTTCGAAAATGTGAACTACGTCCCTGAATTGAAACACAATCTGTTGAATATTTCACAGATCTGTGATAGAGGAAATTTAATCCATTTCATAAAGAAAGGTTGTTATGTGTTGAAGCCAGGAATTGTTATACCTGAAGACTGGTTCTTGATGACTGCTGAGAGAAGAGGAAATGCGTATGTTATCGACATGAACAAGAAACCATGTGAGGAAATTACTTGCCTTTTCTCAAAGATTTCAGAACATGATGGTCAATTGTGGCATCGTCGTCTTGGGCATGTGAGCATGAAGAATTTGAATAGACTTGCAAAAGGTCAACTAGTCCGCGATCTGCCAATTAAAGATTTCATGTTGGTAGAGAAATTTGTCACTTGTGCAAAAGGAAAAGCACATCGAAAGCCTCATAAATCCAAGTCTGCACCCTCGACCAAAGCTGTGCTCGAGTTGCTTCATATGGATCTCTTTGGTCAAGTAAATGTGCTGAGCATCGACAAGAAGGTTTACTGTCTCGTGATAGTTGATGACTATTCACGTTACACCTAGGTTTACTTTCTGAGCCATAAGAACGAGACTGCAAGCTTGGTCAAGCATTTTATCACTCTGGCTGAAAATCAAGCAAGTGCAAAGTGAAGGTTATTCGATCAGACAATAGGACAAAGTTCAAGAATATCACCCTGGATACATTCTTTGCTGAAAAGGGAATCGATCGACATTATAGTGCACCTCGAACTTCACAACAGAATGGAGTAGCTGAAAGAAGAAATCGTACTCTTATCAAGGCAGCTCGAACCATGTTGGCCGACTCGAAGCTTCCTAGTTTCTTTTGGGCTAAAGCTGTCAGCACGACTTGTTACGTCCAGAATTGTGCTTTAGTAAACAAACGTCATATGAAAACACCTTATGAGATTCTGGAAGGACGTAAACCCTCGGTCTCACACTTCTGTATTTTTGGTTGTCCATGTGTACTATTACTCATGGACTCAAATGGGAAGTTTGAGGTCAAGAGGGATGAGTGTTTCTCTATTGGATATGCTAAAGGGTCATCCTATAGAGTATGCAATAAAGTAACTAAGAAAGTAGTCGAGTCATGCAACATTGAATGGCTCGAAGAGAATGCTACGGATTCTAGAGTTGGTCCAGACTGGCTATATGATTATGCTGATTTATTTAAATCTTTTAACATTCTGTCTAGTGTTCCCATAGATGCAGGAGTGTCCACTTTGAAACAACCAATTTCATTCGATGATACTGAAGAAGATGAACAGGATGAAAGAAGCTCAAAGAATCATACCATAGACCCACCAGGAATTATTTTTACTGAGCATTCTACGACTCAACAAACGTCCCATCAATTCCCTGAAGTTGTTTCATCAGGTGGTGTTAATACTAACGGTTCAGGATCCGGACTGTTTGATGATTCCATCCCTAAAGACTGTACGATTACTACTTTTATAGTTCACAATACTACTGCATCCAATGAGGGGCAAGCAACCCCAATTCAAATCAAGACGAGACCGTACCTGAAGTGGCTATTCCAACAAGTGTTCAAAGAGATCATCCCATACCAAATGTGATTGGTCTTGTTAATTTAGGGTACAAACCAGGAGCCAATCTAGAACCATCAATACTTGCTTATACTCATGCTACATTTCTCAAATAGAACCTAAATCTATTGATGTAGCTTTGCAGGAACCAGGCTGGGTAGATGCTATGCATGAGGAGCTGAACCAGTTTGAGAAGCTAGGAGTATGGAAGCTTGTTGAGTTGCCGAAAGGGAAATGCAAACTCGGAACTCGGTGGGTATTCAGAAACAAGCAAGATTCTGCTGGAGTTATTGTAAGAAATAAAGCAAGATTGGTGGTACAGGGATTTCAACAGATTGAGGGTCTGGATTATGATGAAGTTTATGCTCCTGTTGCTCGACATGAAGCTATCCGAATCTTTTTAGCTTATGCTTCCTACATCGGGTTCACTGTTTATCAGATGGATGTCAATACCTCGTTTCTATATGGAGATGTGAAGGAAGAGATTTTTGTTGAGCAACCATTAGTCCAGATCATCCAGATTATGCTTACAAACTTGACAAGGCATTGTATGGATTGCACCAAGCACTAAGGGCTTGGTATGCAACCCTGATTGAGCATCTTCTAGCTCATGGATACACTTGTGGCACAATTGATCAGACGTTGTTTATCAAGAGAGTGGGCAAGGATTAGATCTTGGTTCAAATTAATGTCGACGACATCATTTTCGGATCGACAAGTGAGGATCTGTGCAAGGAATTTGAGAGAGTAATGAAGAAGAAATTTGAGATGAGTGCTCTCGGGGAAATGACTATGTTCTTGGGTCTACAAGTTAGACTGGATTCTCGAGGCATTCTCATTCATCAAAGGAAATACGCGGATGACGTGCTAGCTAAATTTAAATTCACTGACACAAAATCGGTTGAAACACCTATGGCAGAAAGACCGTTGCTGACTGAAGATGAATAAGGATCCCCTGTTGATCAACGCGGTTATAGGTCTATGATCGGATCGCTGATGTATCTGACTGCGAGTCGTCCAGACATTATGTTTGTTGTTTGTAACTGCACGCGATATCAGGCTAATCCTAAATCTTCTCACCTTACTGTTGTTAAACGAATTTTTTCGGTATCTTAAAGGCAGACCTCGGTTTGGCTTGTGGTATCGAAAGATTCTAATTTTGACTTGTTTGCATTTTCTGATAGAAATTTTGGAGGCACTGACAGTGACAGGTATCCGAAAGATTCTAATTTTGACTTGTTTGACAATCAGCCGGTTGTTAATTTTTGGGTGACAGGCTCATTTCTTGGCAATGCAAGAAACAACAAACGATGGCAATCTTCATAGCTAAGGCTGAATATGTTGCGGCTTCTGCATGTTGCTCGCAAGTGGTGTGGATGCAACATCAATTGCAGGATTACGGTTTGACTTATCTTAATACTACAATCTACTGTGATAATGATGATGCTATTCAAATTGTGAAAAATCCTGTCTTCCACTCAAAAACCAAGCACATTGATATAAAAGTTCATTTTATACGAGACTACTTTGACAGTGGTCTTATAAAACTGGAACAAATCGACACAGATGCAAATGCTGCCGATTTGTTCACAAAACCTGTCAGCAGTTCCAAATTTTAGGTGCTTATGGATTTTCTGAAAATGATCCGATACACAGACTGAGCATGTTTTTGTAGGTAAATTTGTACATAAAATTTTCTATTCTTAGGTAGTTTTTATTTTTGCACAAATTTAGGGGGAGAAATTTTGAAAAATAAAAAACATCAAAAAAATCTGAAAAAGACAAAATGAATCATTGCATGACATGGGAAAGGAAATGAAATTTCACATTGGGTATAGGGCTGACTCATGTAAAACCAATCTCGAATAGTTTTGTTGATGCACTATTGTGTTCGTCACTTGCAGAATAGGCTAGATTGAGTGTGTGTTAAATATTGTATAAGTTAGAATCGAACACACGAACGAAATACGGAGATTACATTGTAAAAGGGAACAAGTTCGCCCGAACTTGACCTGTGGAGTTCAAGTTCGCTCGAACTTGACATGTGGCAGACAAGTTCGCCCTTGTCATATGATAGACAAGTTCGCCTGAACTTGTCCTCCTATGCACATGTCAAGCGAACTTGTTATGTTTCCCTATAAATAGGTAGTGTGTGTTCATTTGTCATTTGAGTTTTTGCCATCCCTACGGGGAGGTGCTGCCGGATTCTCTCCAGGAACTCCGGCAGCTGGACTTATAAAGATGTATACTCTTTCGATATTAATGAAGACTTCTGCTGCATTCTGTTTCTACTCCATTCTTAATAACATTCTACCGAAATCGACACATTATGCACTAATTTCCGTCTAGAACCGCCTGGTCACGGACCTTCAAGTTTGAATCTTGAAGGATATGTTGGTAGGCTCTATCTTTAAGGCTGGAAACAGTGGTTGCTTGTTCAGAACTTAAATCTGTACATGACCTCAGGAAAGAACGTCACTTGGAATTAGCTCATTTGTATTTGAATGCTCTTATGATGTTCCGATACACACAATTTTTGTCTAGTTCTGAAATCTTTTCTGAAAAACTCGTGTATCTCCTCTGTTTTGTGTGAGCAAAGACCTGGTGTCACACCCCAACCGATGGCGGAAACATCGGGGCGCGGCACTATGCGAACCAGATTGCTCAAGAGACATCATAACAACTATTAAGCGATAATATCTAAACATTTAACATCCCATACTATTAAACAATAAAATCCCAAATAATCATTACAATATTAAACAATCTCTCAAACACAAAATCTGATTCGATCTTCCCTAGATTTATTACAAGATTTTTCTAAAGGAAAACCTACAACTAAGCATCCATAGCAAATATCCTCAACCTCCCACATATTAAAATAAAACGTCAATACAATTAAGTAAAGGTGAGCATACAGGTTTGCGTACATAATGATATAAAAGCGTTTAGCATACACCGCATGACATACGTAAGAGTTGTGAACTATGTAACTACTCAGATTCAAGTAAACCAACAAACCGCGATTGATCGAGGCATGCAAACAAGTGTTCACATCCTAAAGAGAAAAAATAAATGAGAAATGAAAATGCGAGCCTTAACAACCCCGGGCCTCCGGGTGGCGGGTCAACCTCTAGTATACTATCATGTTAAGGGTGGCGTACAAGCAATCAAGTAATACATACAATTCAACAGATTTCACGTATAGTCATGTATAGCGGATAGCGAATAAGCGTTTGAATTGTGTGATGTGATTTGATATAGGAAACATATTGACACCCAAAAGTGAGTTTAAGCGTAAAGGGGGTTCAAGTATACTCACCGGTTGGTCCGTTTTGAGAGAAGAGACGGAATCTGAGATGAGTTGGGGAGAGCACCGGATCAGCCTGTAAGCGAACAGAAGTGCATCATTCTTCCGAATTGGTGAAACGGTTAATGGTTGAAGGAACAACAGACAAGTTCGGGCGAACTTGACTGTCTATACTTACTAGAGGTACAAGTTCGGGCGAACTTGTCTGGTTTGCTGAGAAATTAGCAAGTTCGGGCGAACTTGCCCTGTTTTTTGAGAGATGATACAAGTTCGGGCGAACTTGTGTAAATTTGGTGAAGAATTGATCAAGTTCGGGCGAACTTGGTCACCATTCTGGTGACAAGTTCGAGCGAACTTGATGCTTTCCGAGCGAACTTGACTGTTTTGGCATCCAAATCGTGCGTTTTTGCGTCGTTTGCTGGGGAAATCGAGTGTCCATCCCTCCAACCTTAGGCTACTGAGCAAAACCTAGGCTGAAGAGGTCTTTTGGAGCGAGTTTTAGCCGTTTTACAGAAACTCGGACTAATCTTGGCGAACTTGAAGGTTCGTACGGTTTAGTCCAGTTTGTGCAAAGTGACGATTTTGTCCTTGTACTTCTGAATCTGAGATCTTGCTTGACAACACCTCGTTCCACTTCAAAGCGAGCGAAACATACGTCATTTAATCCAAATCTTGTGTAAAAATTGATGTTTAAAAGGTTTTACTTAGATCTATGCATAGATCTAAGTGAAAACAAAAGTTTTGCCTAAAAAGATGAAGATTTTCATAAACAGATAAGTTTTGGTGAAACTGAAGGTAAAACATTGTGCAAAATCGTTGTAAAACGTTGTTGTAGCTTGAAAACGGGTTGATTCTTACTTAGAAAACAAATTGTTTCGGTGGGAGCTCCGGGCGAACTTGCAACAAGTTCAAATGAGAGGAGGAGCTGAGTATTTATAGGTGAGGTGAAAAGTTGGGCTGAATACATCAAGTTCGGGCGAACTTGCTTGTTTTTCCGATCATTAAGATAAGTCCGGGCAGACTTGGTGTGAAAACAAAGAACTTTGGTGGCCTGGACAAGTTCGGGCGAACTTGTGATGCACAAGTTCGACCGAACTTGACCTATTGGTCAAGTTTTGTTCGTTTGTTTCATGTTAGGAGTTCGTTTGGCGATTTGGTTCGTATTAGATAGTTATATTAAGCGTTTTAGCGAAGCGTTAAGAGTTATATTACCATTGATTTGAGAGAGAGCGATTTAGGTGAGCGTGCGAGCGTTTTAGCGATATTAAACCATAACATAAATAACACAACACATATAAAACATAATTCCACATAATTAACTGCGTTTTGTGATGTGATGAGATAAGCAATGCGATGACACAAGTGTTTATTAAACATTAACACACTCGGCTCGTAAAGTAGCATAACTACTTGTGATTGAGTTAAACTAGCGATTAATAAGCGATTAAATGCGATATAGATTGACCAAATATAATTCCTTTAAGATAAACTTTTTATAATCCAAATCTCGGAGTACAAATGGTAAGTATAAACGAAAAACACGGGAAAGAAATAAAATAATTAACAACGAAATTTACGAGTTGTTACACCTGGAGATGCTAGGCAGCATTGGCTTCTGTTTTGCGTGAGCAAAGACCTAGCTATACGTTTGTCACCTTATAGATCACTTTACACCCGAAAGTGGCCCTCTAGTGCCCAAAAGAAACCCAAAAAACCCTATATCAAACTGAGAAAGCTCATTTGATCTGTATATTATATCATCTCTACTTTTGATCTTTTTTGTTCTCTTCTCAATCTAGTCCCAGTCAAGGTCTCGGAAATTTAGAACAGACTTGTGGAAATATGTGATAGGGAAACTACTTGCATGATAGTGTGCGCTGACAATTATTCTAGTATTTGATTAGTATTTGTTTGGGTGTTCATTGTTGAATATGCCAAAACATGATAAAAATTGATTACAGGCAATCATATGGAAAAGACCTAGGGAGGTGAGTTTAGGTGGACAAATATACTGACAATCGTTCTGATCATTCAGTAGTAGATCAGTGTTGATAAGTGAAGTCAAGCCGAAAACCTCGTGATTTGATCCCAGAGCGATTACAATATTTTCCTATATTATTTTATTTGATTTTATGTTTGTAGGTTTTTTAATCTCGTAAAACGTGCTCGGGAAGTTAAAGGGTTGTTTAATGAAAAACAAATTTTAATTGATTTTGGATAATTAAATTGAAACATATTATTAAATTCCAGAATTTTTAATTGGTCTCGAGTCGAGATCATGGACCAGGCCCACATCTCAAGAGTCCGGCCCATGATGGTCATGATATTTAAAAGGGTTTCGAGTCGAAACCTCATTATTCACTCGAAACCTTCTTTCTGATTCTCTCTCATTCTCCGACAAGGTTCTTTGATTCTGACGACGTTCTCTCCGTTTTCGACTCGTTAACAGTTACTGTTTAAAGGATATGGATTTGAAATTTATTCCCGAACGTAATAAAGCAGGATATCTGGTTCCACCTCCTGAGAAGCATTGGAAGTTGTATGTATCACTGATTAAGGGATTGAACAACTACAGAATTGCACATGCGCTTCGTGAAAATCCAATAGTCTATGAGAGTCTCATTCAAGACTTTTGGAAGACAGCAAGATTTGAAGTGCTAGGAGGAGGCGGGAAGGGATCGATTGAAGCTACGATTGGAAAGAAGAATGTTATTGCGACCGAACAGACTATCTGGGAGGTCTCCCAGTTTAATGATCAAGAGTCAGATCCGATTGATCTTCCAACTGGCAATGTTGAAGCTATGCTACCACGTTTGAGCTATGAAGGATCATACCCTCCACTGATGAAAAAGTTTGTGCATCCATACTGGCGTCTGTTAATGCACATGTTCATGATGTGCATGACCGAAAACAGAGGAGGAACGGATCAGTTGAACATTACTCAGTCTGCTGCATTTATTTGCCTGATCACTAACGAAGCTTACAATTATTCTAAGTACGTGTTTGAAGGGATGAAGAGGAATATCACTGGGGTACGCAAAGACAAGTTTCTTATGTATCCTAGATTTCTGCAGATGATTCTAAACATGCACTACTCAGAGTTAGAAAGAACTGGAGATACTTTGGATCTGATGCCAATGGGTCCAACATCTTTTAGTTTGAAGTGAAGAGCTAACTACTGGAGACCCAAAGGACCCTGATTCTAGACCAGTAAAGCGAAGGAGAAGGGATCCTAGACCTGGAGTATTTACTGAGCAAGATAAAGATCAACCCGTGTTTGTTGACGATGAAGATGATGATAGTTTGTATAACTTTGATTTTGAGCACACAAAGGAGACGATTGAAAATTTGTTTGATTTTGAGACAACTGCTACTACTGCTGCTACAAAGACAGAGTTTGACGTTGAAGTCGATGAAACAAGATTGAATGTAGATGCAAATCTTATAGAGATTCCAGTTAGTGTTACCGTTTCGGCTGATACCTGTGACAGAGTCAACTTCCTTAGCTACTGCTGTTGGTGAAAGTTCTTATGGTACTTCACATGATGAGCCAAGCAGTTCTAAAGGGAAGCAACCTGAAGAAGTATTAAGATGTCGTTTATTGATGACTCGAGTGATGGTGATGAGTATATTAGTGTTCAAGATTTGAAGAAGCGAATTGTAGTGCTTGAACGGGATTCAATCCAAAAAGATGCTAAGATTGTTCAGCTAGAAGATACGATTGTACGGAAGGATCAGCAGATTGATCAGTTGCAAGGAGATGTTGGATTGTTATTTTCAATTGTCTATGATATTCGAGGTAAGTTGGAGAAGAAATTTGGTCAAGAATTTGCTGATCCTGCAGATACTGAGAAATACAAGAAAGCTGCTGAAGATTGTGCGAAAGCCATCGCTCTGGATGATGCTGAACGAGCTAAGGCAATGGATCTGTATTTTACAACACCAGTTGATAAGAGGAACGATGCTGAAAAAGCAAACAGTTAAAGCAGAAAAGAGAGCTTGTGGTTATTAAGAACAAGAATTTGAATCCAGCTGATCCAGATGTTCAAGCTACTCATCATTTGATGGATGTTAGAGAAAGCTATTATGATCGAGTTGGTAACAAGTCAGGGGTCGTGAGTTGGGGTTTTGATCATGACCGAAATTGTGGTGGATTAAGAGGAAGATTGGTCCGGTAGAGTGGTATTTGAGGCCTACTCAGTTCCAAACATTTACAAAAGTTGACTTAACTATGCTTTCGAATGCTCCATACATGGATGACAAGCCAAATGGTAGAGGATATATGTTTTTCGAGATACTAAAGCGAGAGGTTGCTAGATGATTTCCATCTATGCACACTGTAGAGCCCTTTTTGAAACCTGCTTCTGGTATACCTGATCCTCAAACTCACAAGAGAATGAAGACTGTTATTTGGCCACCAACTGATAAAGAGAAGACAATACCGTTGGTGAAGAAAATAACAGATGGAAGCTTAAAGACACTGCATTTCTGGGCCTATGATGAAACTTTGGGCTAAGCACTAATTGTTTGTGATGATGGTGTGCAGTTTCGGTTGGCTAATCCTGTAGATTTGTTGAATTTGAGCTTGGAAGATCTTGAGGTGCTTGCCCAGAATCAAATCAGGTCAACTGAAAAATATGAAGGCACGGCAAAGCAGTGGACGTCAGCTGTTGCAGGTGCATTGCATGTCAGGAAGAAGGGTTTTGGAGGATATCAAGACAATGTAGGAGGCATTGGAAGCAGTTGAAGATTTTGGTCACACTATGCTATAAACCTAAGGGGAGATTGTTGGAACCTGAAGGTTTATACACAGTGAGTTGATATTAGTGGTTATGGGTTGTCTTGTAATTAGGTTCTATAGTATTTTGGGTCGAAACGATAGATGGGTCTTAGAGGTTTTGGCTGGGCTTGGTTAAGGGCTTTAGGCTCGAGTTGGTTAGTATATAATCTAGTCTTGTTATTGTGTTAAAAGCTGATCAGTTATTATGAGTCTAGAGCCAGCCGAAATCAAGAGTCCTTGTATCAGTCATCTTATCCGGTGAATGCAAGTTCTTTTTTTGATCATGCTGTTCGAATAATTATTATTGTTTTGGTTTGCATAGTTCTTGAATCATCTTGCGTTTGGTTTTCGCACAAACACAAGATCGTGTTTGATATCATTGAAAGTTCCGTTTACGGGACTTACAAGTTGCATACAAAGATATTTCTTTCAAGTTTGTGTTAGTAGGTTGGGTTGGTTGAGAAATCCAAGAATCGGAATGTGCAAGATTACTGTAGAATTTTTCACATTATCGTTTCTCATTTCATGAAAACAGAGAAGTTTCCAATTCCTTTCTATCATTCTCTTTGCTTTTAACTTGTATATTGAGGTCAATGTACATCTTGTCATACCCTAACCGATTGCGGAATCATCGGGGCGCGACACTAGGCGAACCTGATTGCTCAAGAGAATCCATAACAACTATTTCAATGACAATATTCTTAATGTTCAATTTCCCATACAATCAAGCGAATATTCATAAAACAGTCAAACGAATTAGTTCACACAAGGAATATTTTTATCAAACAAAATTCTCATCCATGTATTTCACATAACAATATGCAAGCTGTCTGACATTCATCTATCTTTTACTATTTCCATTTTTGGAAGTTTTTCATTTTCATCGATCGTATTATTATAAGTATTATGTTATTTATTATATTATTATTATTATTATTTTATTATTATTATTATTATTATTATTATTATTATCAATTTTTGAGTTTTAGTAAAAGAAAACATTATTTTTCGCTTATTACATTCAATACTCTTAAGTCTATATGTGCTTTGTTATCTTCATTATATCAATTGTGGTCAATTAAATTTTCAGAAACTTTTCACTGTGTATAGACACTATTTTTGAAGAAACTAAAAACCCTAAATCGAAAAATCTAAAACCGATCAATACGACATGTGACCCTTGTCTGGTACACGGCTCGTAAACCAGTCATTTGACCAGGAGTTGACTTATCGCAGATTAACCTGGAAACTAGACTGTTGCATACGACCTGTGACTTCCTTACGACACATGAACCGTAAACAGTTATCTGACCAGTATATTTTGTTTGGTTTCATGATTATAGCTATAAAACTCAGGAACTTTATGAGGTGCCAAAAAGCGTGGTAGGGGAAGACAGAGAAAGAATATTGCTGAACCAAAAACATGCATATACAACTTGTTGATTATCACATGCATGTGATAAAGAGGATCATAAATGTTGAGAAAAGTCTCAAGGATTTGAGGAATGACATCCAAGAGATGTTGTTTGGCATAACACCTCCTAAGCCTATTGAGTTACCAAAGTTGAGGGATCCAGTGCCTACTTTTTTGCCTATGGGATATGGGTTTTCGGCACATATATAAGCCTTGCCCTCCTGGTCCACCACTCTTGGTGCCCCTGTCCATGCTACACCACTGAATGATAGGTTCCATAAGTCATATTAGAATTCACCTATTTACATGAAGGTCACTTAAGTCTGTGAAGTTGGTGAACAATCAAAGTAGCCCCGAGTCACCT
This sequence comes from Scalesia atractyloides, assembly GCA_947069175.1. NCBI lineage: Eukaryota > Viridiplantae > Streptophyta > Magnoliopsida > Asterales > Asteraceae > Scalesia > Scalesia atractyloides. The sequence continues at coordinate 39,328,336 of CAMTDV010000014.1, read as the reverse complement.
GTGCATCTTATTATGAGAGTTGGAGCATTCCACAAAGCGAGGTAAGTGTTCAATGTGGATGCTACATTGTGAAGGAAGATTTAGATCCAGAGGAGGATCTAGACTAAGCACCATGTTCTGATCAAGAGGAGGAAGACCCAAGAGAAAGCCGCAACTACATGGAATAATTAGTTGATGATATGATTTCTAGTACTTTATTTTAGCATGGACCTTAGTATTTTGTTTTGTTTGGTTTGTTTGTATCATTCAATGCTAGTATGGATAAATTTTTTGTTTGATAACCCTAATTCATGAATCTTGTTGCATACAAAGATATCTCTTTCAAGTTTGTCTTAGTAGGTTGGGTTGATTGAGAAATCCAAGAATCGAAATGTGCAAGATAACTGCAGAATTTTTCACATTATCGTTTCTCTTTTCATGAAAACAAAGAAGTTTCCAACTCCTTTCTATCATTCGCTTTGCTTTTGACTTGTATATTGAGGTCAATGTACATCTTGTCACACCCCAACTAGATTGCTCAAGAGAATCCATACAACTATTTCAATGATAAATTCTTAACATTCAATATCCCATACAATCAAACGAATATTCATAAAACAGTCAAATGAATTACAGGTCTCTCAAACAAAACATAGTCCGACAACCTAGATTTATTTAGTGAGTTTCTAGAAGTCCTATTAATTTGCAGCTCAGGATAATTATCAACCTGTCACATACGTTAAAATAAAGGTCAATACAATAATGTAAATGTGAGATCACGGGTTTAGCATAATTATAGTCATAAAGCAGTTTCGAAAACCAACATGAGTAAAAGTAATGATATGAACACATATGTTACCATAAAAACCGAAATAAACAAACCGATTAGACCGCGGGTGAGATGCGCAATACGTGTCCACCGAAGTGTCCACACACGTAAGACAAAAAAGTAAAGCGAACCTTAACAACCCCCGAACCTTCGGGTGGCGGGTCAACCTATAGCAGCTATCATGTCAAGGGTGGTAGGCAATCTCAAGGCCAAACATAACACATAACAATTCAACGATTCACGTAAAGTCATGCGAGAGCGGTTTTGCGTTTAAAGTGTTTTTAGCGTTGTGTGATGTGATTTTAGTATAGCAAACATATGTAACACCTAAAAGTGCGTTAAAGCGAAAAGGGGTCAAGTGAACTCACAGTGAGTGCGTAAACAGCAAGAAACGAGCGAGATGGAGTGAGGAGATGGTCGGGTCAGTCTGCGGGTAGAAACAGAAGTGCATCAGTCTTCGGTAGCTTGAAACGGTTGAACGGAGAGTTGTGCGGGGGGAAACAGATTCTACGTAATGGGATTTCGTTCGAAAATGGAATTTCGTGCGAAAATGCTATTTTCTTGCGAAAATGACTGTTTCGTGTCTAAAATCGAGTATTTTCGCGTCATTCTTCAGGAAATCGAGTGTTTATCCCTCCAGCCTTAGGCCACTGGTCAAACCGTGTGCCGGAGAGGTCTTTAGAGCGAGTGAGTCATTTGTAGAAACTCGGACTGGGTCGTACGAACCCACAGTGATTCATGCAAGCCAGTCCAGTTTGCACCAGTGACTGTTCTTGCGTCTTTTGTGTGACCGGAACTGAGATTTCGTCTGAAACGGATGTAGTTTGTGTCCATTTCGTGACGGTTTGACAGCGCCTCGTTCCACTACTTGGTGAACGAAACATTAGTCGGTTTTTTCCGTTTTTGTGTGAAAATCGATTTATAAAATGGTTTTGTTAAGATAAACAATTTGTGAGCTCAAAACAACAAGGTTTCAGATCTGAGAAATCAAGGTTAACTCAAACATGCTCGGTTAAGTGTAAATCTAAGTTAAAATCAGAAAATTTGGTGAAAAAGATGAAGGTTTTCGTAAACAAAAGAAGTTAGATGAAATCGGAGATAAACTCGTGTAAAATCATTGTAGATCGTTGTGATTCGCTTGGAAAACATAGTGTTCTTACTTTGATCAGAGAAAACAAACTAAGAGTACCTTTCGTGCGGAATATAGCGAGAGGAGCACGAATGGCTAAGGATGGTATTTATAGGAGAAGAGGGTGGGAGTAGTTTGGTGATATTTTTCATACGAAAATGCCATTTTTCGTGCGAAAATGCCCATTTTTTCATGCGAAAATGCCATTTTTCATGAATGCATTTTCATGTAAATGCCATTTTTCGTACGAAATTGGTCATTTCGTACGAAATTGGTTATTTTCGTACGATTCTTTTTGTAGGTTAATTGCGATAAGTGTCCTAGCGAGGTGTTAAGCGTATTAAGCGTTTAAATGGAATAAATAAGCGAGATAGTATGCGTCTCAGTTTCCAAGTCTTGTGAGTGTCGCGTTGTTGTGTAAGCGAGTGAGTAGTCTTGGAAACATCACACAATTATCATAGTATTACAGAGTGCCTTGTAAGCGTAAGCGTTGTGAAGTGCGAAGTAGTGCGAAAGTATGTGATGTAGCGTAGTAAGCGATATAGTTCACATTATGATCCAAATCTCTGGCGCTAGGCTTAACGAGAGTAACGAGCTACGAAAATGCGGGTTGTTACAGTTTCCCATACTTTAAGAAATTTCGTCTCGAAAATTCGAGAGGAAGACTTGAGAATAGACACGATAGATAGCGATAAGGCGTTAGGGTAAGTTGAGGATGAATAAGTGATCGATCGAGGATTCACGGGTGAAAGCGTCTCGGTGGTGAGGGAAAAGATGAGTAAAAGCGACTTAATTGACTCGTGGTTGATAACTCATGAGTTGGCGATCCAAAGATGTTTTAAATTTTTTGAAAAGTTTTGTTAAACCACTACGAAAAGGATTTTAAAGGAAACTTGATTTATGAAAATTTTCTCACAACGTGGCATTAGGCTGAGTCGATTTCACATTGTAAGAAGGATTTTACTTGCGCAAAGGTTTTAATAAATATCAAAATATTTAGAATTTTTTTTCCATTTATTTCCAAAACCTAACGGTAAAAAACAATTTTTAACATTATCAAAAAGTTTAATTAGCGTCGAACCCCACATGGCATCTTTCCACGAAAGTCTGTTAATATGGCTAAAACACTTATATATAGAAAATACCAGCGGCGTACCCACCATGTTTTAGCCATATCGCCTCCGTCTCGTGGAGCGAAGTCAGGTATGCCGACATATTAAGGATAGATTTCGACAACCTTGGTCCAAGCGGGAAAAGGTCGGACCAAGTTTGAAAAGAAGACCAAGTAGACTGAGCGGAGAAGCTGATTGCAAACTTGGTTAGAGACAAGAGTGTGAGGGAATGGTTCGGCGATTGGAATAGCGAAGCGGTAAGAATGAGAGACGCGATAAGCGTTAAAAGCGTCGACAGGGGAAAGCGATAACTGAAACGATAGCATTAAAGCGTCGAGAGGGGAAAGGGATAAGCGAGTGACGTAGATTCCAGCGAAAGTATGATTGCGTTGCTATAGATCTGTGAGAAATATAGCGTTTGTGCGATCGAGAAGTGATGAGATGTTATGCCTGCGAAGGAGTTTAGCGTGTGAAAATAGTCACCATAATATTAAAGGTCTAATAACGTTCAACTACACATGGCATTTCTTCACGGGAGTTTGTTAGCATGGCAAAAGCACTTATATATAGGAAGTACCAGCGGTGTACCACCATGCTTCGACCACACTGTCTCCGTCTCGTGAATAGATGTCACACTTTGTCGACATGGTTAAGATGCTTATATATTGGAAGTACTAGCGGCCTATCCACCACGTTTTAACCATGCCTTTAATGTTAAGGCACCATTAGAACTCACTACGATCCCCATGCAGACACCAAGATAATCCCGTGTGCACCCGTGATTAGTTTGTTGTTTGCATGTTTATCGTAACTTATTTTAAAGGCGCATAGTAGGGGTAAAAACGTATTATATCGTGATATACTATATAGCGTTAGTAATAAGATTTAGCATGTGAGCTTAGACTAAGTGCGATGAGCGGGGGGAGAGAGATAGAGAGAGATAGAAATGTCGCCATGTGTTGAGGCGACATCGATCTACAGAATTAATTATAGGCAAATAGGATTTAAATAATCACAACTCACTGTTATTGGCAAATTATAACCCCAACTCATTTAATTACCAATAATAATCCGAACTAAGTGGGTTTGGGTAGTTGGTACACGGTTCCCTACTAGGGATACTGTTAAAGATGCATTTAGAAGCTATGTTGTTATGTATGGAAGGAATCTCAAAATATCATTGTTAAGACTGTAGTTAATGAACACACATGTCAGAGAAATATGTTGAAGAATAGACAGTTAACTGCTTCCTTCATAGCTAGCCATTTTCTACCAATTTTCAAAGCTAATCCTAGTTGGAAAGCAAAGGAAATCCAGGATGCAGTTAAAGAAAAATTCGAGGTCTTAGTAAGTAAATGGCTAGTTTACAAGGCAAAGAGTTATGTTAGTAGGAAACTGCATGGTTCAATGAAAGACCACTATGTAAAGATGGGTTCATACTTAGCAGCATTGAAAGCAGAAAACCAACCTCTACTTTTGAACTTGTCACTGTACCATCAGAGTATTGTGGTGTGGATGGGGGTACAGAGGTTTTCTTTAGGCTATTTATCTGTTTTGATCTAGTTAAGAAGGGATTTTTAGCAGGATGTAGAAGGCTTATGTGTCTAGACGGCTGTTTTTTATAGACATTTCTAGTTGGTATGTTATTGGTTGCAATAGGTCGGGATTGGAATGGTCAAATGTTTCTAGTTGCTTGGGCAGTTGTAGAAGGAGAGAACAATGATAGCTAGGGGTGGTTCATGAATGAATTGAAGAAATGCTTAGGAATAACGGATGAAGGGAAGGGTTGAACACTAGTCTCTGACCAGTAAAAGGTATCATGTGAATTGAATTATGTTGTGTACTTAGAAATACTATTACACATGTTACTTTTGTCTAACATAACATTGTGTGGTGTACTTATTACATGGGTTATTGAATGTTGTTGCCTCTATATGGGGTAATGCTGAGCATAGGAATTGTGCTAGGCACATATATGCTAACTGGCACAAAAAATACAAGGGAACTTGAAGAAATGGGACTTGTAGATGCTAAGGCAACCGATGCATTTATGGATCAGAATCCTAAGTGCTTTTGTAGGTGCTATGTACAACGTGAGACTAAGACTGATGTTATTGTCAACAATATGGCAGAAATATTCAATGGTTTCATCATGCAGTCTAGATCAAAGATATCATTGACATGCTGGAAGATATAAGGTTGGCAGTTATGACCAGGTTAGTAATAAAGCACAATGAGATGTCCCATAAAAAATGTGGTTGTTTGCCCTAGGATTCAATCCAAGAAGCTTGATAAAGAGAAGGAGAAAGCTTATACTTGTACTGTGTATCCTTCAAGCAACACTGTGTTTCAAGTCAAGTGCTTTGACGATGTATCTGTGGATATTGTGAAGAGAAGTTGTACATATGGGAAGTGGGACTTAACAAGCATTCCATGTTTTCATGTGTGTGCAGTTGCAGCGTTTATGCATAAGAATTCAAAACGACTTTGTTCATAGTTATTTGACCAAAGAGGTGTATCTCAAGGCCTATGAGTACACTATCCCACCACTGCCTTCGGAAAAATATTGGCCAACAGTTGATTTACCTTTGGACCCTCCACCAGTCAAGATTGGGCCAGGACGACCAGAAAAGAACAGAAAGAAGAATCCACAGGAAACCAAGAAAAAAATGGGAAGCTAAGTAGGCACGGTACACTCATGACTTGTAAAAACTGTCATGAAAGAGGTCATAACATTCAAGATGTAAGAAACTTGTAGCTGAAGGTAGCCAAGTCACAAGAAAGAGGGGCAGGCCTAAAAGTCTGATGATGCACAACTTTCTCAGTCAACAACAACCCCACAAGTTTCTCAATCCACTCAGCAATCACAGGGGAATGTAGCATCAAAACAAACTCAGAGGCCAACTAAGAGGGGCAGGCCAAAAAAGATCTCAAAAGCCACAAATCAATCAGCTGAATGAAGACTTTTGTTGATATGCTTTTGAGTTTTTTAGTGCTTTTGTGTTCTTTAATGCTTTAGTAATAGCCTGTTTTGGATGGAACTATAATGTCTGTCTTATGGTTTTGGTTAAGACTTGTACTACCTCATTTAGGATGTTGAAATTGGTAGTTTATACTTTGGGATTTTAATGTCTTTTGGTAGTTATTTTGTGTCCAGATCTTATCAGTTTTTATATGTGTATGTCTTCTGGTAGTTAATTTGTGTCCAGGTTTTAATGTCAATTGTGTCTAGTCATTAACATTTTCAATTGTGTCCATATTTTGTAAGTGCATAATGTCCATTTTTGGTCAATTGTGTATTAAGTTTTGGTCAATTGTGTCCAGACTTTGTGACCATACTCAAAACCCAATTCATAGTCAAAACAAGATTCATATAATTATTCGAAAGTCATTACAGTCACTACATCACTTCGGAAAAAGGACACATTACATAATAAAACATGGCAAAATAACCAATACATAGATAATGCAATACAGACAACTGCCAAAAAACATGCTTTCTTTGAAGGCTTTCTTAATCTCCGATTTTCTTCTTCTAAACACCTCTTCTCTATTGCCAGTCTTGCATTCTTCATCTCAAGCCCACCACAGTTGCATTCACTTGCTAATACAGTATCCACCTCTTGTTTCCACACAAAGAATTTGCAATCAGATCGCTGAAATGAACAGGGAATCAAAAACAACTGGTTAAAGTTCGAGAAAGTGATGAAATCAAATTGCCAATCAGACTCAATAACTTACAGGCCATAGAGGGCATCCGTAAAACTCTTCACCTTGCCTTGAGCTTCGATTTCCAGCCACCCTACAAATTGCAAGCAATTCATGGTTACAATAAACATTACCATCGGTGCCAAGTCTAAAAATTTTAGGGTTTTGTGAACGAATTGAAGGAGATGAAGAGTTTGAGCTCATGTTTTCGTTTGGGGATCGACTGATTTTACCCAATTTGTAGAATTAGATTTTGATGGAGAGCGCGATTATGTGTGCAAATAAGGCTGATAATGATTATATACACAGGTAAGATGTTAACTAACCACTTCAGTGCACACATGTCAAGCCACATCAAAAGTGAATAGTTCGGATTATTATTGGTGGTTAAATGAGTTGGGATTATTATTGGCCAACAACAATAAGTTGGGATTATTTAAATCCAATTTGCCTTAATTATAAAGTTAAAGAACTAACGTCGAGGATCATACCGTTAACAACGTTGTTCTGCGTTTGGTTGGCGTTGATGTTGAAGACTCTTGCTTGGGCTACGGTTGCTGTTGGAGCTTCTGCTGCGACTGCTAATACTACTGATGCGGCGACTGCTGGAGCTGCTGGTGTAGTGGTTGCTGAAGCTGCTGGTGCGGTCGTTGCTGAAGCTGCTGGCTGAGTCGGCGATGCTGGAACCACTAGCATATCTTGTCATCATGGCCCTGTGTGGCAGTGGCTGGTGAAGTGACTGAAATAGTTGCAGTTGATGCAGTAGCGGCATTTGGCTCCGGCTTGGTGGTGATAAGTACACCTCTGATATAGGGGGAGTGTCCCAGTGTAAGCGCGCCTTGGAGAAGGTGCGACTGTTTGGAGAGGCTCAGGACTAAGAGGTGCAGTTGCTGAGCAATTGCGACCCGAGCTCTTCTCTTGCGGTTAGGTTTGGCGATGGCTTGCATTGTTGCGGCGTCGACCGATGGCTCAGCGGTAGTCTGGTTTACCTCCTTGGTAGAACCGTTGGAGAAGACTACCGCCAAGATTCGCTTGTCGTTGATCTTAGGGTCTTCCGATGTCTGTGAGTTGTTGAGGGCTTGAACTTGGGTGGCGATTTGAGGAATAACCTTGGCCATTTCCTTGGCTATGAGCGAGACAATCCTCTCATCAGCATTTCTTCTAGCTTGACGTCGTGAGTTGGAAGCGTTCGAACACATCTAGACAAAGAGATTTGGAATGAGATTTGATCATAATGCTTTTGAGATTTGCGATGCGTTTTAGCGTGTTAAAAGCTTGTTAAAGTTGATATTGTAACACGTATTCCTAAGATTCACATAGGAAACACATATTTCCTAGATTCTCAGGTATTCACATAAGCACACGTAACCTCATACTATTTGTACATACATTTATATATACGTATATATATAGAGAGATAGAGCGCGAGGACGCGTTTAAGATAGTTGTTATGATTTACTATTGTAGCGAGTATTAGCTCTTGTTTTGGATTGCGGTGGCTGTGCGAGTCGTGCATTAACATAGTAAGACGAACTGGTAAAAGCGGTAAGCGAAAAGCGAAAAATCGAAAACGTTAAAAGTTTAAAATTCGTTGAAATGTGCGCGAGACACATAAAAATCGATGATGCGTAAAATCGACGATTGCAGGCTTAAAATTAATAGAGCGTCTTGGGTTTTGAGACAATGACTACCCAAAGTGATTCGACTACTCCTCTTGAGTTCGGGTACACGCTTTGGCCTAATAGGTCAATGTTCTCACCGCAGTGCGGGTAACGACATTACCCTTCTGGTTACTACATGTCCCGAGTCATAGGAATAAGATTTAAAATCGTTGAGTGGGACGAGTTTTCAAGATTCGGGGTTTACCCTAATCTCGACAAATCGACTCGTTTGTGATGTACGAGTATCTTTGCAGCTTCGTGTGTTGTGTCCAAGTCTTAGGAAAGACTTCGTATAGTATTTTAAGTCCAAAGAAAATGTTTTAATCGGATAAGCAAGGAATAAGCACATGGTTTCCTACTATAGACTAGGAAATTTACCTAATTCCCTATAGTTATGGCTCTGATACCAATCTGTCACACCCCAACCGATGACGGAATCATCAGGGTGCAACACTAGGCGAACCAGATTGCTCAAGAGAATCCATAACAACTATTTCAATGACAATATTCTTAACGTTCAATTTCCCATACAATCAAATAAATATTCATAAAACAACCAAACGAATTACAAGTCTCTCAAAAAAAATATAGTCCGAAAACCTAGATTTATTTAGTGAGTTTCTAGAAGTCCTATCTGTTTACAGCTCAAGAAAATCATCAACCTATCACATACGTTAAAATAAAGGTCAATACAATAATGTAAAGGTGAGATCACAGGTTTAGCATAATTATAGTAATAAAGCATTTTCGAAACCAGCATGATTAAACGTAATGATGTGAACACATATGTTACCATAAACACCGAAATAAGCAAACCAATTAGACCGCGTGTGAGGTGCGCAATACGTGTCCAACAAAGTGTCCACGCATGTAAGACAGAAAAGTAAAGCGAACCTTAACAACCCCCGAACCTTCGGGTGGCGGGTCAACCTATAGCAACTATCATGTCAAGGGTGGTAGGCAATCTCAAAGCAAAAACATAACACATAGCAGTTCAGCGATTCACGTAAAGTCTTGCGAGAGCGGTTTTGCGTTAAAAGTGTTTTTAACGTTGTGTGATGTGATTTTAGTATCGCAAACATATGTAACACCCAAAAGTGCGTTAAAGCGAAAAGGGGTCAAGTGAACTCACAGTGAGTGCGTAAACAACAAGACACGAGCGAGATGGAGTGAGGAGAGTGTCGGGTCAGCCTGCAGGTAGAAACAGAAGTGCATCAGTCTTCAGTAGCGTTGAAACGGTTGAACGGAGAGTTGTGCAGGGGGAAACAGATTCGTACGAAATATGATTTCGTGCGAAAATGGAATTTTCGTGCGAAAATGACTGTTTCGTGTTCAAAATCGAGTGTTTCCGCGTCATTCTTCGGGAAATCGAGTGTTCATCCCTCCAGCCTTAGGCCACTGGTCGAACCATGTGCCGGAGAAGTCTTTAGAGCGAGTGAGTCATTTGTGGAAACTCGGACTGGGTTGTACGAACCCAAAGTGATTCGTGCAAGCCAGTTCAGTTTGCACAAGTGACTGTTCTTGCGTCTTTTGTTTGACCGAAACTAAGATTTTGTCTAAAACGGATGTAATTCGAGTCCATCTCGTGACGGTTTGACAGTGCCTCGTTCCACTACTCGGTGAACGAAACATTAGTCGGTTTGATCCGTTTTGTGTGAAAATCGATTTATAAAATAGTTTTGTTAAGTTAAACACTTTGTGAGATCGAAACAACAAGGTTTCAGATTTGAGAAACCAAGATTAACTCAAACATGCTCGGTTAAGTGTAAATCTAAGTTAAAATCAGAAAGTTTAGTGAAAAAGATGAAGGTTTCGTAAACAGAAGAAGTTTAGATGAAATCAGAGATAAACTCATGTAAAATCATTGTAGAAATCGTTGTAATTCACTTGGAAAAGGTAGTCTTCTTACTTGGATCAGAGAAAACGAACTAAGAGCGCCTTTCATGTGGAATATCAGCGAGTGGAGCATGATTGGCTAAGGATGGTATTTATGGGAGAAGTGGGTGGGAGTAGTTTGGTGATGTTTTTCGTGCAAAAATGCCATTTTTTATGCAAAACTGCCATTTTTCGTGTGAAAATGCTTTTTTTGTACGAAATTGGTCATTTTTGTACGAAATTGGTCATTTTCGTAGGATTTTTTTGGTAGGTTAAGTGCATTAAGTGTCCAAGCGAGGTGTTAAGCGTTTAAATGGAATAAATAAGCGAGATAGTATTCGTCTCAGTTCCCAAGTCTTGTGAGTGTCGCGTTGTTGTGTAAGCGAGCGAGTAGTCTTGGAAACATCACGCAATTATCATAGTATTAGCGAGTGCGTTGTAAGCGTAAGCGTTTTGAAGTGCGATGTAGTGCGAAAGTATGCGATGTAGCGTAGTAAGCGATATAGTTCACATTATGACCCGAATCTCTGGTGCTAGGCGTAACGAGAGTAACGAGCTGCAAAAATGCGAGTTGTTACGCATCTTAAGTCTAGGGATGGGGAATTGTGACTTAGTAATGCTAAATTTTGAAACTTCTATTAACTTTTTTACCATTGTAAGTCATATGTAGATTCTGAGAAAATGCGATGTTCTAGGTCATGAATTTTCGAGTCTAATTTCAATTGTAAGTTTTAGGATAGAGTTTTCCAATACAAATGGAGTTTTCAAAAATGGTGTAAAAGTACTTTAGTTAGTGAAGAAAGCTTAATAGGTATTTGCATTAGTACATATCGGTAACCCTAAATCCTTCAATTTTATGTGAGTGTTTGAGCCTTTTGTATATATTTTTTGTTTGTTGAGAGATACCAGTATAGCTTTTCATTACACAACTTGTTCATCTTATACAATTAGCTAGTTAATTCAGTAATGTCTTTACAGAAATGATTAAGGCAAAAGTAGGATATTATGAGCCCTTTTTTACCATGTTCATTTCATATTCTTACCTTATAATATTTCCCTTAGAAGCCCTGTTGAGCGTAAACCTTTTTGCTTGATTACCTTATTATTTGAACAAAGTATACCCTTTTGTTAGCCTATTCATTTCATTACCTTGGATAGTATAATTCAATGAGCAAAGTAAAGAAATGAAGACAATAAAAAGAAAAAAGAAAAAAATAAAGATATAAAGAAAGCAATAAGTGTGGGAGTCAAAGACCCCGATTCAAGAAAAAAAACTGGTGAAAAATAAAAAAAGTTCATGATTGTCAGAAAGTTGAAGAGCTGAAAGAAAGAAGTTGAATTGTAGTATGTTTAGCCTAATTTGTTTCCCAATTTCGTTTGTTCGTTTACTACCTTTAACCCTAAACCAAAACCCTGATAAAAGTCCTTAGGACCCGTTAGTGTTATTTGGTGATATAGGTTGTTTGATTTCTGTACAAGACTATAGAATTGTAGTTATATCGAGGTAGTGGGGTTTAGTACTATATATATAGCACATTTTATGCTAGTTTTCTATTAAATAGCCAAGAGGAATGAAAATTTTGAGGATTTTGTACTGTGTAGGTATTCTATAAAAGTGGACTGATCTAAAAGTCCCTGGGACCCGCTGGATCTACCACGAACACCACAAACATTGCCCTTGAACAAGACGTAAATATAAAATGAAAAGAAAGTGTAGAAGAAACAAGATGTAAACAAACTGTTTCATTATATGCATTATAGATTAACATAGACCGAAAGAGTACACATCTATCACAAATTAGTTTAGGTCACCAAGACCTAAACCCACACTTTCTCTCTCTAAAACTCTCTGAACTGGCCTACTTAAATGAATGAATCTAATCTAACCTACATAAGATATATAGGCTAGATACAAAACTAAGTATTGACACTAAACCAGGGACTAATATATTTCCTGACACACACTTTAATAGTCAGGAAACATTCCCTGATAACCAAAAGTATCAGGGAAACATATTATTCCTTGATAAGTCTGTATAGGTAATTAATCCGGACCTTCATCAGGGAACATAACATTCCCTAATGTTACAAGGTGTCCAAGATTAATCCCTTTCCATAACAACATCAGCTTTGACTTTTTCAGAACTTGGACCTTTCACAAAATTGATAAAGCCAAAGTTACCTGACAGATTACTACACTTACAAGTTCAAATGATTGTCAATATATGTGTCACACCCCGTATTTCCAACACAATCCCGGTGGGCCCGGATGGGGAGTATCGTGACGTATGTTGATATCATCATAACCAAACAACACAGAATAGCACAGCGGAAGTCTTGGATTTAAAATATTATTACAAGCCGAAAGATTTAAAGTTCAAATACAATGGCTCGAAATGAAAATCCATAGGCGGATCAAAAATGTATAAAAGATGATTAACAGACTTGGCACATCTAAGGATTCGCAAGATCCTCTTATGTTGCTGCTGAGCAGCTTCTGGCTTATTTACGTATTTGTACCTGTAGTTTAATTGTTTTGAAAATACTCAGTTTTCACTGGTAAATACACTCAACTGACTCATTTTGAAAATATTTCAAAATCATTTTTATGTACACATTGGTACATATGTTTTATAAATAACTTGGGACAAACTATATCTCATGTTAACTTGACGTACATACGGGGACCGGAAACTATGTCGGTTCATGATTAACCGACACACCACCTATTCCCTTATTGGGAAAACCTCTAATGGGTTGTAAATTATAATTTATTCCTTTATTAGGAACACCCGTATTGGGCATAAATCGTTTATTTAAACCGTTTCGCATCTGTCAGGTGTATGCCTACACCTCGTGCTTAGGTCATGGCCATTTGCAATTAAATGAGTCAAGGATATCCAGGACACGATCGAATTGACCCCCAATGTTTTATTCAAGCAACACGAATTAAAACGGGTTATTTGAATTTCCCGACACATAGGTCTTCGAATTCCATACCCGACCATGCGGTTAATATTTTACCGTATCCCAAGCCCGTATAGGGGAAAATAGATTAAGAGTATTTACCTGATTTAATATCCCAAATAATTATAAATGTATTATAAAATCGGTTGGTAAAGTATTTTATTGTAGGAGTTACGTTTCAAATAATTTATTTGCCGAAAAGGATATTTCGGTCCTTTAAAAGCTTTATTTGCGATATTTAGGAAAACACATATTATGACCAATTTAATGACATGCATGTAAGTCAAACAAGTCATCATAACAGTAGGTGACTTGTTTGTATGGTCGTTTTTTGTTTAAATCTCATTTTACGCAAAAAGGGCGAAGTAGTCATATTTAGCATACTGATGAAACTTGCGCAAAACTCGGAATATGATTATGATCATGTAGTATGACCTTAGAGGGTTATACTACATCAAATAAGGATCATAATGCAACTTAGAATTGGCCTTGAAAGACTCTAAATCGGGTCAGAACTGAAAGTCAAAGCAGAAGTCAAACTTTGCGACTTTCGGTTGCAAACCGACCTTAGACCTGGATTTGACGAGCCGAACATGCTCCTACATGTTCTTATAATTATTACCAAGTTATTAGAATGATAAAACAGATTTTATGACATGCATTTTACTATTTTGCGTTTATTACCCAATCTGACCCAGTTTGACTTTTTATGAATAAGTTTCACTCGTCAATCGGTCATGCAAATGTGGTAATTAGGAGGTGCCCTCTTGGGGGATTAATACCTACCTCATTATGGTCACGTAGCCATGTTTGAATCGATCCATGGCTGGACTATAGAGATTTAAGCTCAAAGTCAAAGTATTTTTATGACGAACTTGACTTTTAGCTCAAATAGATGATGAACTGAAAAAGGAGGATTAAGAACACTTACAAAATGTCCTAGCACGAATTTAGAGTGGATTTGAAGACCCTTGAAGCTCTAGAACTTGCAAGGAATTGATAGAGTGAATTTCAAGAACATGCAAGTCCTTTGGTGGATGAATCAAGCTTCAATTTATGGAGTAGGAGGTTGATGAGGATCAAGACAAGTGTTGGACATGCATCCTAGAGGTGAACAAGTGTCTTATGAAGTGTCCAATACCAGACATGAGACCATGGTTTCGAAATCTAGGTGCTGAAGTGGTTTGAGTGGTGGCCAAGGTGTTAACCAGCTACTGCCATCTGTTTGCTGTTACTGCGCATCCCCTGCACGTCGCGGGAGATCACCCTGATTCTCTCGCGTGGCGCCTGGGAAACGCAAGTTTCAGATTGGCAGAATTGGTCCCTGCAGCATTTTAAGGTGTTTTCGACGCGTTTAACCCCCGTTAACCTTATTTTAAGGCTTTACAAGGATGTTAAAGCATAGGAAACTTGAAATATGTCCAAAAATGACATAGATGTTGGTTTGTTCGGTTGTACGGTTGCGCGTTTCGCTAAATGCGAACGCTTAAACGGACACAAAAACGATCGCAATTTCGCAACGATGGAAATCCTTGAATTACCAATAAAACATAACATTTATTGTTTGCAATATATTTGTATCCACATATTGGGTCTGTATATCAAAATACGAGACTTGGCAAGTTTCCATAGTTTGTCAGGAATAGTCCCTGGACTTCCGACTTGCGTGAAACGTTATAATTAGTGCATAAAGCTATATTAGGCCCATATTATGCACACACAAGAGTATGACTAACATCATAAGACTCTCGGTTCGTTAAAAAGTCACTCAGAGGATTAGTTTTAGCATGTTGACACTTTTAGTCCCTTAACTAATAAATTGTCGTTCAGAGGTTATAAAATAACGTACGACACATTCGGTCCCTCTCGTTTTAGTACGTGGCATACGAGTATTAGCGGGACACGTGTCGAATTTTATAGGACGGGTTTTTACGAGGTGTTACATCCTCACCCCTTTAAAAGAAATCTCGACCTCGAGATTTTATTCAAAAGTTAGAAGTTTTATTGTCGCATAGTAGTGACTTGACCTCACATGCACTCGGGATTTCTACAGACTTCCTGTTGGCCTTTACAATAGGCACGTGTTTCCTTCAAAGGTTTTATCTTATCGATCTTCAATCGATTCCGGTTTCCCAGCAAAGCCATAGGCTCTCATTTATTTGCACACCATTATGTGACATAGCTAGCAACTCATTAGCTAAGCTTTTCTTTAAATTGAATTTGTGGAACACATTGCGAATTCCACTGGACTCCTCAAGTAAGATAGCTTATAAGCTAGAGACTCGACATCCGATCACCTCGAATGGTCCCATATATCTAAGACTTATCTTTCTCTCTTCACTGAAACATATCACACCTTTCCAGGGTGATATCTTCGATAGCACCTTGTCCCTTATTGGGAACTAAATAAGTTTATGACTCTCGTCAATGAAGTTCTTCTGCCGCCTTCCGACAGTTTTGAGACAAATCTTGGATCTTGTTAGTTGGGTCTTCCCAAATTATGCCCAATCAAATGGGCGTTGGACCTTTTTCCCAATACAAGGCCTCCAAGGGAGCCGCCTTGATACTAATATAACAATTAGTAATATAAGAGAACTTAACTGGGGTGAGATGGTTATTCCAACTATTATCCAATCAATCCTAAAGAAGCATCTAACTCTTGTAGTTGGTTGAACAAATCATCAATCCTGGGCCACGGTTAACGATTCCTGATCGTTACCTTGTTTAATCCTGCGGTAATCAACGCATAGCTGCATTGAACCGTCTTTCTTAATAAGCAATATCGAAACTCCTAAAGTGATGAACTAGGCTGTACAAGCCTTTCTTCAGAATTCCATACAATTAGGATCTAATTTATTCTATTTTCAATGGTGTTAGTTGATATGGAGCTTTTGAAACAGGTGCAGCTCCTAGTAATGTCAATCTTAACTCCACTTGCTTATCGGGGAGGTAAAACGATAGTTTATCAAAGAAAATATCAGATATTCTACGATATTAGAGATAGCCTTAATATCATCCTTTGGTTCATCTACGTCTCCAATTATGTAAAAGGCGCACTCGCTTTTCGAATACTTGGATGCCTTGAGTAAAGGCACTACTCAGACGTTTTCATAGGGAATATCTCCTTGAATACCAATACAGCTGATCTTAGTACAATATGATTGTTGGGAGATTCTAGTGGTTCCATGCATTAAACCTTCATGTTGATCAGGCATGAAAGAAATCTATGGAACACACTAAGGTACTGCCAATTATCATATGGCGCTTTTATCATGCTAGTTTGGTATTCGCAGTAGATAGAAGTAAATGAGAATAAATAAAACAAAAAAAATTAAATAATAATAATAAGAAGAAGAGTTCGTCGCACTTCAACTGAAGGAAGAGCATGACTGATTTTATGGATAAAAGCATCCAATAAGAAAAGAAAGAATGATTTCTGTGGTTACGTCGGTAGGTTCTACCTTATACTTAATATCTGGAGTTCTTATGAATATATATAAAAGTTTTCTGGACTTATAGTTTATGAAAGACTTATTAATGCCAGAATTAAAACAAGACTCTTAGAAAACATATCCTTGATTAATGATAATGAATGTACCTGATGACACTATTGATTTTTACTGCTTATGGCACTCCTTAGGCAAATTTTAGGCATTTCCTTTCTTAGCTTCTCCCGACTTAGCTGCACCTTTTTTAGCAGCTTTAGGGCAATTCCTACTAATGTGGCCTTTCTCGCCAAGCTGAAACAATTTGCATTCTTCATGTTCCTACATTCATGGGACTGATGACCAGTTCTTTTACAGATGCCACATTGCTTTGGCTTTTGGTCTGTTCGACACTGTCCCTAGTGCTTTCTGTTGCAGGTGTCGCACGTAGGCTTTTTATCTGACTCACGTTGACTCTTATTGATTCTAGATTTGCCTTTTTCTTAGATTTCTGGGAGGTATCTTCCTCTCTTTCTCTTTTTCCATCAGTCTCAGCTTTGACATGATTTTTGTCTCACTAAATCCTGAGTGAGAGTCAGAGCTAAGTCTACAGCAGACCTATATGTGCTAGGATTTGAAGCCCTAACCATTCCTTTAATTTCTGGCCCTAAGCCACCAATAAATCACGCAATGCGTTTGGGCTCAGGGGATGCTAGGTATGGTACTAACCTAGATAAGGAGTTGTAGTCAGTCACATACTTCCGACAATCCAAATTCTTCATTACTTGAGATAAGAAATCCGTTTCTATCCTTTCCAATTCATGAGGTGGACAATAAGTTTCTTTAATCAGGTCCACAAATTTGGACCAACTTGAATTAGACAGATGGGCCTTTCCAGCAGATTGTATCATAGTCCACCAGATTAGGGCATCGCCCTTAAACGATTGCGAAACAAACTTCACAATATTCTGATTAGCACAGTCGCTGATCTCAACAACAGTTTCCATTTCATCTAACCATCTTAAGGCTTCTATCGCCCCTTTTTCCACATCAAAATCACGGGGCTTACAGGATACGAAATACTTATATGAACACTCATCCTTATTGAAACGTATCTTATCTTGATGCTCATGTCTTTCAGTCTTACTCCTTACATTTGAGGGGTGTACCTTGCTATCCCTTGGATTCAAACGAGGTATAGATGAGTGTTTCGATAAATGCTTGGAGCGGGATGCACTCGACTCCTGTTGCCTTTCAGTATAGGCATTCATAGCCTTACCTACTTCCGTGGAAATTAAAGCTTATAAGTCCTTCTTACTTATGACAATGTTGTCCTCAACATTATCGTCATTTAACTTACTATTATTCTCCCCAGAATTTGCCATCTTGACCTGTTTGGCATAATTCACCAATTTATATTTTATTAGCTAGTCATTCGCATTTGATGACTCATTGTATATTCGCCATGGTACTATTAAACCATACTGGCTTTAAATTGGGTATATAAATCCTTTGCCTTTTGAATCAGTGTGTTCAAGGTCACAACTGTTAGGCTTTGGCATTTTAAATGAATGTCTAGTATGTATATATATACATAAACTAGGTTTCAAAGGACAATCATAGGTATTTATAAAGATCAGACATAGTCCAGAAGTGTCAGACAGCGGATCATAAAGTCACATCTGTCTTTGTCGTAGTGACAAATTAAGCAGCTCGTAAGCTTGTCACAAGGACTTAAAATTTGGCTCAAAAAGGACCTTGTCCCTAAGGACATATGGATATGGCACGAACAGATTTGTCACTAAGGACATATAGATATGGCATAAAAGGCCTTGTCACTAATGGACATGTAGATTTGGCACTAAGGCCTTGTCACAAAAGGACATATAAATTTGGCACAAGGGTTGGTCATGAAGGGCATTAGGTAATATGGCATAAAATGCCTTGTCATGAAAGACAAAAGAATATGGCACACAGGCCTTTTCATAGGAATATAATAAGATATATATAAGCCGCAATCTTATTGATTAAGAGGCTTTAAGGTTTGAACATAGTTCATAACCCTTGGACAGGGAGTCATAGACCACAACTGTCGTTGTCATGAATGACGATATTATATGGCCCGTAGGCGGATCAATTGATATTTCGAAAAGCATGTTAAAATAATAGTCATCACACTGATGATAGTAGTCACGATCGTATTGATCATATTGACTATGAGGATTGGGCATGGCCCAACACCTTGGACAGGGAACCATAATGGTCACAACTGTCATTGTCTTATTGATGATACAATATAATGTAGGCATAACATCACTAAGGATGTTAATGATATGATTATTGTATGGTTGATATTAGTCATGATCGCACTGATCATATAGACTATAAGACTTGAGCATAGCTCACCACCTTAGACAGGGAATCATAGAAGATCATAACTGTCAATGTCTCAAATGGACGATATAATATATATATAAAGCCTATAGGCGAAACACCTCTAATGGATGTCAAGTCATAGCTCAATGGCATTACATCACTAATGGATGTTAAATCATGGTCCGTAGACACTACATCTCTAATGGATGTTAAATTATGGCCCGTAGGCACTTACATCACTATTGGATGTTAATTTATGGCCCGTAGGCACTACATCACTAATGGATGTTAAATTATGATCATCGTAGTGATGATATATGCCTTGATCAAATTCGATCATGTAAGCTATAAGGTTTGGACATAGTCCTTCACCAAGACGGCTAGTGTGGTTCCTCAAGTCACACCGCCCGGAGTATTAACATTACTTGAATGCTAAAAAGGAATAATTTTGTCTTAATGGTTTAACAATGTAGCCATGATCGCATTGATCATAAAAGCTTGGAGGCTTAAACATAGTCCACCACCTCTGGATAGAAGGGATAATCTTCCTTAACTATCTTGGTAGAAGGTTATTTCATCTTAACTACTATTAAATTTTCCAATTAACGTGAACTTGTCACTTGGCTGGGGTAAACCATCAAGAAGATATTTTTGAATCATATCGCGGATCAATGATGTTCGAATTGAAATCGAGGCGATCGCTTAAGCAAAGAATGTAATGAATAGATGATAATAAATTCCAAATCTTTCCAATAATCATTAGGAATTTACAATAGTGCCTTGAACATGACTTTTAATATTAACTTATCCACACAGGGACTTAAAAACAATACAAGTCCACACAAGGACAAAAGGAAATATATAAGTCCACAAAGAAACTATAAGAATACCATATCCACGAAGGGACCATAATGAAATAATATGTCCATGAAGTGACTATAATGAAATAATGTGTCCACAAAGGGATTATTATCAAATAATGTCCACACAGGGACTTAAATAAAAAAAATGTGTCCACAAGGGAACTAAAACAAACAAATGCCCATGCAGGGACTAAATAGAAGGGACATGTCCTCTTAGGGACTCAAATGTAAATGAGAAACGACTGAAAGAAGGAGTCTCTTGAGCCTCTTTTGCTTTATTCCTGATATTTCTCTTTATGGTTATTTGCAGAGGTACTAACACTAAAGGTTAGTTGGTAATGTGAGTTTTTCCAAATCAGGATTCGATGTAGAAATAGAATCCAAGGATTCAAGGTTTTAAGAATCGAATGGATCACAGATTGGATTTTGGCAAGTATAATCCAAGTTTGGAATTCCAAAAACTTGGATGTAAGAAATATGGGTCATAAGTATCCACCGATATTATCTTAGAAGTTGGAGACTCAGGGACCTCTGGTATGAACTCCACATATGCAGACTTTAAAATTTGAGTCTCAGGGACCTCCGGTGTGGACTCTGAAGTCTGGTTTAAGGTTTCAATGGGTTTGGATTTAGGAATAAGTTTATAAAAATATTTTCTCCAACCGATCGCACGCTTATCTCAGTCGTGGTACAAAACATAGCATTCCATGGCTTCGGATGAGAAGAATTTTTCACCAACGGCTTCCTTGCTTGGCGACTATTTCTGAAATACATAAAATCGAAGCACAATGCAATTTAACAGGGATGAGAGTATTCCTATGTTAAGTCTAGACTCGGAAGGTATAAGGGATATGCTACTGTGTCATTTGAGATTAAACACAAAAGGCTAATGTTTAATTCACTCAAACGTTGGCTCCGATACCGACCTGTCACACCCCATATTTCCAACACAATCCCGGTGGGCCCGGATGGGGAGTGTCGTGACGTATGTTGATATCATCATAACCAAACAACACAGAATAGCACAGCAGAAGTCTTGGATTTAAAATATTATTACAAGCCGAAAGGTTTAAAGTTCAAATACAATGGCTCGTAATGAAAATCCACAGGCGGATCAAAAATGTACAAAAGATGATTAACAGACCTGGCACATCTAAGGATATGCAAGATCCTCTTATGTTGCTACTGAGTAGCTTCCCGCCTATTTACGTATTTGTACCTGTAGTTTAATTGTTTTGAAAATACGTCAGTTTTCACTGGTAAATACACTCAACCGACTCATTTTGAAAACATTTCAAAATCATTTTTATGTACACATTGGTACATATGTTTTATAAATAACTTGGGACAAACTATATCTCATGTTATCAGTTTTACATAACTTGACGTACATACGGGGACCGGAAACTATGCCGGTTCATGATTAACTGACACACCACCTATTCCCTTATTGGGAAAACCTCTAAGGGGTTGTAAATTATAATTTATTCCTTTATTAGGAACACCCGTATTGGGCATAAATCGTTTATTTAAACCGTTTCGCATCTGTTAGGTGTATGCCTACACCTCGTGCTTAGGTCATGGCCATTTGCAATTAAATGAGTCAAGGATATCCAGGACACGGTCGCATTAACCCCAATGTTTTGTTCAAGCATACGAATTAAAACGGGTTATTTGAATTTCCCGACACATAGGTCTTCGAATTCTATACCCGACCATGCGGTAAATATTTTACCGTATCCCAAGCCCGTATAGGGGAAAATAGGTTAAGATTATTTATCTGAGCTTAGCAAGTCCTTATAAATAAGAAATATAATAAGCACAGCGGTATCCAACTAATTAAGTGTAGGAATAATTTACCGGAAGACCCTAGTCTGGAATGATGGTATAAATAACCAATTAGAATGCTAGCGGATCTTATTTAAGTCATTGACTTGGATCAACTAGTTTAAAATATTAAGAACGGTACGATACGCTTGATTAAGCGATGCCTGAACACAATGTAGTTTAAACCCAACAAGTACTAAGACTTGTAAAATATGGGTAAACTATTAACATTCTAGAATTTGAGATAAAAATGATAAGGTTAAACCCGTTTCGGTTAAACTACGTAAACTAGTCTCGTAGGCTTAACCATACGTATATAAGCGATACCGGGTAACCAGATGAGTCATGAAAGAGTTCCATATGCCAATATACGTTAAACAAGTTTCAATATCAGTAGGACATCAACTTGTATGTCCGTTATAGTTTTAAAATCAACAATGCCTCACAAGGGCGTTTGGTCATTTTACGATTCATAAAAAGAAGTTGGTGAATAATCTGATGTTATGGTCATACATTTTTTATAAAAGTAGTTACTTTATGACGTTATATCAGTAGGGTATCAAATATATGCGTGGTTTGTAATTAAAGACCAAACTATGCTCCGAAAGGGCATTTTGGTCATCTCACACATAGATTTGAAGACTTATTTGGAAATTTGAGTTTATAGCTTGCAACTACTGTAAAAATATTTAAATAAGTTTTAAAAATAGTAGATAACAAATCTTGATGCTTAGACATGGTTTTAACCCATACTATGCGTCGAAAAGGCGATAAAGTCACTAAATGACGATTTAAATCGATGTTTAAGGAAAGTTACTGTTTTGATCAGGTCTATACTACAAAAATAATTTATTTAATATATAAAGTCAGTAGGTAAAAGGTTTGGTTGAGGAAATATCTCTAAAACTTATTTTATGCACCGTAAGGGCATTATCTTCCTTTATCGACACCATGCAAGATCCTTTACATAAACTCAGTTAATAAACTGATTTAATATCCCAAATAATTCTAAATGTATTATAAAATCGGTTGGTAAAGTATTTTATTGTAGGAGTTACGTTTCAAATAATTTATTTGCCGAAAAGGGTATTTCGGTCCTTTAAAAGCTTTATTTGCGATATTTAGGAAAACACATATTATGACCAATTTAATGACATGCATGTAAGTCAAACAAGTCATCATAACAGTAGGTGACTTGTTTGTATGGTCGTTTTTTGTTTAAATCTCATTTTACGCAAAAAGGGCGAAGTAGTCATATTTAGCATACTGATGAAACTTGCGCAAAACTCGGAATATGATTATGATCATGTAGTATGACCTTAGAGGGTTATACTACATCAAATAAGGATCATAATGCAACTTAGAATTGGCCTTGAAAGACTCTAAATCGGGTCAGAACTGAAAGTCAAACAGAAGTCAAACTTTGCGACTTTCGGTTGCGAACCGACCTTAGACCTGGATTTGACGAGCCGAACATGCTCCTACATGTTCTTATAATTATTACCAAGTTATTAGAATGATAAAACAGATTTTATGACATGCATTTTACTATTTTGCGTTTATTACCCAATCTGACCCAGTTTGACTTTTTATGAATAAGTTTCACTCGTCAATCGGTCATGCAAATGTGGTAATTAGGAGGTGCCCTCTTGGGGGATTAATACCTACCTCATTATGGTCACGTAGCCATGTTTGAATCGATCCATGGCTGGACTATAGAGATTTAAGCTCAAAGTCAAAGTATTTTTATGACGAACTTGACTTTTAGCTCAAATAGATGATGAACTGAAAAAGGAGGATTAAGAACACTTACAAAATGTCCTAGCACGAATTTAGAGTGGATTTGAAGACCCTTGAAGCTCTAGAACTTGCAAGGAATTGATAGAGTGAATTTCAAGAACATGCAAGTCCTTTGGTGGATGAATCAAGCTTCAATTTATGTAGTAGGAGGTTGATGAGGATCAAGACAAGTGTTGGACATGCATCCTAGAGGTGAACAAGTGTCTTATGAAGTGTCCAATACCAGACATGAGACCATGGTTTCGAAATCTAGGTGCTGAAGTGGTTTGAGTGGTGGCCAAGGTGTTAACCAGCTGCTGCCATCTGTTTGCTGTTACTGCGCATCCCCTGCACGTCGCGGGAGATCACCCTGATTCTCTCGCGTGGCGCCTGGGAATCCCAAGTTTCAGAATTGGCAGAATTGGTCCCTGCAGCATTTTAAGGTGTTTTCGACGCGTTTAACCCCTGTGAACCCCATTTTAAGGCTTTACAAGGATGTTAAAGCATAGGAAACTTGAAATATGTCCAAAAATGACATAGATGTTGGTTTGTTCGGTTGTACGGTTGCGCGTTTCGCTAAAATGCGTAAAATGCTTAAACGGACACAAAAACGATCGCAATTTCGCAACGATGGAAATCCTTGAATTACCAATAAAAAATAACATTTTATTGTATGTAATATATTTGTATCCATATATTGGGTCTGTATATCAAAATACTAGACTTGGCAAGTTTCCATAGTTTGTCAGGAATAGTCCCTGGACTTCCAACTTGCGTGAAACGTTATAACTAGTGCATAAAGCTATCTTAGGCCCATATTAGGCACATACAAGAGTATGACTAACATTATAAGACTCTCGGTTCGTTAAAAGGTCATTCAGAGGCTTAGTTTTAGCATGTTGACACTTTTAGTCCCTTAACTTTTAAATTGTCGTTCAAAGGTTATAAAATAACGTACGACGCATTCGGTCCCTCTCGTTTTAGCAGGTGGCATACGAGTATTAGCGGGACACGTGTCGGAATTTTATAGGACGGGTTTTTACGAGGTGTTACAATATGTGTCAAGTTAAACTCAAATAAACTATGTCTGATCAATATCCCGTAAGATTCATCATGTTTCAGTGCGGTTTAGAATCAAATATGTGGATCCTACGCCATGTGACAGTACTTCATCCGTTCCCAAGGCATTTTTTGAGATTTCGAGTCATCATAACTTGACTTGGCCACCCACCATTAATTATAAGCAACAATCGATCTGAAATAAAACTATAATGAGCATAACTAGCATGGATAGTATCTGAGAAAATGATATTTCATACCGCAACGAGCACATTTGTAGACGTTTAGGATTTAATAGTCGGTCAGACTTATTGCCCCATCCACAGATTATACCTCCCAAACTCGGATACTTTTCCAAAAAGATAATAGTTATATATATATAATATTTTTTTGCAAGCACCTATATGTCAACATTGGACTCTTTTAGCTCAATGAAGATCATACTTTTGTTTTTTTTTTATCTTTTTGAAATTTTCTAACATATTTTTTTTGCCTTTATTCTCTTTTTGGTTTTTTGCACAATAGTAATATCACATATACATATTTTTAAAATTAAGACTTATTGATCGATAGCAGCTGGTGTGTGTATGACATGAATGTTGAAATACAGTTTAACTAATCAACTCAGATATCAATCCATAAATTATCATCATCCATTATGGTAGTTACAGGGATTATTATCGTTTAGTCATCAGCTGAGCCTATCAACAAATCATATGATGACACTGCTAAACTTTTGACACTTTTTGTTATCCATGTGTCAAACCGATAACCAATGTACTATCATTTCTCTTTTTATGCTCCATGAAGTCTCATTTTCTCAAACAAACTTTTTTTTGATTTTTGAAGTTATAACTTTCTCTAAACTCACGCAAAGATGCAAAATCTATTTGGCTTAGGGAAATTTTCACCCAAAATTTTGTATGTAGAACCATTTTCTGAAAAATAACAAAAACAGAAAATTTACAAAACTAACAATCTCCCACGTTAAACTAAACATTTTGAAATTTGAACTTCAAGAAAATGTTTGAGCGATGTGATATGATAATCATATGCAAAGCTGATAACTTTTCTCAGAAAGTAAATTGATTCGTTACCGTCATAAACCTGCAGAGTTGACCCTCAAATGCATTTTAGAAACAACCACTGTTAATATGCCTCAAATCATAAATTCGTTGAACTTTGATACTTGATTGGATGAAATCCTTCAAATCCTAAATTCTCAGAATTTTGATACTTGATTGGATGAATTCCTTGAACTTTGATTCTTTATCTTTACGTTCTCTCTCTAAAACCCTCCACTACGCTCTCTAACTTCTCTCTAGAATTTGAGCTAAATGAGATTAGGGTTTTATCTCTTTCATTTCTATAGTAAATATTCAAAGCCCAAAGCCCATCATAAACCTTTCATTTTGAGCCTAATCCATACCATAAACTAAAACCTACTTCATTAAACCTTCTTTATTCTTTAACTGTAAAATTATAAAACAATCTTTTTGGGATGTTACACATCTACAACTTTTTTATGGGTTAATATTTTTATAAAAAAAATACATCATAAAATTAAGCGTTTTTAACTTTCTGACGAGTATATTGTTGATATACTTTCAAAAATTGAACTGTGTATTATTATAGTGATTTTAACTGATTGTTCATGGCGTTTTTCTCTTGCCATGTTTTTATGGCGTTTTTTTATTTAAAAAAAAAAGTTATGATGTATTTTTAAATGTGTTTTTATGACGCTTTTCATTTTATGGCTTTTTTGGGTAATCATGGTACTGGTTGTTTTTTGGCGAATTTAAAAATTGCTGGTTTATGGTGTTTTAGAACCACAGGTATACGATGTTTTTTAGCTTTGCATATGTTTTTAGAACAACAAGTTTACGGCGTTTTTCTCTTGCCATGTTTTACGACGTTTTGGAACAACATGTTTTTAGAACTGCATGTCTAATGTGTTTTTTTTTCTAGAACTGCAGATTTACGGTGTTTTTTTTATAAATGTATTTTTTAGAATGCATGTTTATGGTGTTTTTTAGAACTGTTGGTTTACGGTGTTTTTTGGAACTGTGTGTTTATACAATCTTAAAACGGCAGGTTTATGGTGTTTTTACTTAAACTACATCTTTTTAAAAGCTTGTGTGGCTCATGATGAAGATTCAACTAGGAGCATGTGAATTAAAAAAGCGTCATGAATTAAAAAATGGTTTAAATTACAACTATACCTTTACCAAGTGAAAAACCAGTTAACAAAACTATACAGAGATGAAAACACCATGAATTAAAAAATACCCTAAAATTTATGGTGTTTTTGAAACCGGGTATTTTTATGTAGTATTTTATGGTGTTTTTGAAATAGTGTAAAAACACCATAAACTGCCAAGTGTAAGGTTACTCGCTTGAAGGATTAAAAAAAGATGAATTTATGGTGAAATTTTTTTCAAAAAAAAAATCACATATAAAAAAGACAGGGAAAATGGCATATGATTGGCATGCGAAACTTTTTTGCTTGAATCTTCCCATTCTACCCTCCAAATATTTTTATAGTTCTACCTATTTACAAAAATGACACCGCATCAATCTTAGCTACAAATCACAATGATCTTGTGGTTGAGATTCATTCCTACACTTTGTATTGTTTTAACTGTTTGTAGAGTAACCTTACAATACACACACACACTCACGTACAAACATATATAAATACATATACATATCAACAAGCAATTCTTACCATCAACAAACCAACTTCTATATGATAATTTAAGCTAGAATAAGAAAAAAAAAAAAAGAAAAAAAACCTGGATATATGTTTGACGAACAGAAGGAGGGCTCGATGGTCATGTCAGTCAGACTTCTTGCATGGCTGGTCTTGTATGGGTCACCAATCACCCGTTATAAACTGAGAACGAGGAAGAACAAAGGTGATAATATATTGAAATTCATAACTACATTTGAAAATGACCAATCACCTGGTCTTATATGATCACTAATCACCTATGATAGATATAACAGTTATAAAGCAACAACTACATTTGAAAATCACCAAATTTGACATCAAAAGTCCACAAAACAGTTTATACATCAGTTGCACAAAGCAATTACCGTCACACGTACTTACAAATTGCAATTTTAACTTGAAAGAGAATTGATTTCTCAAGAACCCTAAATTACTTTTGTTTAAATTGGTTGCGTTCAAAATTCTCCCACAAATAAAGATTAAAAACCTGGATTTCTCCAATCAAGGACATTATTGAAGCAAACCCCAAATATTGAATTCAGATTTTCACACAAAATCATTTTTTTTAAAACGAGGAATGTAAAGGGTTGCAATTCCGTCTTAATAACATGGGAATACCGGTTAATGCCACATATAATAAAAAAATTCTAAGAATTGAAAAAATATAACAAATTTGGTAAACAAACCGAAAATCTGGGAGAGAATCGAAGCAAGGACATTACTGGTGGTTGCGATGGTGCTCCATGGTTGCAAAATAAGAAAACAAAAAAAAAAGAAGAAGAATAAGTGAGATAAAAGAATATTATATGACATCTGAGAACACAACGTTGATACCTGGTTCATGAGTCAGGATTGATGGCGACGACAAGTAGTTGTAGTGGTTGTCATGGTTGTCGACGTCTAGGTGGCTTTGGTTGCTTGTAGTGTTTTTTGGGAGCACGAATTAATCGGAGAAAGTTGCATATTTTATCTCGGTCATTAAAAACAATATGGCAACGACATGTCGTCACCATAGGGTAAATCTAAAGGACACGTTTCATCTTTTCATTTTATTCGGAATAAATTAAAAATACAACAAAAAAATACATATTTTAACCTATGTCTATATGTTCTCGGTGTATCGTTAATTTTTTTATAACTTTTCTTATATATTAGTTTAGAATAAAAGAGAAGTTAAAAAATATAAATTAATTAATTAACCTAGGCATGTAATCGGGATAGGGTTTTTGAAAGGCGGGTTATTATAAGCAATCACCCCCTATGATATGGCGACGACATGTTGTCGGCACAGGTTAAAGTATTCCGTCACTTTAAAAAAACATTTGTTGTTGTAGTTTGATATGTGTCGATGACCTTTGTCTTCACTATAGCCCTCGTCGCCAAAGGGTCAAATTATTGTAATGCATATAGGAACCAGTAAATAATGAACCGTTATGAATATTGTTTAATATCACAATTTAAAACGTGAACAGTACTAAACCTTATTTAGTATATTGTTCCTGTAATAGTTTAATTTATAATTACTTGTCTAATATATAATAGTCTTTTTTTATAACTAATTTACGTTTATGACATTGAACTTTAATGGAGTTATTATATAACTCTAAAACTTTATCTTATTTTATAAACAGTTTATGTATACCCTTAAACTTTAATAGGCTTATAATATGAAAGTTTATTAATAATTCTTTTTTATAAGCGATTTATATTTCGACCCCCAAACTTTCATAGAGTTATTATACAACCTTTCTTGAACAAATATACATTCTTTTGTCTTTTTTATAAGATTAACTCTTTCTTATTTTACCTATTATTTATTTAACTAATTATAACTTAAAGCTAACTTTTAAGTCAAGACATATTACTTGATCGTGCTACTTGCTTATTTTTACGGTCGTTTAGATTAAAGCATACATGGTCTGTATTGAGCCTTCGATATAAGTGGTAGCAAATTTAATAATTTTTTTCTATCTACCTTATTATAGTTAAAACTATCAGACATGTTTACTTAATTGTGTTAGTTGCGTATTTTTACCGCCATTTATATTAAAGTCTGCATGGTCTATAATAACCCGAAGATATATTATGAAATTTACACATCTTCATCAGCAACCTCCAACGACTCCGCCACGAAGTGCGGACTCCAGCACTAGTTTTTATACAAAATAATAAGTGAATAGAGTAATACAGTTTCACAAATAGCATGTTGCGATTATTGCATGAATTCACCAGTAAATACACGAAAATTTATAGCAATTTCATAAATGGTGTAAATTATAAAAAAAAATTATATATTGACCGGTTGATCAAGCGTCGTGTACAAGTTGAAATTTTATCATAATGTGATTGAAAGTTTTTCGAAAAAAGTAGTACTTATCTCAATCCACTAAAAATGTTATATGCATTTCCCCTTGATTCTAGCATCTTGTAGTATTCCCGTTTATTAAAACTAGCTCAGAAATAATGTGATTAGTAAACAAAACGATCCTCGTGAATGTTTTTAACTTCTACAAGTAGATGACAACTTACAAGCATAAGTCACGCTTTTCTTCTCTATGTATGGTGTCATACCTCGCATCCTTCTGCGGCTCAGAAAATGACATACTTTCTATTATCAGTCTTTTCAGTTTTTTTATGAAAACATTTTTCATATTGTAAGGCCTATATTTTTCCATCATATTGTCCATTTCTTATTAAAAAAAAATACATAATTGTAATTCTCAAGATTTCAATTTCAGTATCAAAAGACACGTTAAGATCTACCTAACATTTCATTATTTTAACTACATAACTAGCAAGGTCGGTATCGTTCCGATTCGTTACGTAGAAAAGTTTGGTCCATACTATTTCGGTTCGTTACGGAATCTGTTTCGTAACAACATTCGGTTTAAAGTCGTGATATTCTAAAAAAATGTGTTCTATATTGGAAACCATGAAAACTAATACCATTACAGTTCCAGTTCCGATTGTAATTATGGCAGTACCGATGTCGGTAATAGTTTGGTTTATCTCGATACTATTTTGAATAAAACTCTTTATTCAACAAAATTTATAAAAAAAAGCTGAGAAAAAAATAATAAACACAATCGCGTTTACAGTTTTATAAAGAAGACAATGAACACGGATTATCATTGGAAAATTAAATTATAAAACTAAATGGTTATATTTCAAATTATATACCGATAGTAGTTCCAATAATACCGATCTTGGTATCGATGTTTTTTGTCGATATTGGTTTCGTTCTTCACGGTACCATTATAACAACGGCACTTGATCTAGCTTACGATACCAAAAAAGACTCCATTTCGAGCATAACCCTATTTCCACTAAAATTTATAAAATCAAACACAACTACATATTTTAGTTTTTTTTAATATAACGAACACAAGTCATTGGAGGAAAACCAAATTTATATAAAAAATAAAATTAAACGGGTTAAAAACATAAATTATATATATAGTTTAGGGGTAAAAGAGTAATAATGAATATTAAAAAAATATAATATAATTGTCGTTTAAAAACATCAAGATATATAAAAAACCAAAAGAATAAAACTATTAGTAGAAAAAACCAAATATTATTAAAAATATAAATTTACTATTCATAAATTTTTTTAATGTAAATATATATATATATATAATATATATATATATATATATAATATATATATATATATGCAATACATAACCTTTTCTTACAATTCTCAGATATTCTTGGTTCTGAAATAAACGTAAATAATTTATATATTAGTCTAGTTTCACTATTGATTTTTTAAACATACTAATTTTAAAGTATAGACAATTTAATTTTTAAGATTTCTAAACATGTATATATATTTGGAAGTCATAAAATATAAATGTCATTTTATTACTCTTCAAAGCCATGCAATTATTAGGTTTTTACATGCCCTTCATAATACAAAAACTCAAAACTATTATAATAAAAAAGAGACCGTTGATTAAAATTAAAAACAATTACATTAATCACAAATACTTTCACCGAAAGAAACTTAGTATAAATATAAGCTTATATCATTTCAGTTTTAACCATTTAGTAGAGGCTAGAGGCTCTTGCCGTTTGAAAAAAGAAAATCAGGGTTTAAATCATATCATAGGATATCATTAGTATTTATTGGTGTAGTTTAGGAGTGGAAAAACGTAACTTTTGTCGTTCAGAAAAAAAAGGGCTTGTGGTAAATCAAAAAGAAGGAATGAAATTCAATACAAGTAATAGTTTTATTCTTAGTTGCATTTGTCTCATTAATAAAGCTATCTCCAGTCGGTAAAATTGATACACTTAAAATTATACTTCGATCAATACATCAACTTAGAGACTAATGAGTCTATAATGATTCATCACTTTTACTCAACAAACGGTGTATAGTACATTTTTTTCTCTCACGAAAATCTTATGTCACTATATTCTATATATTAGTTATTTACTTTTTTTATAAAATATATTAGTTATTCTTTTGTTTTTTAGTGTTTTGTGTAGGCTATATATAACATGGATCTATCAATCCAAAGAACCTATAATTCTTGCAAAAAATTGAAGTATTTTTCTCCTCCTTCTCCTTAATTGATGAAGTTCACAAGAACCCATCAACATCTTCTTCTTCTATCTTAATTGCAATCTCATACATGAAACCATTCAATTCATATAATTGCCTCTTCCTTAGGAAACTCAATTCTCTTTCTCTATCCTTCTCTCTCTCTCTCTCATCAATTCCTATTAGGGTTTCCTACCTCTCAATTTAATCCATTAATCTCATCATGTCTCTAGACCACACCACACCTCTAAAAATACCCACCAATGATGACTCCTCCGGTGGTGGCGCGGACGGCGGCCCGGGCCGGAAACCATCTGCTTTGAAGCCTCCGGAACAAACCCTTAATTGCCCTAGATGTGATTCACCCAACACAAAATTCTGCTACTACAACAACTACAGCCTCACCCAGCCTAGACACTTTTGCAAAACATGTAGAAGGTACTGGACCAAAGGTGGCGCCCTCCGCAACGTCCCAATAGGCGGTGGGTGCCGAAAGAAAAAGCCGAGATCAAGTTCTTCAAGGTTCATCAATGGTAATTCTTCCTCCAAAGACACATCTTTGGAAGGGCTGAGTTTATTCACTGGTCTTTCCCCACCAGCCATGGACTTTCAACTTGGTGGAATAAACCAATTCCCATCTTCATCATCAATCAATCCACCAACTTTCATGAATCTTGATTCATTAAGGCTCAGTTATCCTATCATCAAGCAAGATCCTCATCATCAACTGCATGGAGGGTTAGCAAGTTTTCAAGAAACTGGACGTGTTAATAATCTTGCATCTTCTATTGAGTCCTTAAGTTCTATCAACCAAGATTTACATTGGAGGCTGCAGCAGCAGCGACTAGCGGTCTTGTTAGGTGGCCGGGTGGTGGTGATGGTGGCAGTGGTGGAGAAATTGAGCAGCAAAACCAAAATGTTATTATTGAATCTCAAGCTCAGAAACTGCAGCCAATATTTTTTCAGAATTTGGAGATCCCAAAACCATTACAAACTTCCATGAGCGGTGATTTAAGAAAAGAGAGTGTTGGTTTGGAGACTGAGTGGTTTATTGACGGTGGTTTTGAGCCGGTGAATGTGGATCGTGCAGCGGAGATAGGTCCAACAGATGGAAACACCACCGGAAACTATGAAAATGGAAACATTAACAATTGGAATGATGGAATTCAAAGTTGGAATCAATTCAATCAGTACAGTGTACTTCCATAGCTTCTGCTGAAGATTAATGAAACGGATGGATGCTCTCAGAAATTTATCAGAACTGAAACAAAGTTGTCTATGTTTTTTTTGTTTTTATCTGTTGTGAGATCGAACAAAAAGCATGACCAAGATAATAGTTCTTGTTTTTGTTGCGATCTAGTGTGTTTTCCCTTTCTATGTTAATTTTAGCTTTAAGCATATAAAATATATATGTTGCATATGTAATTTGTTATGGAGATTCTATTGACAAATATATGTGTAATAAGATTAAAATTTTAACCACCCATCCAATTGTTGTAAAAAAATGTAGTATCTTCAATTCCAAATCATCAATTAGTTAAGACATAGTATGAGTTAGAAGAACAAGTTAGTACTTCATAATGCACCTCTTGATTAAACTACAAAACAAATGTATTCAGGCTATGCGGTATGGTGCCCGGAGGATGACCCGCCACGTAAGCACTACGTAGATCGGGTGTGGATGGGGCAAAGAGGATGGAGAGAGGGAAATGGATGATGGGCCTTAAACATATATATATGTGTTGTATGTATATGTATGTGTGAGAGGGATTTTGTCATGCTGTGTGCGGCATCAACGGCTTGGGGAGGCCGGGCATGCCGCTGCCGCAGGGGGAGGAAATGGTGTTGGGGGCGGCGACGAGGCACGCCGGGCCTTGCCGACCCCCACACCGTGCGGCCTAATAACGCTATTCTACCTATGAAAAGATTGATGGAAATTTTGTAAATAGTATTATATTATTAATTAATATAATGATTCTTTAGTGATTAAAGTTTAAATGAACAAGAGATCTCTTAAGCTTTAATCGTGTTGGAACTTTAATGCGTGTGAAATTGTGTTTCCACATTGGTGGAGATAAAAATGTTTTTGTTGATTTATAATTTGTAAGTTTGATTTTTAAATAAAAATAATGTTATTGGGTGACTAAACTTGCTCACTAGATAGAGACACTTATCTTTAAAGGGAAGATCGTGAGTTCAAACCTGCGCAAATAAAATATTCTACTACAACAGGCGCAAAATATAGTAGGAGTACCATTAGCCTTTAAAAAAATTTAAATATTTAAAGTTCCTTAGTTCAGATAATAGCATCTTCAATGATAGTTTTGATTAAAGTTTATATTCACCTGAAATGTGAAATGGACTTGAACTTTCTGGTTTGTCAAACCATAAATTAACACGACGACAGATCATATCACAAAGAAATCATAGTCAAAACATAAATTAACACGACTACAGATCACATCACAAAGAAAATCATGTTATAGAAGCACATGTTATAACTGAAAGTAATATTGGCACTCGTGTCACACCCTAATCGATGGCGGAAACATCGGGGTAGTGCCACTAGGCGACCAGATTGTCTCACGAGAAATTTCCATAACACTATTCAATCAACAATATTTTAACGTCTAATATCCCATACTATTAAACAATACGTCATCAACAATGTCACGAAATACATGATTTTCCCATAAGACAATAAGGTTCGATATCCCCTAGATTTATTACATGAGTTTCAAACAACGGAAAACAACTAAAACTAAGCAAAGTCCAAATGCATCCAATGCTAATCCTCAACCTGTCACATATGTTAAAATAAAACGTCAATACAATTAAGTAAAGGTGAGCATACAATGTTTAAGTAATACTAGCATAATAGATAAAGCGTTCGCGAAATAGTCTTATTACATATCATGATACACTAAAACACATCACACAGACAAACATAGGCTTATTTCTTATGCTAACTACCGTGAAAAGGCTTGCGCGTCCATCCTAACTAGACCCCGTCGGGTGTTAGACACACTATAGTACCATACTAGCTAAGGAGGCAAGTTAACGAAAATAAGTCCTAGTCACATGTTTCTAGTATCACGTATTGAGCATACATAATTAGATTATTCGCCTGTGATAAACAGTTTGATTTTTGAGGTGATTTTGGTAGAGGAACATATGTAACACCCAAAAAGTGCATTAAAGCGAAAACGGGTCAAGTATACTCACAGTGGGTGCGTTTAAGTGAGATGAGGGATCTGAGAGAAGTTGCGGAGAGTGCCGGATTAGCCTGTAAACGAACAGAAGTACATCAGTCTTCTGAATTGCTGAAACGGTTAAGTTTGAGTTGAGCAGGGGACAAGTTCGGTCGAACTTGTATGTTCCCATACAAGTTCGGGCGAACTTGTGTATAACCTGATGAGTTTCAGTCAAGTTCGGGCGAACTTGTCTAATTTCCAAGGAAATTGTACAAGTTCGGGCGAACTTGAGAGAAAAGTTTACTGGAAAGGCAAGTTCGGGCGAACTTGCATAGTTTCTTAAGAAACTAGACAAGTTCGGGCGAACTTGTAAGGATTTTGTGAGAGGGGGACCCAAGTTCGGTCGAACTTGACCCAGATGGGTGCAAGTTCGGTCGAACTTGACCTGGGTGCTGGTGATTCTTGAGCGAACTTGATGTTTTCAGGTCCAAAATCTTGCGTTTTTGCGTCGTTCACTAAGGAACTCGAGTGCCCATCCCTCCAACCTTAAGCCACTGAGTAAAACGTAGGATGGAGAGGTCTTTTGGAGCGAACTTAGCCGTTTTACAAAAACTCGGGCTAATCCGGGCGAACTTGATGGTTCGTACGAGTTAGTCCAGCTTGTGTAAAATGATAATTTCGTCCTTCTGCTTCCGGATCTGAGATCTAGCTTCGACAACGCCTCGTTCCACTCTAAAGTGTACGAAACATCGTCATTAGTCCGAAAATGGTGTAAAAATCGATGTTTTAAAAGGTTTTGCTCAGATCTAGTATAGATATGAGTGAAAACGGAAGTTTTATGGAAAAAGATGAAGATTTTCGTAACAAAAGAGATTTGATGAAAAACGAAGGCAATGCCTTGTGCAAAATTGTTGTAAAACGTTGTTGATCATCGTAGTAATTGATATCGGGTTGATTCTTACTTAGAAAACAAGGGTTTCGGGTTTTAAGAGCTCTGGGCGAAGTTGCAGCAAGTTCAAATGAGAGAATGGAGCTGAGTATTTATAGGTGATGGCAAAAAGTGGGAGCTGGGGCGTCAAGTTTGGCCGAACTTGCATGAAATCCTGCAAGTTCGCGCGAACTTGTGAGATTCCTGAAGATATTGAGTCAAGTTCGGCCGAACTTGACCCCTTGGGGGTAAATTCGAGCAGACTTGAGGCAACTGAGTAGTTTAGGTTGGCCCGTCAAGTTCGGCGAACTTGGTAACACCAAGTTCGAGCGAACTTGACCAAATTTGTTGGGTTGTCTTGTTTTTCGCTCGTTTATCAATTATTTAGCGATGTAATCGAGTTATAAGGTAACGTTAAGCTATTAAGCGATATATTAACGTTATATTTGGTATAATAGTGCGATTTAGCGATTCGAGTGTGTGAGAGCGATGCGATGCGATTGTAACCATAATATAATACACACACACATAAAAACATAATTTCACCTAATTAACTGCGTTTTGCGATGTGATGAGATTAGCGATGCGATTTAAGTAGCGATTAGATGCGATATAACATACATAATTGTAATTAATTAACATAAACTTTTCTTATAAACGAATCTCGAGATTACATGCGATAGATACAATGGAAAATAAAAGATAAAGATAACAACGAAAATCAGAGTTGTTACAGTCTCCCTACTTAACTTTTAGGAAATTTCGTCCCGAAATTTCCTAAAGTGGCTGTAACAAAGAGATGCGGGTATTTGGCCTTCATATCACTTTCCAATTCCCAAGTGAACTCGGCGCCGCGTTTTCCTTCCATCGGACCTTCACGATAGGGTTGCATGAGCTTTCGGAGTTTCTTGGTCTCTCGGTCCATGATTTCCACAGGCTTTTCCACAAAATGGAGAGTCTCGTTGATTTGCAGATCTTCGAGAGGTACATGGAGATTCTCTTCGGCTAGGTATTTCTTGAGATTAGACACGTGGAAAGTCGGATGAACGTTATTAAGTTTCGCCGGTAGTTCGAGACGATAGGCTACCTTACCGATTCTTTCCAGAATCTTAAAGGGACCAACGTATCGAGGCGCTAGCTTTCCCTTCTTCCCGAGCGGACCACTCCCTTCCAAGGTGCAACCTTTAGGAGAACGTGATCTCCCACTTTGAACTGTAGGGGCTTGCGGCGTTTATCGGCGTAACTCTTTTAACGACTCCGAGCTTTCAAGAGATTGTCTCTGATTTGGAGGATCTTGTCAGTCGTTTCTTGAATTAACTCGGGACCGGTGATTTATGCTTCTCCGATCTCGTGCCATGCAATAGGCGATCGACATTTTCTTCCATACAGTGCCTCAAAAGGAGCCATTTGAATGCTGGTATGATAACTATTATTGTACGAGAATTCGACTAAAGGTAAATGTGTATCCCAGTTACCACTAAAATCTATTATGCACGCACGAAGCATGTCTTCGAGGGTGCGGATTGTGCGCTCTGTTTGACCGTCGGCTTGAGGGTGAAAGCGGTACTGAGATTTAGCGCAGTACCGAGAGCGGATTGAAAAGTCTCCCAGAGACGCGAAGTAAAGCGGTCGTCTCGGTCAGAGATGATGTCACGAGGCGTCCCGTGTCGTCAAATGACTTCGTCGGTATAGATTCGGGCTAACCGTTCGACCTTAAAGTCTTCTCGTATAGTAATAAAGTGCGCTGACTTAGTAAGACGATCAACGATAACCCAAATGCTATCGTGACCAGATGAGGTACACGGGAGTTTTCGTAACGAAGTCCATAGCTATACTTTCCCACTTCCATATCGGGATTTCGGGTTGTTCGAGTAAGCCAGAGGGCCTTTGATGCTCGGCTTTAACCTTCGAGCAGTTTAAGCACTTTGAGACGTAAACAGCGATATCCTTTTTCATGCCCGGCCACCAGTACTTAGGACGAAGGTCCTGGTACATCTTGTCGGCTCCGGGATGAATGGAGTATCGAGATTTATGAGCTTCGGTCATTAGCAATTCACGAAGATTATCACGGTGGGAATCCAAATGCGATCGAGGTAATAATAAATACCGTTAGGTTTAACAATGAGTTGAGTTTTGGCACCACATTTCATTTCTTCCTCCAAGGTATTCTCGTTAAAACAAGCAAATTGAGAGGAGCGAATCATGATTTCGAGATCATTCAAAGCTTGAGAGTCACGAACACTATATATATAGCTTCGTCGACTTAGAGCATCGACGACGACGTTTGCTTTGCTGGGATGGTAGCGTATCTCGCAATCGTAATCGTTGAGAAGTTCAACCCATCTACGTTGGCGCATGTTTAGTTCTTTTTGATTAAAGATATGTTGTAAGCTCTAATGGTCGGTGAAGACCGTACACTTTGTACCGTAAAGGTAGTGTCGCCATATCTTCAATGCAAAAACAACTACACCGAGTTCAAGGTCGTGGGTCGTGTAGTTCTTCTCGTGGATCTTGAGTTGTCGAGATGCATACGCGATAACCTTGTCTCATTGCATGAGAACACAACCAAGACCAAGATTAAAGGCATCGCAATAAACAACGAAATCGTCGTTTCCGTCGGGTAAAGCGAGTACGGAAGCGTTGCATAGCATACGCTTGAGAGTTTGAAAAGCTTCCTCTTGCTTGGAATCCCAAACGAAAGGTTTGTCTTTATGAGTTAAAGCGGTAAGCGGAACGACGATTTTCAAGAAGTCGGCGATGAATCGATGGTAGTAACCCGCCAATCCAAAAAATGAACGGATTTCAGATGCATTCTTCGGTGTACTCCAACTTTTGACAGCTTCAATCTTTGCAGGGTCGACGTGAATTCCTTGACTATTAACGATGTGTCCGAGAAATTGGACTTCTTCGAGCCAGAATTCACATTTAGAAAACTTAGCATAAAGGCGATTTCCTTGAAGTAGTTCGAGAACTAAACGAAGATGGCACGCATGTTCGGCTCTCGACTTCGAGTAAATAAGGATGTCATCGATAAACACAATGACGAAACGATCTAGGAAAGCTTTACACACATGGTTCATCAAATCTATGAAGACCGCGGGTGCATTAGTAAGACCAAAAGACATGACCACGAATTCGAAATGGCCATAACGGGTACGAAAGGTGGTTTTCGGGATGTCTTCTTCCAATACGCGTAATTGATGATAACCGGAACGAAAATGGATCTTGGAAAAACAAGTAGCACCTTGAAGCTGATCAAATAAGTCGTTGATTTGAGGAAGAGGATAGCGGTTCTTTATCGTGAGTTTGTTAAGTTCACGATAATCGATGCACATTCGGAACGTCCCATCTTTCTTTTTCACAAAAAGAACGGGTGCGCCCCAAGGCGATGTGCTCGGGCGTATGAAACCTTTATCAAGAAGCTCTTGAAGTTGGGTTGCTAGCTCGCGTATTTCAGAGGGTGCGAGACGATAAGGAGCTTTAGCAAGGGGAGTAGCACTGGGAACTAAATCGATGCAGAATTCAACATCGCGAGTAGGGGGTAAACCGGGTAAATCGTCGGGAAAGACTATCAGAAATTCACGAACAACAGGAACGTCTTTAAAAGTCTTCTTTTCTTTCTCCGGGTCCACGATATGGGAGAGGAAAGCAACTCATTGCTTTCGCAAACATTTGTGTGCTCGGATACATAACAAAAGCAGCAACTTCTTTGAGGGAGTTTCACCATAAACATGGAGTTGATCGCCTTAGGGAGAGGGAAGCGAATCATTTTATCGAAGCATACAACTTCAGCATGGTTTTCACGAAGAAAGTCCATACCTACTATGATATCGAAGCTACCTAACTGCATAGGTATGAGATTGATCGAGAAGACATGATTGTTGAGATCTAGAGAACAACCACGTAGGACGGAGGTGACGGTGACGGATTTTCCGGTGGCGACTTCCACATCGAAAGTCTTTGGGAGTTTAGCGTGCTTACATTTTAAAACCTTTTCGAATTCTAACGATACAAAACAGTTATCGGCACAAGTATCAAATAAACATGAAGCATAAATACCATTGACATGAAATGTACCATTGACAACATTGTTGTCATTCTAGGTCTGGCGGTGATGGTACGTGCACTTAGGGCACAGTGGGTGAGGATCGGTGTACGCACATTTAGTTGGGGGTGCGTCCTGAGCAGGAGCCTGGTAAGGCTGAGAGTTGAGCGGTGTAGCAGCGGTGTAGTTCTTGCTAGGGTTTCCTCTTTTGTGTCCCTGACGCTTTCCCTTCGGGTCACTAGATTGTTCGATAGCAGCAGTTGGTTTGGTGACAGCTTGATTGGCAACTTTCGCATGGTTCTTGAAATAACCATCGTGAACTCGCTGATCATTGATCTCAGCGGCGAGCATGTAGGTTTCCTCAATGGTTGTAGTACGAGCAACTTTCACAAAATTCGCGACACATTCACGGATATACTTGTTGATAGCTTTTTCAGTTGTATCAACTTGGCTGGGACAGATGATGCTCAAAATCTTGAATCGAGCGGTAAATCCAGCATTGTTAGGACCATCTTGCTTTATACCCCAAAACTCATTCTCGAGCTTTTGAATCTCGTCCGGGGGACAGAACTCCTTCATCAGCACTTCCTTGAGTTCCTCCCAAGACAAATTATAGGCTACATCATTACTGCGCCTATTTCTTTTGGCGGTCCACCAGTCGAGAGCACGGGATTGGAAGACTCCTGTAGCATTCACCGTGCGGAGGTCATCGGGGCATCCACTTTGCCTAAAGGTGACCTCAATGGCGTCGACATAGCAGTCGGTCCATCATTGCCCGTGAAGGCGAGAGGTGCACAAGCCTTAAAATTTTTGAAACTGAATCGTGACTTGGGGTGTTCAGTTTTCGAATCGACCAAGGAGTTACTGCTCACAGCATGAATTTCCGAGATGATTTGCGGGATGACTTTTGCCACTTGTTTGGCGACTAGTGAAGCGATGCGCTTGTTGTCGCTGTGCCGCTGAGCAGAACGGTGAGTATGAGATCCGATTGACGACATCTACATAAAGGATTTAGATTAGATGAGATTCGATTATAATAGAGTTATGCTTAAATATTTATTATTATTATTCATACAAGCACAACACACATAAGCACATATCCACGTAAGCACATAAACACGTAGGCACATAAACACGTAAGCACATAGACACGTAAGCACATAATCACGTAGGCATGTAAGCACATATTTTGCACGTATTCACTTCTAATTACCCAACATGCGTAGCGCGATATGAGATACGAGATATAAGCGATATGTATATACATAAGCGAGATAAGCAAGATAGTACCACGTATGAGGGCATTCGCGTAGTAGAGATGAGCGTTTTAGTTTGGTTGGTGTATTAATTAGCGTTTTAGATTTCGAGAGCTGTGCGAGTTGTGCATATATTCGATGGAGCGTACAAGCGATAAATCGAGATATCGATAAAGCGGAAATCAATTCTCAAAAATTAAGCACATAAATAATAATAACTCGATGATGCGTAAATCGACGATATAGGCTTAAATCAATTGGGGTTGTCCGGGGTTTTGAGACAACGACTACCCAAACTGGTTCGACAATTCTCCGAGTTCGGACACACGATTTGGCCTAATAGACAAATGCTCTCGCCGTACACACTCTGTTATCTTACCAATCTCTCCATTCAGACCAAACACCCAAATCAGCACATTGATTTGACATGTAGTAGTCATCTTTCCTGCTTCTTCTGTAAAATTGATTTGACTTTGAAGCACTGTGGTCCGACCTGCACCACTTATTCTCAAATTTTTGTGAGTTTTTATAATGATTGGATGATCGTACCGATGAGCTTTTATTTTTGTTTTGAAATTTTTAGAATTTAGTTTTTCATGTTGTTTTTGTTCTCCATTCTGCTTATAAGGTTTTTGCGATGAGCTTTCACCTTTTTTCAGCAGATTGTAGAACAGTTTCTTGAAATTTTTCTTTTAGTTTCAAAAATATTTTTTTTTATCATTTTTATCATTTTCATCATCGGTATTATCATTACAATCCCCAATTATGACATCGTCATAATTTGTGACATTGATCTCAGCGGCGAGCATGTAGGTTTCCTCGATGGTTGTAGTACGAGCAACTTTCACAAAATTCACGACACATTCGGGTAGACCACGGATATACTTGTTGATAGCTTTCTCAGTTTTATCAACTTGGCTGGGACAGATATGCTCAAAATCTTGAATCGAGCGGTAAATCCAGCATTGTCAGGACCATTTTGCTTTATACCCCAAAACTCATTCTCGAGCTTTTGAATCTCGTGCGGAGGACAGAACTCCTTCATCAGTACTTCCTTGAGTTCCTCCCAAGACAAATCATTGGCTTCATCATTACTGCGCCTATTTCTTTTGGCGGTCCACCACTCGAGAGCACAGTACTGGAAGACTCCTGTAGCATTCACCATGCGGAGGTCATCGAGGCATCCACTTTGCCTAAAGGTGACCTCAATGGCGTCAACCCAATGGAACATAGCAGTCGGTCCATCTTGCCCGTGAAGGCGAGAGGTGCACAAGCCTTAAAATTTTTGAAACTGAATCGTGACTTGGGGTTTTCAGTTTTTGACTCGACCGAGGAGTTACCGCTCACAGCATGAATTTCCGAGACGATTTGCGGGATGACTTTTGCCACTTGTTTGGCGACTAGTGAAGCGATGCGCTTGTTGTTGCTGTGGCGCTGAGCAGAACGCGAGTATGAGATCCGATTGACGACATCTACATAAAGGATTTAGATTAGATGAGATTCGATTATAATAGAGTTATGTTTAAATATTTATTATTATTATTCATACAAGCACAACACACATAAGCACGTATCTACGTAAGCACATAAACACGTAGGCACATAAACACATAAGCACATAGACAGGTAAGCACATAATCACGTAGGCATGTAAGCACATATTTTGCACGTATTCACTTCTAATTACCCAACATGCGTAGCGCGATATGAGATGCGAGATATAAGCGATATGTATATACATAAGCGAGATAAGCGAGATAGTACCACGTATGAGGGCATTCGCGTAGGAGAGATGAGCGTTTTAGTTTGGTTGGTGTATTAATTAGCGTTTTAGATTTCGAGAGCTGTACGAGTTGTGCATATATTCGATGGAGCGTACAAGCGACAAATCGAGATATCGATAAAGCGAGAAATCAATAAAGCGAAAATTCTCAAAATTTAAACACATAAATAATAGTAAACTCGATGATGCGTAAATCGACGATATAAGCTTAAATCAATTGGGGTTGTCCGGGGTTTTGAGACAACGACTACCCAAAGTGGTTCGACAATTCTCCGAGTTCGGACACACGATTTGGCCTAATAGACAAATGCTCTCGCCGTACCACGGTTAACGGCATTTGTCTTTCCAGTTATGTCGTGTCCCGAATCATCAAATCAATCGAGACTTTGGTGAGATTGAAAATCGAAGGGCGGAATTAGTTATTAAGATGCGGGTTTCACCCCTAACTTAACAATTTCGTTCCTAGATAGAAATGGAGATTTTCGTCGAGGTTTGGATATCACACCTAACTCAGCGAAGATATCTCGTGCGAGAAGATGCGCGGAGTGAATGATCTCATCAAGAGTTCTCGGTTTTCACACCTATTCTCGACTTGATCACTCGTTTTATGTGACACGAGCATTTCCAAGCATGTATATTGTGTTAGACTTAGGAAAGTCACATTTAAGAATTTATGGCAAGTAGTTTAAGCATTTAAGTCAAA
The DNA here is from genome assembly GCA_947069175.1 of Scalesia atractyloides. Classification (NCBI taxonomy): domain Eukaryota; kingdom Viridiplantae; phylum Streptophyta; class Magnoliopsida; order Asterales; family Asteraceae; genus Scalesia; species Scalesia atractyloides. Next base: position 39,284,555 of record CAMTDV010000014.1, on the reverse strand, counting down.
GATCGGTTAATCGGGTACTTAAACATGCTACTAGGTCGAATCATGGCAATTCTACCTATTATCCTAAGGTTATGGGCTCTGATACCAATCTGTCACACCCCAACCGATGGCGGAAACATCGGGGTAGTGTCACTAGGCGACCAGATTGTCTCACGAGAAATTTCCATAACACCATTCAATCAACAATATTTTAACGTCTAATATCCCATACTATTAAACAATACGTCATCAACAATGTCACGAAATACATGATTTTCCCATAAGACAATAAGGTTCGATATCCCCTAGATTTATTACATGAGTTTTCAAACAACGGAAAACAACTAAAACTAAGCAAAGTCCAAATGCATCCAATGATAATCCTCAACCTGTCACATATGTTAAAATAAAACGTCAATACAATTAAGTAAAGGTGAGCATACAGGTTTAAGTAATACTAGCATCATAGATAAAGCGTTCGCGAAATAGTCTAATTACATATCATGATACACCAAAACACATCACACCGATAAACATAGGCTTATTTCTCATGCTAACTACCGTAAGAAGGCTTGCGCGTCCATCCTAACTAGACCCCGTCAAGTTTTAGCCACACTATAGTACCATACTAGCTAAGGAGGCAAGTTAACGAAAATAAGTCCTAGTCACATGTTTCTAGCATCACGTATTGAGCATACATAATCAGATTATTCGCGTGTGATAAACAGTTTGATTTTTGAGGTGATTTTGATAGAGGAACATATGTAACACCCAAAAAGCGCATTAAAGCGAAAACGGGTCAAGTATACTCACAGTGGTTGCGTTTAAGTGAGATGAGGGATCTGAGAGAAGTTGGGGAGAGTGCCGGATCAGCCTTTAAACGAACAGAAGTGCATCAGTCTTCCGAATTGCTGAAACGGTTAAGTTTGAGTTTAGCAGGGGACAAGTTCGGGCGAACTTGTGTATAACCTGATGAGTTTCAGTCAAGTTCGGGCTAACTTGTCTAATTTCCAAGGAAATTGTACAAGTTCGGGCGAACTTGAGAGAAAAGTTTACTGGAAAGGCAAGTTCGGGCGAACTTGCATAGTTTCTTAAGAAACTAGACAAGTTCGGGCGAACTTGTAAGGATTTTGTGAGCGGGGGACCCAAGTTCGGTCGAACTTGACCCAGATGGGTGCAAGTTCGGTCGAACTTGACCTGGGTGCTGGTGATTCTTGAGCGAACTTGATGTTTTCGGGTCCAAAATCTTGTGTTTTCGCGTCGTTTGCTGAGGAAATCGAGTGCCCATCCCTCCAACCTTAAGCCACTGAGTAACACTTAGGATGGAGAGGTCTTTTGGAGCGAACTTAGCCATTTTACAGAAACTCGGGCTAATCCGGGCGAACTTGATGGTTCGTACGGGTTAGTCCAGCTTGTGTAAAGTGACGATTTCGTCCTTGTGCTTCCGGATCTGAGATCTAGCTTCGACAACGCCTCGTTACACTCAAAAGTGAACGAAACATACGTCATTAGTCCGAAAATGGTGTAAAAATCAATGTTTTAAAAGGTTTTGCTCAGATCTAGTAAGATCTGAGTGAAAACAGAAGTTTTATGGAAAAAGATGAAGATTTTCGTAAACAGAAGAGATTTAATGAAAAACGAAGGCAATGTCTTGTGCAAAATTGTTGTAAAACGTTGTTGATAATCATTGTAATTGAAATCGGGTTGATTCTTACTTAGAAAACAAGGTTTCGGGTTTTGAGAGCTATGGGTGAAGTTGCAGCAAGTTCAAATGAGAGAATGGAGCTGAGTATTTATAGGTGAAGGCAAAAAGTGGGAGCTGGGGAGTCGAGTTCCGCCGAACTTGCATGAAATCATGCAAGTTCGCGCGAACTTGGGAGATTCCTGAAGATATTGAGTCAAGTTTGGTCGAACTTGACCCCTTGGGGGTAAGTTCGAGCGGACTTGAGGCAACTGAGTAGTTTAGGTTGGCCAATCAAGTTCGGCCGAACTTGGTAACACCAAGTTTGAGTGAACTTGACCCAATTTGTTGGGTCTTCTTCGTTTTTCGCTAGTTTATCGATTGTTTAGCGATGTAATCGAGTTATAAGGTAACGTTAAGCTATTAAACGATATATTAAGCGTATATTTGGTATAATAGTGCGATTTAGCGATTCGAGTGCGCGAGAGCGATGCGATGCGATTGTAACAATAATATAATCATAACACACACACATAAAAACATAATTTCACCTAATTAACTGCGTTTTGCGATGTGATGAGATTAGCGATGCGATTTAAGTAGCGATTAGATGCGATATAACATACATAATTGTAATTAATTAACATAAATTTTTCTTATAAACGAATCTCGAGATTACAAGCGATAGATACAATGGAAAATAAAAGAAAAAGATAACAACGAAAATCAGAGTTGTTACAGTCTCCCCTACTTTAGGAAATTTTGTCCCGAAATTTAAGTAGTGGCTGTAACAAAGAGATGCGGGTATTTGCCTTCATATCACTTTCCAATTCAGGAGGAAACCCAATAAATATGGGAAAAACCCCCTTGTGGGAATCGAACCAAAATGCCACTAGGCTATAAAGCCATGGACAAAAAGAATTCTATTAAATTTCAAAGAAGTTAGACGTTATCTAGGGTTAGTTTGTTTATAGACGACCAGATTTTTTTCATATGTTCAGTGTACATGAAATTATCCAGAGTTAACCGTAGAGGCGAAGTTAAACTATTTATAGTTGATAATTTGGAATAAAATATTAAATGTTGTATATAAAAAAGTATTTAAAATTTAGTGAATTTTCATTGTAAATTCATTTTTATGAATTTTTATATGCGGCTGGATTCAACCAGGATCGCCAGCTACCTACATCGTCGCGACTTGAACCGCACCCTCGGAAAATGACTCGACCTGTCACCGACCTGGGCCAACACCGAGTCGAACCTTCTAGACCCGAGTTCGGGTCGGTGGCGTAATGAGTCAGGACGGTCCATCGGGTCATAGCGGTGCATGTCGGTGGCGACCTGGGTCGGGACGATCCCTCGGGTCGTAGTGGTGCTTGTCGGCAGCGACCTGCTTCGGGTCAGAACAGTGAATGTTACTGACGGCCTGGGTCAGTTCGAAACAGTGTGGGTTGTGACGGCGCGAGGTGGTTTGTGACGGTTCTAGTCATCAGCCCTGGCCGAGTCGATACGAGGCGGGTCTGTTCAAAACAGTGCAGGCCAAGTCGCGACGGTGCAGTTCGGAGGCGGTCTAATTCAGGTCGAGTTGGTGCGGGTCAGCGGCGGTTTGGGTCGGTGTGGGTCTTTGGAAAGCAAACACATTAAGAAGGGAGTTGAGAAACCAATTCCTTTGACAAATTCCAATCCCTTAAAAAGAAATTCCCATGAACCAAAAGCACTCTTAGAATAAAAACTTTTAAGCATAACATATTTAACCCAAATTTAAATAATGACACAAAACGTATATAAAATAAATATAAAAATTAATTCTTATCTACGTTTCGAATGAGTTTTCCTAACGTTATTTTTAGACCGGACAATTGTTTTACAAGTTTTTGAAATTGATCGGTTTTTTTAAACCACACGATGCTCATCTTTAGATACGTCATTGCGATGTCTTGTTTTTATCTAAGTTGCTGTTAGTTAGGGACTGCCAGTGGTTATTTTTAAAGTTGGAACTGATGACGGGCAACGTCAAATAATTGAGAAAAATAAAATCCAATATTCCTAAATTATCATATTAGTTATTATGTATGTTAAAATGTGTATATTCTTGTTCGAATAACTTAGCTCACCATCTAGGCACATTTAGGGAATGCATGTGGATTTGTTTTTTCTATATTAATAAATTTTTAAATATTATTAATAGTTTTACTTTTAGTATTATTTATTACAACTTTTAGTTTTATTTATCACAACGTAAAGACAAAAATATATGTTTAATCAGCATGTATCGCATGTAAGCTAGAGAGACTCATTTTAACATACATAACTTATATAATAATTTAGGAATATTGGATTTTATTTTTCTATACTATTCGACGATGCCCGTCATCAGTTCCAACTTTAAAAATAATCACTGGTAGTCCCTAACTAACAGAATCCTAACGCCGTTAGTTTCTGTTCGCCAGAAAAAAACGTTTTTGGCCAGAAAACTCAACATTTTCTGCCCAAACCTCTTTGTAACTTTATTATGGACCTTTAGAAACCCTTTTTAGTAAAAGCTTCAATTATTGAAGTGGCCGGAAAACTCACTTATAGCTGGAAAACTCAACTATTTGGCAGGAAAGCCGAACACTTTCGTCTCAAACATCTTTGTAACCTTAGATCGGACCTTTAAAAATCTTTTATTTTTGCTAAAAACGATTTTCCAGCAACCAGAGACTAACGACGTTAGGGTTCTGATAGTTAAGGCCCGTTGTTGGTTAATATGTCAATAGTTGAGACTGTCAGTTGTTATTTTTTTAAGTTATGACTGTTGACAACCAAAAGCGAGTAGTTAGAATTATTAAAATCCAGTATTCCAATAATATACAAGTTGTAGTGATTATAAGTTTATAAAAACTAACAAACATAATAACTAATATAATACTTTATAACTTTTAGTGATTACTGGATTAAATAAACTAACAAACTCAAAATAATATAACCTACCTGTCGCATCCGAAAAAGTAAGAATTTCTGTTTGGGTTATATTTATATATAAATTAATGTTTTTACTAAAAAGCATTTGCATGATAGCAATCAATATTATTTCACGCGGTCAATGAGCTATAGCTCAATTCACATTTGAGAGGAAGTGAAGATTTGTGTTTGAGACTATAGGTCTCAAGTTTGAATCCGATTCTAACCGGGTATTACCACAGTATGCCTTCGGACGGCAGATTTTTCCTGGAACTAGATATTATCGGCTTGATCTACCCAGCGCTGTCTGCAGTCACATGTGTATGGGTCTTCTTTTACCATTGGGTTACCTCTAGTAGCCGAGCTTTTATTTCGTTAGCTGTTAAAAAAATATTATTTCATGCCTTTTTGAGCTGTTCAAATATTCACATCTTCTGTTTTCGTTCCATTAGTTCTAACAAGTAAAAACTTTAAGCATATATTTAATTTAATTTTAGTATTAATTTAATTTTAGTATATTTATTTTTTTAGAGTTAATTAATATTCTAACTTATCTCTTTTCTGAATTATCAAAGTTACTCTAAATGTATCCCTTGCTCTGGAAATTATTAAAGTTACTTATGAAAATGGGTAGCTCATTTATTTGAAAGGATTAAGGGCAGCGTATCTTTGAATTTGTTTTATGTGTAGCGTACCTCTAAATCTGGAAACTGTGCTGTTCAGCTTTCTTAATTAATAGTTTTATGTAACATAACAATATCCAGGCATCTTCTTTCCTTTTGCCACCACTAGACCTGTCATTTTGCTCCATCAACCCATGCTATAATAAATTTTCGTATCACTCGGTTTTATAATTGTTTTTTTTTCTTTTTTAACCGTAAATTTGGATCACTAACATATCACTGGAGTATTATCATGCCGTCAGCGGAACCACATAATCATATCCATCTCTATTAGGCAATAATTCTTCAGGAAGAAACCCACTAAATCTGAAAATCGCTCGTAAAATCTTGGACATTCTATAAATGTTTGACAGTAAATCATAGGACATTTTACAGGATCAGCTATGTCTCCTAAAGTAATCGGGTGTAGGTAAAGATTTCATTAACAAATCAGCGATTAATAATATTACTAGCAGATCACCGACTGATGCATCAATGGATATTACGTATAATCATTCATGACTTGTTAGTCGGCATTGTGGGTCGACCACATAATATTCATTTATGAATGCGTGTCACTGACATATTTTTATTTAATTTGTCGGTAGGTGTTGCATATGATAAAAATTAAATAAAAAATGTATGCGGTTTCTTGTAAATTAAGAAATTATAAAATCTTCAATATTTTTGTAAATTAGAATTTTTAATAAAGGTGCAAAATTTGTTCGTATGATAACAACCTATCTAGCTAAAAGGGGAGAGGCTGGGGTGGGAGTATGTAGTGATGCTTGTATTAGGCTTGGTGTCAACGTATGCCTCCTAAAGTCATTAGCATACCCAAGATCATTTGTAATGTGTTTTTGGAGCACTTTAGAATAAGGGTGCTAAACGGGTTGAGTTCGCGAGTTTACCGATCTAAACCCAAAATTTTACACGAATCCGAACCCAAAAATCGTATCATACATATGAACCTGAACATAACCCATTTAACCCGATTTTTTTATTTTTTTTCTGAAATTTATATATTAAAATTAAAATTTACTTAAAAACACAAATGCATATAATAGTATCATATTTAAATTATAAAATCTATGTTTATTTCTCCTTTTAAGTTATAATCATGGCATAAAATATACACCCCATTTGATTTATGACATAAAATATATTGTAAAAAGATATAATATAGTATAAATGTGTTAAACGGTCAACCCGCCAACCCGACCAGGTTGACCCGAACCCGACCTGTTAACCCGAACCCAACCTGTTAACCTAAACGGGTTCGCGGGTTCAACCTGAAACTGACCCGAACCCGTTAAGACTAAACCTAAACCTGCGAATTTTTTATTAGGTTCGTGTGCGTGTGTCACAAATTCCTAAAAGTATTGTGTTGTTTAATCAAAATGTCTAAGTTGAAATTCCGGAATTGGTATTTTTACAATGTGTGTTGTGTACAATTATATTTAGGATATGATTTGTTTTATAAACAGACACTATTTTAGCTTTATAAATTTGTTACAATCCTCATTTCCTGTATATTTTCAACTTGTTATCCTCTCTCATATTTACTGTTTAATTTTGTAAGAAATCAATGGTTGAAATATGTACCGAATTCAATTTTGTAAGCAATCAATGATTGACGTATGGCTTCTTTTTTTATTTTCTAGTAAAAAGTATAAAACTCATCAAACACAAACCCAACCCTTTAACATTTCTTTAATAAATCATTATATACAATGTATATACTTTAACATTCCTTTAATATAAACTATAACAAAGCTCCGCACGTCGCTATGACGGGTGGCGTCACAACATGTAAAAGGTAAAAACAAAATTGCAGAATTACAAAATATACCGTTGATTGGATAATAATATAATATAATACAATAATTACAATCAACAACTAAAGTTTATTACACATAAAAATCTCTTCTTCTTTCTCAAAGTCATGATTGCCTACATAACGTGCGCTAAGTGCGTTTAGGGAGACCTCCAACTCTGTATGTTTCTTCCTAATGTTAGCCACCCTTTCGGCCAAGTCATTTAGCTTCTAATTTACCTTCCTAAGACGCTCAAAAACCTGTTGATTATCCTCCGAAGAAGACATCCTAGTACGTACAAAACTCAAATAAATAGGAGAATAATCCAATCAATAACCAAAGTAAAGCAAGCTTATTATGATTATCAAGTAAATAGGGTTATAAATATTGTTGCAACTAGAAGCTTATTTCAAGTTGTGTTAGCCACAACCATTGTGACATCCCATTCATCATCGCCATTCAACTTGCAAATCCGAATTCAAATAAGAATAAAAAAACATCAAAGCAAATATCGTTGGTGAGGCTCATAAAACTTGGCTGCAACTGGTTTCCTTTTGAAGGTCATCGCAGTTGCCTTGCCGAAAAACATCATTATCACCTACACAACTTAAAACGCAGGTTAAGAGTACAACAAAACCATGCATATATAACGTAGACAACATAACGGGTGAGGCAGTGGGACAGATGTAAGGCTTTGCGCCAATGAGGGTTTCACCTTTAACAGCCAGCATAAGTACAACAAAAAAATAAGCAAATACAGCACCCTAATGCATAAAACACCAATAAAGCAAATAGTATACCACAACAACATTAAAACTACTTACAAATTAAGTGGTAGTTTATAAGAGTAAACCATAGGCTCACAATAAGTAACATGTAAATCATAACTTGATTCACAAAGCAAAAGATACATTCCAAGGGTTACAACTTAGAATTAGAATTCTGACATGGGCGCAACAAAAGTCACCCCGCCTTATGAAAAAACGGCATAACAGTTGCTATAGACATGTTGTATGTAAACCAATGGAACAACAATCATGCAGCTATCTCGGATGAAGCATTGCCTATCTTCATAAAGATCCGAAACATTAATCACCAACCCACAAATACTAAATCCCATCAACCATACGATTTAAAAAACACACATCAACACATGCCAAACGGTCGTTGAATGAGAGTATCTCATCATCATCATCAAAACAAGGAAACTCCAAAAATATAAAGTTGAAGAATCTGAAAGCTGTTAAAAAATATATGAAAAACCTAAACATCCACAACCACCAAAAATGTGTTACCAAACAATCTTGATGGTCACAAACATCGTAAAACAAAACTTCAAATAAAAACATCACAATAATACCAAAAATGCTACATGTAGATCGGTTCTCTGAATAGAATAGACTCAACGTCATCGAAAAAACAAACCCATAAAAGGATGTCGAAGATGTAAGTGGAACTAAATCTGACATCATATCAATCGAAATCCAAGAGTAAAGCAAAAAGATATCCAGCCATTGAATAAATTGGGCAAACGACTACAGAAGTGAACCCCACAACCTTAGATGCAAGCATAAAAAATAGGAAACCAAACCTGAAAACTCTAAAGGGTAATCCGAATACATCTTACATTACTCAATAAAGTGCCGGAAAAAAAGAGTTAGCAACGGATCGTCAGACCGGCGATGCGTAGCGGTAGAGCTACGACAGGAAGGGTGGACGGAAAAGCTTAGGTGAGGCAGGTCCTTTTAAACTCAACAAATGTATAACACAACAATTGGCAAGCACAAGAACCAAATGCATAAAACACCCATATAACCAACAATACAACAACGAATTGCTAAAAGTTTATAATGGGGGTGGTGTTTTGGATTCTTTACACTTAGCACCAAATGAAACATGGCAAAGCAAAGGGTTGTGTACAAAACCTAAACATTAGAGCATGGTGGACCTACAAAAGAACAGATGATATCTAAAAGCCAAAAAATGACTTAAGGATCATGAAATAAATAGTTGATGAAGTAATTATCTCCCCAAAGATAGTGAATCTTGAACACCTAAATCAGAACATTTGTTAAAGACAGATGTCACTATCAGGGTTATGTCAGCCTGTCACGAACAGAGCTTTAGTCCTAGTATAAATAGATCTCACCTGTTAGAGATCTATTTTATCACTTTACACATTCTCTTTTGTACGAATAGTTCTAGTGAGTGATCAGGCTGAGGGGGGATTGTGGAATCATTTCGATAAAACTTCTGAATCGTTTGAACTAATGAAATTATTGATAGTATCTCCATACTTGTGAATTATATTGTTTTTGTCAGTATTTGTTTACAAGTATCAAACTCAGATCCCAATAGAGTAAAGCACCTAAATGCCTAAAACTCCACCAAAGCAAAGCGTACAACACAAAAATGCTAAAACAACGAACAAATTCATATATATCTATATATATATATATATATATATATATAGTGGGGTTCCTGCGCAAAGTGTGTTTTTCTTACAAAATGTAGGAAGCGATCTTGGCCATTGGATGAGTGTGTTTAATGGCTGAGGTCTAGTTGGTGGCATTTTTGTAATATTTGTGTGTCCTTAATTAATTGTTATAATGGGGGTTGTCTGGTCATTTACCGTGTTTTAAATCAATCGAATAACTGCCAAAAATAATACACCTATAATATCGCACATTTCCTTCTCTCTATCTAAAACCCACTGTCGATAACCATCTTGCATACCAAAATTAGCTATAATCATAAATCAAGATTACAAATTCAGCATGAAATACAAGCGTCAGAGATGATCATAGTACTGTGTTTTATTGCACTTGATCTTGGATACTAGATGTGTTCATAGTAGTGTGTTGTAGTGATAAAACACAATGTGACGAACAAGTGACTAACTTTGTAAAGGTGATGTTTTTTTACATTGATATTGTTTTAAGATTGATGTGTTAAAGCTACATTGTGATTAGATCTTGCATATACATGTATCCAATGTGTTTTGTTAAAGACAGTGTTTTTTTAAGTTTGATCATAGTACTGTGTTTTACTGCACTTGGTGTTGGATACTAGATGTGTTCATAGTAGTGTGTTTTAGTGATAAAACACAATGTGTCGAACAAGTGACTAACTTGGTAAAGGTGTTGTTTTTACATTAATGTTGTTTTAAGGATTGATGTGTTAAAGCTACATTGTGATTAGATCCTGCATATACATGTATTCAGTATGTTTTGTTGAAAACATTGTGTTTTTTTAAAGTTTGATCATAGTACTGTGTTTTAATGCACTTGATATTGGCTACTAGGTGTGTTCATGGTAGTGTGTTTAGCAGTGTGTTTTAGTGATAAAACACATTGTTACGCCATGGTTTTTTTTTTCAGCGAACCACTTTAATAGAAGAAGAGAATTGCGACTTGAATGGTAAACAATGAATCGATCCTAATATAACTGTCAATTCGATTTCAATGTGATATTTGGTTTCCTTAAATTTCTCATGTGTTATTTATATAAAGTAGGGGTGTGCACGGTTCGGTTCGGTTATTAGCATTATCCTAACCGTAACCGAAGTCATCGGTTAATCGGTTCGGTTAATTTGTTGGTTTTTAGTTCGGTTCGGTTAATTTTCGGTTAATAACCAATTCAAACAAGGGCTAATTATTTTTGCTTAGAAATACATGTAATGGAGGTATAAATACATGAATTAGATGTATAAATACATGAAATTGATGTATAAATAAATGAAATAGATGTTTAAATACATGAAATGCAGGTATAAATAAATGAAATGAAGGTACAAAAAAATGAAATGGATGTATTATTACATGAAATAAAAGTATAAACCATGAAATACATGAAATGGAGGTATAAAAGCTAGAAATATATAAAAAAAATAAATGGTTCGGTTCGGTTCGTTAATTTCTGTTAACTGATGGTAAAAAATTATCTGTTAACCGACTTTCGGTTAATTCAGTTTTGGTTAATTTCGGTTAGGTTTTGTCGGTTTTGGTTCGGTTCCGGTTAATGATTCGGTTATTGCACACCCCTAATAAAAAGTATATACCACAAATAGAATAAATATCAAATTACCTTCATGTCTTTTTCATTAAAATAACTACTTGTCACATGTCATTATGTGGTGGCTTCATACACTTTGTAGGAAAAATTGGCTTTGTAGCCAACTCCTACTCTATAAATAGAAGGAGAGAGAGAGTAAGTGTACTGTAAAATTGACCTTAACGTACAAGCGTACGCGATGTGAATTCCACATGTTATAATCCTCAAAAACGAAGACCCACATGTACAACAAACATACAACTCTCCCAAATCCGAATGTTATAAACATACCAAATCCGCTTGTTATTAAATCCCAAATCCACATGTTATAAACATGTGATATCCACATGTTATTTTTTCATCTCGTACGCAATGTGCGTTAAGGCCAATTGTACGTTAACTAACCCCAGAAAAAGTGTATTATACAATTATCCTTAACGTACGATGTGTACGCGATGTGAATTCTACGGTTATAGGCTCAAGAACCATTAATCCGCACGTTTCAAACAAGTAAATCCGCATGTTGAAAACTATAAAACCACATGACAATAAAACCGCATGTTATAAAACTAAATTCCGCATGTTATACAATCTGCATGTTGTAAACAAAAATCCGCATGTTATAATTTCACATCGTATGCATTGTAATTTAAGGCAAATTATACGTTTATATATATATATATATATATTATATATAAATAAATAAAAATAAATAATGTACGCATTTTACTTCAAAATAATGATGATTTTGTACTTTTATTTGTTAACTTGTTTATTTTATTTTTATACAAATTAATAAACTTAGTTTCGAAATTATGGAAAGGGTGTCTGAATAATTATTGTTGCCTGAAAATTATTGTTTTGATTTGTCAAGTTTTCACCATTTTTTCAACATGCTAATTTTAAAGGTTGATACTAATCTTAAAGGTAAGCAATTCAATTTCGAGATTTCTAAGCATCAATGGCGGAACTAGCCCATTAAATTAGGGGTATCCTAATTTTTTTTACCGTGCATCATACAATATAAAAAACAATAATAAATAAATAAAGTAAAACAAATACCTAACTATTTATGTATGTCTACTAAATAAAATAAAAGAATAAATAAAATAAAAACTAGTTATATTTTTTAAACTAAATTAATTGAACTCACAACAAAAAATAAATAATAAGTAAAAAGTAAGTAAATAGAAGATCTATTTAAACTATTATTAAATTATATATAGTTAATATTTATGTACGCCTACTAAATTAAATAAAATAAAATAAAAGCTGGGTGTATTTTGTAAGCTAAATTAATTAACAACTAAAAATAAATAATAAGTAATAATGTTTGTAAATTAAAAGCTATTTAAATTATTATTAAATGACAAGAAATGTCAGTGGGTCATTGATTATAGTAGCATCTCTCTTATTGAACATGGCTAATTACAAAAATGCCCCTCACTTGTTAATAGATTTACCATCTTACCAATTATCTTCTTCACATTAGATTGCCTGCTCTGCAACTCCGGCAAAGAAATGAAATTCCGCTGAGCTCAATTTGGGTTGTTTAGGGGTATCCTTGTATTATTTTTGGGTATTCTTGGTACAAAACCGAAAAAAATACACTACGAGTACGCATTTGAGCCGTAGCCCGTGCTATGGCTGGTAAAGCATTGGGTCTGCCCCTGCTAAGCAGCATGTGTTATATTCAGATCGTTCTTATGGTTTATCAAAATTACGTACATAATTACAGGTCCGTCATAACGCACGGATCCTAATGCTATTATTATTTTAATCACATTCTATATCTTTAGTGATCTTCAACTTTGTATTGATTTTCTATTCACTATGGACGACATTGGATGCTTGTATTTGCTTAATGTTAACTTTCACTAACCCTAAATTATAATTCATTGATATTTCTCCAATCATATTTGATTTTAAAAATTCATCTTTCTTTTTAGCTAGCTTGGCTAAGGAAATTTAAATTATAATTTATTAGTTTTCTTAAGATGACTTGGTTGATGCCCATTTGAAGTGTGCATTGGACACGACTCATGAATTCTGAATATCTTCAGCTTCAATTTTCGTTGAGGTTTACTATACTTTGCTTGATCACTTTATGCATGGACCATGTATTGACCGTCATTATTCTATCCACCAAAACTTTTATTGTTTTATTTCGAGCAATTGTTGTCGATATTTTAAAATATAGATTGAAAATACAAGCATATATAATTCGTGTTTATATTTTTATTGTTTTGAAAATAAGAATTGTTTTGTAAAAAAAAAGAATTGTATGTTTTATAAGGTATGAATATGTATGCTATTAGATGTAATCTTACCCATTGTTCATAACGAATTTATCAATAAATTTATGATCCTAAGGCCCTCTCTAGAGAGTAGGTAGTTGTCCAAAAAAGTGAGAACTCGAAAGGACTATGAAAAGCATAACAAGTCGAATCATTGAATTAGGAAAGTATAAAGCTTCAATTTTTTGCTTTTTAGGAGCTTAATTGGATACTTTTAAATTGCCTACATTCCATACACATTTAATGTTACACCAAAAATAAATTAAATAATAGCTATTTAAACATCTTCATTTATACAATAAGTAGGTTAGTTTGCGTTAAGATGTATTCAATAATGATGTTTTTTTATAAATCCATAAATTGGCTAACATCTTTTTTTCTACATTCAAACAAATGGGGGCAAATTTAATTATATATACACACACGTGGGGAGAGAGAATGAGAAAACTCGAGAAAACTCTATCTAATCATTACTAAACCTTAAACTCTAAGCGATAATCCCTAAACCTTAAGATATAAACCATAAACCCCAAAAAACTATACCATAAAAGCTAAAAGCTAAAGCATAAAAGCTAATCTCTAAACACTAAAATTTAAACCCTAGGCCCTAAAAACTAAACGCCATAAAAAATTCAACACAAATATCAATCATTTGATAGAGTTTTCTCACAAAGAAAGAGTTTTCTCATCATCCCCTCCTTATATAGTGTAAAGTTATTTTACAAAAGTAAAAAATTAGAAAATGTAGAAGAAATCTCGTGAGCTCGATAAGTGAAGCTCGGACTCGAGCTCGTTTGCTAAATAAGCTTATTTTAGGTTCGAGGTCGACTTGTAACAAGTTTAAATAAGCTCGACTCGCCTCGTTTACACTAAGGCTTGACGAGCCTAACGAGCTTCACATGCGAGGCTCGATAAACAAACGAGCTTTATTTTAGACTCAAGCTCGACTCGGGCTCAATAAGGCTCGGCTCGTTTCAAGCCTTTTCTCGAGCGGATCTCGAGTAGCTCGCGAGCCGCTGAGCTCGTTTGCACCCCTGATATAAACAATCAGGAGGTGCAAAATGGGAAGATTCAGGAAAAAAGGTTGCACATGTTAATCACATAAGATTTTCCTCATCATTTTAGTCATAAAATTTTTATACGTTATTATTATTTTTTAAATACATCATAAAATTGAGCGTTTTTAATCTTGCAAATGAGTATGTTATTAAAAAATAATAATAAAAATAATAATAAAAGTATATGTTATTACTATACTTTTAAATAAGAAAATGACATAAACTATGGTCCATAAAAATGGTTTTTAGGACATTTTTGTAACCTATGCAATTCTATGTAATTTTGGTGTAATCTATTTGTACATAACGATTCTATTGCGCTTTTTTTTTTAAATTATGCAATTCTATGGCATTTTCAAACTATGCAATTCTATGGTGTTTTTATGGCTTGTTTTTTAAACTTTGCAATTATATCGTGTTTTGGCCTAATTTCTTCATACATAGCGATTCTGTAGCGTTTTTCTGGAAGTGTTCATGTGTATACCTTTTTTGAAACGGTGCAATTCTATGTGTTCTTATGATTGTTTTTTTTAAACTATGCAATTATGACATTTTTTTTTGAAACTCTGTAAATCTATCGGGTTTTTTAAAATTGTGCAACGTTTTTGAAACAGTGCATTTCTATGTTGTTTTTATAGGATCATTTAATTTCATAGTGTTTTGACTTAGCGTTTTTACTCGGTTTTTACAAAACCATAAACGACTAACATAAGAATACTCTATTATGGTGTTTCTATACTGTTTTATGGTGTTTTATGACGTTTTTATCGTGCTTTTACTCAGCTACAAAAACACCATAAATACTCACATAAAATACCCAGTTATGGAGTTTTATGACATTTACACATGTATTAGTTTTTCATTTCCACATATGTAAAAAAATTATTACAATTGATTTTAAGAGGAGAGATAAATTATGTAAAGAGTAAAAAAAATAATGTTGTATTGTAATCATAAATGAGGGTTGTATTAAAAATAATTATTATTAGTTCTCATGATTCTCGTAATATTTAGTGTTCTCAATATAACCCTTATATAAATATAAATATATACATACATGGGAAGGTTCTATGAAGAACCCTAAATCTTACGAGAAACACACAGAACAATACGAATCACCCATTTTTCTAATCATAAAAACCTTAAAAGTAAATGAAAATGTCACAGATGTAAAATTTATTGTTTCTCACACTAGAATTCAAAACAAAATATGAAAAAAAAATCAATTTTTATATAAGCTACAATATGTAGATTATGTGTAGATTAAGTTACCTACATGTATGTAGACTATGTGTAGGAAAAATATATGGATTTTTTATGTATATATGAGACATATATGAATCTAAGAAACATAAAATATAAAAACTATGAACCTCAAAATTTAGTGATTTAGAGTTGTTCTTTTTGTTTTCGCAATAATTAGTGTTCTGTTATGAGTCGTCTTCTTCTTCTCTCTCTCTCTCTGTATTATATATATATATATATTATAATATATATATATATATATATATATATATGTGGGAGGTGTAATGGGAAACATTAAAAAAGTGGGAAACCGACTCAAACGAACTCCGATTAGCAATAGTTTTTATCTTCTTTTTTTCTTGGAGGGGGGGGGGGTGAGGAATCCACGGGTAAACTTTTATTAATATCCAAATCAAAGATTACAAACAAAGTACATTCTAACCTATAATATATATAGGGATAGGTTCATTTATGAACAACCTCCTTGATTGTGAACACTAGTGAACTAATCCTAACCCCTTAATGAACAGTACACAAGTGTAAACATAGGTGTAAATCAATGGCCAGGATTTGTTCACTCAGTTCACAATACAGTATTGTTCACTCTAGAACCCCACCCTATATATATATATATATATATATATATATGTGTGTGTGTGTGTGTGTGTGTGTGTGTTGTGTGTGGTGTACATATATATATGGGGTTTTAGCCTTTAGGGTTTACGGTTTATGATTTAGGGTTTAGAGTTTCTAGTTAGGGTTCGACAAGCCGGTTCCAATGGTGCTGGAATGAGTCCAATAGAAGTTTGTTTAAGTAAGTTCCCTCGGTTTCCCACTTTTTAGTGTTCCACATTGAACTCGACCATATATATATATACACACACACACACTTATACATACATAAGGAGAGGGTCATTAGAAAATTACTTAAATGTGATAAAACTAAAAAACTATCAAAACAATAACTTAAAAAACACATCAAAAAAAATTTAAACATTTTTTAATGTAAGTCTAGCATTTTTAAGATAAAAAATTAAAAGAAAATAGTATTACACATGTACAACATAATTATGTTGCACATGCAAGTTAGCCTTATGGTTTAGGTTTAGTTTAGCTTTTATGGTTAGGTTTAGGATATAGTTTTTAGGTGGGTGGGGGTTTAAGTTTAGGGTTTAGTTTTTAGGTTTTTTAAGGGGTGTAGGGCTTTAGGTTTTTTTGTAGTGTTACACATGTGTAATGCTAATTTTTTTCTTTTTTTATTTTAAAGATGTAGATTTACAATAAAAAATGTTAAAAAAAGTTGGTGTGTTTTTTTTGATAGTTTTTTAGTTTTCTTATTATCCATCCCCTATATATATACACACACATACATATATAGCGGTAAAGTTATTGGAGAATGAAAAAACATAAAACTAGGGAACTATGGGCAAATCATGTAAAAAAACTCATAAAACCCATTTTTACCTATCGTGCAAAACGTATGAATAACGTGGAAAAAGTAAAAAAAATCACGGTGGTATTTTCGTAATTATTTTACTTGTAATGTGATTATCATATTTACTCTACAAATGATCTTATAGGGTAATTTTGTAAAATGATCTTGAAGGGTAATGTTGATCTTGTAGGGTAATTTTGTAGAGTATCATAATTACTTTACAGATAATTTTGATCTTATAGGATAATTTTGATCTTTAGGATACTATTGATAATTACCCTACGAGTAAAATAATTACGAAAACGTCACTGTGTTTTTTTTACTTTTTCATGTCATTCTTACGTTTTGTACAATAAGTCTATTTGTACACGATCTTTAATCTAAACATATATAGAATAGTTTCTACATGTGTTTAATAAAAAAATAAAAGTTACAAAGAATATGTGAAAAACTAGTAATTTAAAAAAAAATCAGTTTTTATTGAATAGTTTTTACATGTGTTTATATGTAAAAGCTCTAAAAATATTATATAATAATAATGATTTTTTCTATGTAAAAATGAAATTTTTTACATATAAAAACTAATTGTTTCCTGGTTTTCGAGTTTTTGTAGTTCTATTTGATTTATATATAGAGAGGAAGTGATAGAAAGAAAAATCAAGAAAATCTTATTTGACTTCCTAAAAAATTAGAGAATGTAAGTTACATGTTATCGAACCTTTTGAGCCAAAAAACCAAAAACCGCCGAGTGGGTCTTTTTATAAATTTTTTTTTGAAAATTCAGTTTTTTAGCATATATATTTGATATTAAATATATGTACCAATGTGTATAAATTATTGTAGATATATGTATATAATGAAAGATTATGGTTCTAAATATGTTTTTTCTAGTTTACATATGTCTAAAATGTTTAAAGTTGAAAAATAAGTAACATACATATATGTTTCATATTATATACATATGTTTAGTTTAAAAACTGACAATATGTATATATTAAAAAAACTCTTAGACTAGAAGTAAAAATAACAAAATTCTTTTCTTTTTTTTTCTTGAAGAAAATGTGTGGTACTGAATGTTTTTTAAGTTTCTCAATTAGCAAATGTTTCTCTTAGAATCTCTACCCTATGTACACTGAATTTCATATATTTATTTATTTATTTATTTAAATAAAGTCTCGTTTTGTTCGGTAAACTTTTCTTTTTCATAATTATAATAATTAGTTATCCTGTTGTTTATGAATTTAGAGTCCTATATAATTCAGTTATAATTCATTTAGTATAATAAATTATATTTATTTATTTTATATCTTCGCGTGATACTCGAGATACATATGCGTGTAGAGTGAGATACATTATGTATCAAAGTGATACCTAGTTTTCTCAATTTATTATTTCACGTATCGATTATGTATACTATATACTCCTTGCACTTATGATCAGTTAGTTTTTTTACTCAGTGTTTGATTATGTTGGTAATAGCACAAATAAATAACTTCATTACGTATTAAAAAAAGTATCGTATCATACTGACACTTGGTATTGTTTATAATAGAAAAAATACTTTATTTTGAATGCATTACGTTTTCAAAAGAAATTATATTAGAATTTTTAGAAATTTAAAAATATGTTGTTAATATACACATATGTAACAATTTCTGAATATAATACACAGATGAATAAAAGTTTGTACACATGTGTATAAACTAACTGTCACACACCCCGATTTTCACGTATGTCCCGGTGGGCCCGGTGGGGGAGTATTGTGACGTAAGTTGATAACATCATAACCAAACAACACAGAGCAACACAGCGGAAGTCTTGGATTAAAATATTATTACAAACCGATAATGTTCAAAGTTCAAAATAATAAATACAAACGGCTTGTAATAAATATTTACAGGCGGATCGTAAAATATATATAAAATGATCAACAAACTTTGGGCATGACTAAGAACTTGCAAGATTCTCTACGTCACTACCAAGCACAGGGACATACAGGTACAACACGAAATAGGCTGGGAGCTGCTTGGTAGTGACGTAGAGAATCTTGCAAGTTCTTAGTCATGCCCAAAGTCTGTTGATCATTTTATGTATATTTTACGATCCGCCTGTGGATCTTTATTACAAGCCGTTTGTATTTATTATTTTAAACTTTGAACACTATCAGTTTGTAATAATATTATTTTGGATCTTTAGTTTGTTGCTCTGTGTTGTTTGGTTATGATGTTATCAACTTACGTCACAATACTCCCCACCGGGACATACGTGGAAATCAGGGTGTGACACTAACAGCTGTATATATATGTATAAACAGATAGTTAGCGAGACTATACACATGTGTATAAACTAGCAGCTGTGTATCTTATATAAACTGATAGTTAGCGTGACTGTACACATATGTATAAACTAACATCTGTGTATCTTGTATAAACTTATACTAGCGAGACTGTACACATGTGTATACACTAACAGATGTGTATATACAAAAACTATCAAGATTTTAGCGATTTTGATTATACTGTTTAATAACCGCAATTTATTAAAGACAAAAATACCCTTTTGCCAATTATTTTAAAGGTAGTTATAACATTATAATTACAATCTTTCCATTGTTTAAAAATCTCTAGATGATGTAATCCAATGGCCTAGATTAGTTGACACAGTTCTCTCTCAACCTAGTGTTCACTCTAGAACCCTTCCATATATATATATATATATATATATATAATATAATATAAGGATTCGGTTCAAGCAGGAACCACTACCAGTTGCGAGAACCATGAGAACTCCTCTCATCCAATATAATTTTAACACATCACCCATAATCAATTTAATTTAAAAGAGTATTTTAGTCTTTTTCTCTCAATGTCATATCACCTCTCTTTTATGTCTAAAACACATCACATCACACCATCATTAATATGTCTAATAATATCTCTCACCTTTAATCTCTATTATATACTTTTTATATTTAAAATTGAGAAAATGTATTAGGTTTCGAATTAAAACACCAAAAGTATTACGCAATTTAGAAAATACAAAAATATCGAAAATGATATATATTTTTATTTGCTTTATTTTCACTAATTATGATATAATGTTCTTTATAAAATGCAATCTATATTTGTCTTATATGTTTATTAGAAAATACAAATTATCGAAAATGATATCTATTTCTTTTTGCTCTATTTCCCCTAATTATGACATAATGTTCTTTATAAAATGCAAGCTATATTTGTCTTATATGTTTATTGATAATTTCTATTTCATTCGTTAACGTTTGATGACTTTGCACTACAAGTTTAAAAAAAACATTCGACAACATGCGTAAAAAAAGTTTTGAAAACGTGCGTAAAAAAAGTTTGACAACGTGCGTAAACATTTACACGAACTGAGTATGAGAACACTATTACGTAAAAAATAAAAAAAATGTTTTGACAATGTGCGTGGACCCGAACTCCTCTAAATGTCGCGCGTAAATGTAATTTTCAGATGTACGTAAAAACGGAAGGCGTAAAATAGTTTTTACGTACGTTTAAATAATGTTTTTATGTAAGTAGTCGAATTTGCGCACGGTGTCGAATTAAAAAAAGGTTTTTTATTCTCAAAATTTTTTTACGTCCGCCGTAAAAAATTTAAAAAACCCCTAGCCAAACAACCGACTGGGGGTGTAAAAAAAGTTTACAACTGAGGCGTAAAAAAAGTTTAAAATATTTTAATATGGGGATAAGAAAACATACAACCGAGACGGAAATAAAAATTTACAACCGGGGTTGGGGTAAAAATAAAAAAATTTATGTGTCGGCGGCATAAAAAACAATTATGTAAAATGTTTTGTAAATTCACGTTTGTAAATTTTTGTTTTTGCATACGTTTACAAAATGTTTTTACATTCGTTGCCGAATGTTAAAAAAATTTGTGCACGGTGTCGAAAGTAAATAATGTTTTTTACATGCGGTAGAAAAATATTTTTTACGCCCCCGAATGCCTGCTTGAGCTCCTCTAAACTTCACTTTTGTGGAATGTAAACGCTATCTTTTGGAGTAAATGATATTTAATTTGTTTGTAGAATGATAATTTGGGATTGTTACATGTTTTGTGTGGTGTTCGTGCAGATCTCAGACAATGGAGGTGCAAACTATCATTTGCTAACGACGATTTTGCTTTATTTATTTAAGTTTTTTTTTTCATTTTCTGATGATTTATATGCAATGCAAACATTTACCTTAATTTTTTAAAATTTTTTTTATGAACATACAATCTTATTAATTAAAGAACAATCATTAATGAGACTAATCATTAATAGTCATACTAAAAAGAGCAATTGGCCATTATCTCACTAAAAACAAAAATCTTATTAATTAAAGCACAATCATTACTTTGATTTATTGTCTTAATCCCATCCATCAAAACACATTTGATCAATGGTTAATATTGGTTCCTACAGTCTCACAACTCAATGTGGTTCTCATTTTACCCAACCCTTATATATATAGGGTTAGGATCATGTGAGAAGTACTAGGCTAATTGAGAAACTTGAGAAGCATTCTGAGCCAAACATTTTTCCTAAGCCTTTTGTAATATACACATATGTATAGTTTAAAATTGGCTACATACATATGTGTATATTGAATTATACAGAATTATACACATATGTATATAGTCAATTTTAAACTATGCATATGTGTATTTTACGAAAAGCTTTGGGAAAATGTGTGGTTCAGAATGTTTCTCAAGTTTCTTAAGTAGCCTAGCGCTTCTCACATGATCCTAATTATAATATATATATATATATATATATATATATTATATAACACACACACATGTATATATAATCTGGACACATACTTCCGATATATAAGTTCATGAGGCTAGTGAAAGTGTAATCGGGTAATGATTAAAATTGTCTGATTCCCTCAAAAGAGGGTTTCTTTATTCACTCGAACTAGCTCGTTTTCTGTGGTGGGGTGGGGGTGCATGACTAACGTGATGCTTGGGTGGCTCACCAAACGACACCGTATGTATGATTCTGGGCTGTTTAACTGTCAACTTTCACAACATGCAAGAACTTCATGACTTTGTTTAACTGTCAATTTTCACAAGAAGCATGATCTTCATGAATTTCTATGTATTTCGTGTCTCTCTAATCATCTCTTACGTACCGTCTTATTGTTCAATCGTTACAAAAATATATATTTTTGTAATCATATTATTTAAAGGAGATGCTGCGGCTAGTGTTTATTTAACAACTATATAGCGATTAATTATGTAAACAATTTTACTCTGTATACTGTCTTACTCTTTATTTAATGATTAGAGTGTCTACAATACAAAAGCAGTAGTGAAACGTGATAATCGTTTAAACAATTCTGTGTATTGATTATCATATATGATATGATGGAAGAGTGAAAGTACATAACGGCATGTCTCACAATTAGACTAGCTAACTATTATTATCTTTTAATATAGAATTTATTATATTTCAATGGCGCTTCGAAAGATATATAAGTTTTTACAAGCATATTTTAGTTAATTATATAGAACTGGAGAACCAAAACAAACTCCAAATAACTTAGAAAATAGTTCTTGCTATTTAAAGACTTACCCAAGAAATAAAAAATAACTTATATGAGTAGCTTATCGAACATTTAAACTTCGTTTTTACATATTAGCTATAATACAATAATACAATTAGCAACTTTGTATGAATAGTGTTAGGTTATTGGACTCAGATTATAAATCACTCAGTTTTCCAATATTTCGGTGTTCTTTTAATTAATTTAATTTCTTTATTTTTTATCTGGTTTCAACTGTTGGAGTGATTTTGTTATTAATTTAAGAAATCAATTTAATATTTTCTTTTTGTTTTTTTCTGGATTCAAGTGCTTCTTCAGTTTTTTATTAAATTAATAAGTTTCTTTTTCTCTCACTTGGATTCATTAAGTGCTTTAATTTTTTATAACTTTAGTGTCATAATATTTTAATTACTTTAATGTTTATAATTAGTTTTAGAGATAATCTAGTTTAATCAAGTTTTAAAATATAGAGTTTGAAAAAAAGTTGAAGGTTACATTACGATTTGTTTTTTTTTTAATCTACAGCTGATATAAATTTAACTTACCGAGTTTTAATATTACTGTATAGATATCGAAGCATGGGCTTATAAGCCGTCTACTCCGCTACAAGGTTTTATTTTTTTATTAGTTTTTTTATTTATTTTATCTTACAACCATTAAATTATGAATATTTTATAAAATTTTGAATTTGTCGTTTGAATAGATATTTTATAAAATTTTGAATTTACCGTTTGAACTTAATCTATACGTTGAATATGGTGTACATGTCGTGGAAACAGCGTCACAAAATATAACATCTCGCCGCAACGCGCGAGCAATTTTACTAGTTTAATAACAACTATAAATGTTGTTTTTCAAGATAGTTTTTATGCTTAAATTATGGTAAGAAAATTCTTAAAAGCATACTGCATATGCATGGCACATACATTGTTTAACATTTGCTATTTTTTTAAAATTTTTTGAGATAAAATCAAAACGGAATATTCCCAAACAAGTTTCTATCGGTTTTCTTATAAAGTAAGTTTTATGCCACCTCTGTATGTATATATCTGTACGTATAAATTGATGTAATGATTGGATGCTAATAAGAAGCAACTAAAATGGATAACTTTTTATCTATTTTTAGTAAACGGAACCTATACTTATCATAATATTCGAACCGGCAATCAGCCTTTTGTTATATGACGGTTTCTCATTTTGTTTGGTTTCATCATTAGTACTTGCATCATCATCACAATCATCATCATCCTCATAATCACATGTTCTTCTCCTCCACCGATGAAACAAGAAAAAAAAAATACAGAAATAAAAAATCATGATGTAATATCTTGAATAAAGCCCAGTTTTAATCAGTTTGAGCTCGTTTCAAAAACATCGCCTATTTATATAAAGGTAATAATATTGATGAGCATGATATAACATATAATTATGTAATAAGTATTATCATGTATATGATTATAATAAAACTAACTATTAATTTATTTTATGTTAATACATATAATTAAATTAATAAATATATAATAACTAATTTAGATAAACGAGCCTGCTCAATTTGATCTTCAGAACTTCTACTTATTTACGAGGTCAAACTCAGAGTTTTAGATATGAAGGTCGAAAAGAGTTGAGCTTAATTTTTTTTCGAACTAAACGAATCCAATATGAGCTTAGCAAAACTTGGGCTAAGATATAATGTTGTTTATATGACCCTTGGCTGTATTTACTATTAGCAAGTTTAATAGCATACTTAAGTGTTGAGGTGATGTTATACCTAAATCCGTGTTCAACGTATGTAAGTATTCTTTTTTTTTTCTTTTGAAATAAAAATATATAATGTTTCAAAGAAATAATTAAAGAAAAATCTAGTAAGTACGTGGTATAGTTTGCTTGGATTCAGTGCCGTAAATCATGAACCAATTAACTGAATGAGGCAATTTCCAAACATCCAAATTTCTTCAAACAAGCAAGAAGTTGATGTGATCGTCAATTGTGTCACATGCGTCTCTACTTTAATAATTTTATATTAATCATTTTCAAGTCTTAAAATGTTATTTAATTTCAACTAGTATTAAGATATTCGTGTTACAAAGGAGGGAGTAGTCTTAAAATGTTATTTAATTTCAACTGGTATGAAACCCTCCGTGTTGCGAAGGAGTCACACTACGGTAAAAACTGAAAACGCAAAGGTAAAAACATAACATACAGTTAATTGCATAATAATTTTAATATAAATACAAAAATTACAACCAACATTTAAAGTTTATTACACAAAACCTATTCTATTTTTATAACGTCATTAACGTCTACATAACGTCCACTAAGTGCGTCTAGAGACACTTGCAACTCCGCCTGTTTCTTCCTAACGCTAGCCACCCTTTCGAACAATTCATTTAGCTTCTCGGTGATACGACGATATGACGTGACATCTTCCAACACCCTTCGATAATATTCAAAAACTTGTTGATCCTCTTCCAAAGTCGACAACTGATACGTACAAAATTCAATTAAACAGGATAATAAGCCAATCAATAATTAAAAGTAAAACAAACTTAATGCATGATAATTTAGTAGATAGGTTCAAAAATATTGGTGCAACTGGAAGCTTCTTTCAAGCCACCTTAGTCACCACAACCATCGTCACATATTATTCATCAACACCATTTAGCTTGCAAAACTGATTTCAAATAAGAAACGACAAAACAAAACGTAAATATCATTAGTAAGGCTTAGAAGACTTGGCTGCAACCGGTTGCCTCTTCATGGTCGTGTAGGTTTCCTAGCCGAAGAACAACATCATCATCACCAACACAAGCTATAATACAGGTCAAACAGTAATCACCAAAAAACAAGTTGTTGATCGACCAAAAGAAAGCAACACAACTAAGTGGTGTACTCCTGTATACCCAACCAATATACAACAAAAACCAAACCCAGTAAACCCCACCAATAGCAAAGCTATTGAAAAGGTTTGAGGAGGGTGTGATGTAAGTAAACTGTACCCCTATCCCTAGGACAGAGAGGCTGCTTCCAGAGAGACCATGGGCTCCAAAACCAACAATAGACAAAACAAGCAATGTAAAACGAAAGTAGAAAACCACCACCCTAGCAGATGATGAAAAGAAAAATGAAAAACATTTATCCATGTAGCATCATAAATTCCACCACAAATATAGATATAAAGTATCATGCAAAGTCTATCTGAAGTGTGGGACACCCTACGCCTCTAAAAATCTTTAACCATAATGATGCGTCTCCACGAACTCCTATCCTAGACCATGTCCTCAGAGAGATGCAACGCTATCAAATCCTGCCTAATCTGATCTTCCCAAGTCAATTTGGGCCTCTATCTACCCTTCCTCCCCTCCACTGTTAGGACTTATGTTGCCCTAACTGGATCCGCTATTTTTCTCCTCTTCATGTACCCAAACCACCTCAACCTCCATTCCCTTATCTTATCCAATATACTAGCCACTCCCAACCTTTCCCGAAAATATTTATTTCTCACCCGATCTAACATTGTGTGGCAACACATCCACCTCAACATCCTCATCTCAGCAACCTCCATTTTGCATGCCTGTGTCTTCTTAATGGCCCAACAATATGTTCCCTATAATATTGTCGGTTGAACTGCAACTCTATAGAATTTCCAACTGGAAGTTCTTATCACATAATACCACTGAGGTTACCCTCCACCTACACCACCCTGCTTGTATTTAGTGTGCCACATCATTTTCTATTTCCCCATCACTCTGTACAAATGAACATGGTACTTGAACTTGGTTGCCTTTGAACCACGTAGCCTTCGATGTTGACCTGCGTGACATAATCAACGACATCACTGTTGAAGTCACAATGAAGATATTCTGTCTTAGAATGACTAAGCCTTAATCCATTACATTCTAGGGCAGCTCGACGCTCCTCTGGTCTCATATTTAGGCTATGTTTACTTTCCACGACTAACACGATATCGTTAGGGAACAACATGCACCACGGAACTACCTTTTAGATCGATTTTGACAACTCGTCCAAGACAACTACGAAAAGAAAAAAGCTCAAGGCGGACCCTTGATGAAGGCCTACCTCTACATGGAAGAAGTCAGTATCCCCCACGGTGCACGTACACTCGTTTCCGTCCTAGCATAAATATCCTTAATTATGTCTATATATTTCCCTGGGACCCCTCTACCCTCCAAGCTATCCCAAATCAGTCTACGTGGCACACTGTCGTACCCCTTTTCTAGGTCAATAAATACCATATGCAAATCTTTCTTCTTCTCCCTATACTTTTCCAGCAATCTCCTAAGAATGTCTATAGCTTTCGTAGTCGATCGTCCTAGAATGAAACCAAATTGGTTAATTGTAACTTGAGTTACTTCCCCAATCCTAGTTTCAATTACTCTCTCCCATAGCTTCATAGTATGGCTTAGCAGCTTAATACCCTAGTAATTCCCGCAA
Source organism: Scalesia atractyloides (assembly GCA_947069175.1). Classification (NCBI taxonomy): domain Eukaryota; kingdom Viridiplantae; phylum Streptophyta; class Magnoliopsida; order Asterales; family Asteraceae; genus Scalesia; species Scalesia atractyloides. The sequence continues at coordinate 39,257,357 of CAMTDV010000014.1, read as the reverse complement.
CACTGAGCATCTTGTTCTTATAAAGCGGTACTACGACACTAGTCCTCCACTGATCCGACATTTTTCATGTCTTAATAATAAGATTAAACATAATAGTTAGCCACTGAATACATTCTTCTCCTAGACACCTCCATGCCTCAATGGGTATGTTATCTAGACTGACGGCCTAAGCTCTTCCAATCTTCCTCTGTGCCGCTGTCTCTTCACCCTGTGTGATACGCCTACAGTGGCAGTTATTCCTTTGTCGCATTGGGTTGTCATTTTCTTCATGATCAGTTATCGCACTATTGAAAAGATTGTGAAAGTAGGTTTTCCATCTCAACTTGATGTCCTGATCTTTGAGTAACACACGTCTATCTTCTCCCTTTATAAACTTCACAACTCCGAGATCTTGCCTCCCACGCTCCCTAGCTTTGACAATCTTGAACATTCATTCTCCCCCCTCCTTTGTGTCTAGTCGTTCATACATCCGTTTATAGCCCATGTTCTTTGCTCTATGACTGCCTTCTTTGCCTCCTTCTTTGCATTTTTGTATCTCTCCCTCCCCCTCTCTCTCTCTAATTCTCTCTCGTTCCTCATCATCTATGCACCCCAAAAGCTCCATAAAACACCCCTGGTTGTCTTTTATTTTTTGCTGCACATCATCAGCCACCACCATGATTCCTTATGCCCCATTGACTATCCCGTTGTGACCCCAAGAGTTTCCTTCGCCACACAAGTAATGGTGGCTGCCATAGCCTCCCAAAACCGGTTTGTGTCTCTACCCCGTGTCGTATGGTTAGTAGACATGACCTTATCTCTGAACAATGACATTTTTTCGGCCTCTAAATTTCCCATCGAATCCTAGATTGAAATTTCCTATCCCACTTGACATCCTTTGCTTCATAAAAATATTTCTACTAGTAAGCGGTGTTGACTCATTGTTACCTCTTTTAGTATAACCTTACAGTCCCTGTATACTCGTCGGTCTCCACGCCTCATCAAGATATAGTCGATTTGCGTGTTACGTCCCCCACTGCTAAAAGTGATCAAGAGTGATTCCCTTTTTCTTAAGAACGAGTTTAAAATACCTAGGTCGTGGGCCACCGCAAACTCCAGGAGCTCCCTACCAACGTCATTTCTATTACCAAAACCATAACCCATGCAATAATTGAAAACCATTGCTATCCTTACCTATGTGGCCATTAAAATCACCATTTATGCAAATTCTTTCATCCCTAGATATGCTCCTTAATACTAAGTCTAGGCATTTCCAAAACTCTCTCTTTTCCTGGTCTCCTAATCCTACATGTGGTGCATACGCACAAACCACTGCTACAACTTCCTCACCTATTACTAGCCTCAACACCATAATCCTATCCTTATGTCGTATCACCTCTATGACAATTTTATGTAACTCTATAGCCACTAGAAATCCTACGCTGTTCTTGGTACCATCTGACCCCGAATACAATAACTTATATCCATTACGCTTTTCTCCATAATGCCCCTTCCACCTAGTCTCTTGAAGGCACGCTAATTATATCCTACGCTTTCTAAGCACCTTTATTACCTCAAGCAATTTACCACTTAGGGTTCCTACATTCCAAGATGCTACACGTAGTTTAAACCCCCTACCCTTACCGTTGCATGCACCCCTCGTCCTCGACATGATCTCAAGGGCAAATCACGATTCCCAACGTCTATGGTTGCAAGTAACGATACACTAAGTCAACAACACACACAAAGCGGCCACTTACACACACTTGAGCACACAATAATGAACAATTACCTAATGTGTCACGGAGCAGAAAGTGAAGTACCGAATCACATACAAGTGTACAATAAAAATAATTATAATAATTCCGCCATGAAAAAAGAATTAAAGGATAGAGTGCATTTGGATCGGAAGAAAAATAACGGAAAACCCGCTCAGGAGAAGCGATAAGGGAGCCTATTACTGCTTTAATTCAATGTTTGACAGTAATATTTTGGTCTAGTCCAAGTTGTTGCCTCCCTACTAACTGACAAATTTGTTTACCCTGCAATAGACACACAACAGAAAGAACACTACTTATACGAGTGAGGGATTTGGAAGGCGCTTAAAGGGGTGATCGGTATGTGGTATGGGGTGAGAATTTAGGTTTAGGACCACATTTCTATAACAAGGAAGAGGGTAACGCAAATGAGAGTTTAGGTTTAGGTTTTTGTTAGGATGGTTCCGGCCAGCTGTGTGTGGGGGTAACGGTGCGGATTTTCTAGAGAGAGAGAGAGATAGAGTAAAAGAGTTGTAGCACCTCATGTTTTTACGTCCAATAAAATTCTGACACGTGCCCGGTAATCCTCGTGTGGTAAAGCAGGAAGGACCAAAGTTGTTGAAATATAAACTTAAATCCTCATTTGCGAACAATAGAAGTCAAGGGACTAAAGTGGCAAAAATGCCAAAATTTTGATTTCTGGGAAGTGGTTACGGACCGCAAGCTATATTGGTTACGGTCCGTAACCAACTTCTAAACAATGGGCGCCTGAGGTCCTTACGGACCGTAAGGCATTACCCATACGGTCCGCAAGGACCTGCCAGCGAATAGAAATGTGGCAGCAGCCTGTTCTGCCACATTTGTCGAGTTTTGGCACCATCCTTGCATGCTTGACACGTCCTAGAACCCTTATGCATCTCCCTTAACACCTGGAAACCATCTGAACACTTCCATGACCATTTATGAATGATTTCTTTGAGTTGCAACCATCTTCATCAACTTGAAATCATCAACGAACATCCTAGAGGAGTTCATGGTCATTCTCAAGCTTTGCATTTCTGTTCCTAGCATTATTTGAACTATATGTAAGTATCCAATTTCGTGCTAAGTTGATTCTATATGGTTTTGAGCTTAGATCAAAGTCCCGTTGTAAAACGCCTTGACTTTGATTTAAATCCGTGATAGTCCAGCCAGTAAGCGTAACGAAAGTGGCAAGTGATTGTAATGATGTAGGTGTTAATCCCTTAAAAGGGCACCTCCTGATTACCACGAATTCTTGATCAACTGACGAGTCAAACTAAAAGTCAAAGAAAGTCAAACTGTACAGTTTTATAAAAATTCATAATTAATAATCTAAATGTTATGAAATATGTTTTGATTCACTAACAACATAAAAATATGAATTAGAACTTATGCCAACTGATTTGGCTCATCAAGTTTTGGTCTAGGGTTGGTTTGCAACCAAAAGTCGCTATATTTGACTTTTCCTTTGACTTTCGCTTCTGACCCGATTTAGCCATTTTGGCTACTGATTTTTTATCACTTTAAGACCATATTTAAGTATAGGATGACCTCCTAAAGTTTCATCACTCGATTTATTAGAAATCTGAGTTTCTATATAAGTTCCATAATTATTTATTAAAACTTTGCAAAAAGGTCCATTTCATACAAATTAAGGTTTTAAACATACATGCATATAAAAATGTGTTATAAACAGATTAATAATCATAATTAGATTATATTGATGTCAAGAATCTGATTCTAACCTGAGTTATGCGTTTATGGCATTAAAATGACTAAAATGCCTTTTTCGGCATTTTAGAAACACTTAACATGATTTTATGATCAAGATGATATATATTTACTGATGAAATATGATAAGTAGGACCATTTGGGATGTTCATTCAGATTATAACCTGAATGAAGGCTTAAGATTCGTTAATTGCCGATAAATGACTAAATTACCCTTTTCACGCAAAATGATTTTAATCAATCTTTTTATGACCAAAACTTAAACCTACTTATGTAATAAGTTAAATGACATATTATCGTTTATAAAACAGGTCATAACTTCTGTTTAACTTAAACATCGATTAAACGGCATTTTAGCGACTTTTACGCCTTTTCGGCGCATAGTATGGTTTAAAACCATAACTATGAGCTAAGACTTGATACCTACTGATTTATAAACTTATTTTCAACATCTTAACAGTAAGTACAAGTCCCGAACTCAGAATCCCAATTTTGGCTTCAAAGCTATGTGTGAATTTACCAAAATGCCCTTACGAGACATAGATTATTTCAAAATCATCAAACACACATATATTTGATATCCTACTAATATAACATCATAAAATAAGTATTTTTACATAATATTAATGACCTGGACATCAGATTCATTTTACACATATTTTATAAACACTAAAATGACCAAAATGCCCTTGTAAGGCATAATTCGGTTTTAAATATACCTCGGGCCTATCTTTTGCAAAGCTACTGATTTTATAAAACATTTTAAACATATATTCATATGGAACTTGTATAGGACTCATTCGGTTACCCGTTTCGCTTATACGCTTACGGTTAAGCATACGTGACTAGTTTACGTAATTTAACCGAAACGGGTTTAACTTTGTCATTCCTTATCAAAAATCAAGAATGTTGTTGGTTTACCCAGATTAGACAATTTTATATACTTGCCAGGTCCAACTAACATCCTATTCCGGTCACCGCTTAATCTAGCGTATCGTAGCGCATTGTTTTAGCGTAAGACTAACCGGTTCAAGTCTAAGACTTAACTAAGGACCCGTTAGCATTCTAATATTGGTTAATAATTACCATCATTCCCAGACTAAACGCCTTCCGGTAAATTGTGCCTATACTTATCTTGGATTTGCGGCTGAGTTTTGACTTCTGAAGACTTAGCTCAGATACATACTCTTAACCTATTTTCCCTATACGGGCTTGGGATACGGTAAACTATTACCGCTTGGTCGGATATGGAAATCATGTTTTATCCAGTTTTGATAATTAACTAAAATTGCATAACCGGTTTTGATCTGTTTTGTCTGAAACTCAAACATTGGGGGTGGGCTTGACCGTGTCCAGGATATGCTTGGCTCACTAAAGTGTTAGTGGCCACGAAAAAAGCATGGCGTGTTGGCATACACTGGGTAATTGCTAACTGCTTTCTTTGTGAAAGTTCAGAGTGGTGTGTCAGTCGATCATGTCTTGGTTTTTGTACCGGGGCCCATATGTAAAAGCCTGACATATAAATCTGTATACGAGGTCATTTGTAATGTCCCAAGTTATTTTACAAAATGTCCTAGTGCAGCTAAAATTATTTTCAAAAGGGTTTTCAAAACGAGTTGGTTGACAGTATTTTCCAGTGTAAACTAACGTATTTTCAAAGATTAAAATACAGGTACAAGTACGCAATAGGCCAGAAGCTGCGGGGGGCGCTTACATTAAGGAGTTGCGACCTTAGAGTTGAGCCTGTAGAGTCTGTTTTCATTTTGTATGTTATCCGATCCGCCTGTGGATCTTATTACAAACCTTGTCTGTATATATTTATGTTTCGAACTCTGGACACTTTATGGTTTGTAATAGTTTATATTCTACTCCAAACCTTCCGCTGTGTTGCTCTGTGTTGTAATTGGTTATGATGATATCAACTGTACGTCATGATAATCCCCACCGGGCCCACCGGAATACACGTAAAAATCGAGGTGTGACAGGTTGGTATCAGAGCCAACGTTTGAGAGAATTCAAGCACTAGTCTTTAGTGTTTGTTCTCAAACGACATAGTAACACATTCCTCAGACTCTCGAGTCTAGGCTATGACCTATGATTACTCATTACCTTATTTGATATAATTTGCCTTGTTTTGTGTTTTGACTTATTTTTGAAGTAGGACAATGCCGCCTAAATTTTTGAAAGGAGCAAAAGGAAAGGGGTTAATGAGGAGTGGATCCTCGAAGCAAGGGCCTTCTAACGCCCCCGTATATAACCCTTATGAAGGATCGGATGATTCCTCGTCACCATCGGACGATTCCTTGTTTTGTGTTTTGACTTATTTTTAAAGCAGGAAATGCCAGCAACAGGATCAATGGGTCACCCCATTGACATATCCAACGGTTCTAACTCGTATGCTGGAACCCCACATCATTACACTGATAGCTACGAGGAGAGGTGGGGACAATACGTTTTCTACAATACTCCTTCAGTTCATGATACTCCATCCTACCACACTCTACCACAAGAACCACCGATAGAGCAACCACTACCACCTCCACCTCCAAGAAGATGTGGGGGGCGCATGTCAGTGCGCCTAGGACCGAGAGTAGGGTCACTCTCAGCTAATCCTTACCCTACTATTCCCGAGGACCCACAAATGGGTGGACCCTCACATACTTCACCTTTTGTGGAGAACCAACTACAACCAACTATTGAGCCTGAGCCTCAACCACCATTTCCTACAGGTGAGCCGTCACCACTACCACCACTACCACCATCGGGTTTTGATAACCCTATCCCTTCTTATTCAAACCCATCTGGGTACAATATATTTGAGCCTTCTACCTGGCCGGAGCATAGCCACAGTCAAAATGTACCTCTTCAGACCCGTATCTAGAAATGGCCATGAATGCTCACTATCCAAACCCCTATCCCTACCAACCAGGTGGATATCCCTATTATGGGTATCAACATCCGATTGCACCACCTCAACCTCAACCTCAAACGCAACCGCAGCAGCCACCACCAACCATGGAAGTTCTTACTGAAACAATAGAAAAGGTCAAGGAACTTCAAGAACAAACAACCAAGGACAATAAGAAGAACAAAAAGCTGTTGAAAAGGCTAGTAAAGAAGCTAAGAGGGAAAAAGGATTAAATTCATAACTATCTTTGTATTTTGTTATTTTAAATTAAGTCCCTGCGTGGACAAGTCTTATTTAGTCCCTGCGTGGACATTTTAATTATTTCAAGTATAGTCCCTGTGAGGAAAATTTTTCCTTTATTAAAGTCCTATTTATGGACACTATTGTATCGCATTATTATTATTAATGGAATTTTGGAATTTAAATTATGTATTCCTTTCACTAAGTTGTTCAAGCGATCGTCTCGATTATAATTCGAAATTTATGATCTGCAAAATATTTCCAAAAGATCCTCTTGATGATTTACGCCCGCTAAGTGATTAGGTCACACGAATTGGCAAAACGGTAGTTATATGGTTTTCTACCATGATAGTTAAGGTTGATATTTTCCCTTCTATCCAGAGGTGGTGAACTACGTTCTAAACCTCCCTAGTCTGCCTGATCTGGACTGGTTATTTAAATCATTTTAATAGCTTATTCTAAAAGTTAATATATTCAAGATATTAACCTCTTGGTAAGTGTGACTTGAGACCACGAGCTTAGGTAATGGACTACGTCCAAACCTACATGATCTATTTTGATCCTGATCAACCATCAGTATAATGATCATTTTACTTAATTAGTGGTGTGATGCTTACGAGCTATATTTATGTCCATTAGTGGCAAACGACAGCTGTAGTCTACGACTCCCTGTCTCGAGGTAGTAAAACTACGTTCGAACCTCGAAACTTCATGATTCTTTTGTGATCTTGGAATTTTGTAAACCAAGGCATTGCGGCAAGCCCTTGATGTTATTCTTTGTCCTTAGTGACAGGCCTTTGTGCCATACTTAAACACCCCCATAAAATTGACAAGTTTGTATGGCTTTATTATGCTATGCTATACCATACATTGCAAGTAATCAATGATGTATGACTATTTTAAATTTATATTATTAATATTATAGTTTCATCAAGCAAGATGGCGAATTCTAACGAAGTGAATAGTCAAAGAAAGGAGGATGACGCAAATGAGAACATCGTTATAACCAAAGGAGATCTTCAAGCACTCATTGCCACGGAAGTTGAAAAGGCAATAAAGGATCGTGCTGATAAGCCATTAGAATCAAGTGCTTCACATTCTAAAAACTCGTCCAAGCACCCCTCCAAGCATATCACCAAACAACACTCAAAACCTTCTTCGGAAAAGAAGGAATACTCGGAACACTCCTTGAATGTGAGGAGAGAGAGAGAGAGAGAGAGGAATATCAGAAAAAGACTAAGTTTTTAAAAGACGGTTGCTCGTATAAGTATTTTGTGTCTTGCAAGCCGCGATATTTTACTGGAGAGAAAGGAGCAGTGGAGACTCTGAGATGGTTGGACGAGATTGAGACCGTTGTAGAGATTAGCGGATGTGCGGAAAAGGATGTGGTGAAGTTTGTTGCACAATCATTCAAAGGTGATGCTTTTATATGGTGGAAGTCAATGATTCAATCATATGGGAAAGTTCATTTGTATAATTTGAGTTGGGAGAAATTTGTTGAGTTGATAAAAGAAACTTACTGTCCACCTCACGAGGTGGAAAAGATTGAAACATATTTTCTGGGACTGCAAATGAAAAACTTAGACTGTAGAAAGTATTTGTCTGATTACAACTCCATGTCATGATTAGTACCTTACCAGATTACCCCTGAACCTAAACGCATCGTGCGTTTTATTGGTGGTTTGGAACCGGAGATTAAGGGGAATGCCATGGCTTTAAGGCACGAACTTTCAGATCTGCAGCAGAGTTAGCTTTGACACTTACTCAGGATTTGAAGAGGCAGCGGTCCATCAAGTCTGAGGCTGAGGGGAAAAGAAAAAGAGATGATGACCGGAATCACCGGTCGAACAAAAATTGAAGGTTTGGGTCGAATCGGTAACAAAAGTCGGATGATAGGCCAAGATGCAAGAAGTGTAACCGATGACATTTTGGATCATGTCGGGATGACTCTCAATCCAAACCCTGTAGTATCTGTAAGAATATGGGGCACAAGGCCCGAAATTGCAAAGATTTGAAGGAAGCCACTTGTTACAATTGTGGTGAGAAGGGGCACATCAAAGCCAACTGCCCTGAGTATAAGAAAGATGACACTGTTAAGGACGATGGGTCGAAGAATGGAAAGGCTCGTGCTTTTCAGATAAAAGCTAAGGAGGCCGTGAATGACGACAATGTGATAACAGGTACGTTCCTTATAAATGATATTTATGCAAGAGTTCTTTTTGATTCAGGAGCTGAAAATCTTTTGTAGACCATAAGTTTAGTGCCTTATTAAACTTGCCTATAAGAACTCTAGATGTAACCTATGACGTAGAACTCGCTGATGGAACGATTGAGACCGCTTCTACGATTCTAGATGGATGCTCCATATCCATCAAGAATCATTCCATTCCTGTTCCACTTCTGCCAATGAAATTGGTAGGATTCGATGTGGTTCTTGGTATGGATTGGTTGTCTAGTAACAAAGCTCATATAGCCAGTAACAAGAAACTCATCGAGATCAAAGCCCCAAATGGAGATACACTCGCTATACAAGGAGACCGATATTATGGGTTGTCGGAAAAAGCATCGTTACTCAAAGCATTGAAGTGTTTGAAGAAAGGTTGTGTCATCTATATGACACAAGTGACCATTGACGAGCCAAAACCAAAGATTGAAGACCTACCTGTTATCTCTGAATTTACAGATGTTTTCCCCGAAGACTTACCTGGTCTGCCTCCAGACAGACAGGTAGAGTCAGAATCGATATCATACCAGGAGCCGCTCCTGTTGCAAAAGCTCCATACCGATTGGCACCTACAGAAATGAAGGAATCGCGAACCCAGCAGGATGAATTACTGGAAAAGGGTTTTTTTCAACCTAGTTCCTCACCTTGGGGAGCTCCAATCTTGTTTGTAAAGAAGAAGGATGGATCGATGCGAATGTGCATTGACTACTGTGAACTAAACAAGTTAACCATCAAGAATCGCTATCCATTACCCAGGATCGATGATTTATTTGATCAACTTCAGGGAGCAAGCTACTTTTCCTAGATCGATTTAAGGTCGGGATACCACCAACTCAAGGTCCGAACGGAAGATGTACCGAAGACAGCATTCAGGACAAGATATGGACATTACGAGTTCTTAGTAATGCCTTTTGGGCTCACTAATGCACCTGCAACATTCATGGATTTGATGAACAGGGTCTGCAAGCCGTAACTTGATAAGTTTGTCATAGTCTTTATTGATGACATACTTATCTATTCTCGTAATCAGGTTGATCACGAGAAACATTTGAAATGCATACTAGAGTTGTTAAGACAAGAAAGGCTCTACGCAAAGTTTTCAAAGTGTGAATTATGGTTGCATGAAGTACAGTTTTTGGGTCATGTTGTAAGTGAGCGTGGAATTCAAGTCGACCCTGCTAAGGTCGAGCAAGTTATGAACTGGCAAGCTCCCAAGACTCCATCAGAGATACGTAGCTTTCTGGGTTTAGCAGGTTATTACAGGAGATTTATTGAGAATTTCTCCAGAATAGCTACCCCACTAACTACTGACCCGCAAGGATGTAAAATTTGTTTGGGTCCAAAACAACAGGAAGCTTTTGAAGTTTTGAAGAAAAAGATAAGTAATGCTCCTGTGCTAACCTTACCAGAAGGAATTGAAGATTTTGTGGTTTATTGTGATGCATCGCACACCGGCATGGGATGTGTGCTCATGCAAAGAGGAAAGGTAATTGCTTATGCCTCGCGACAGCTGAAAGTTCATGAAAGAAACTACACCACGCATGACCTGGAATTAGGTGCCGTGGTGTTTGTGCTCAAGTTATGGAGACACTATCTGTACAGGACGAAGTGTATTATATACACTGATCATAAAAGTCTCCAACATTTATTCAACCAGAAGGACTTGAATATGCGACAACGGCGATGGATGGAAACGCTTAACGATTATGATTACCCAAGCAAAGCAAATGTGGTTGCTGATGCCTTAAGTCGCAAGGAAAAGGTTAAGCCTATACGCATTAACGCCAAAAGCATTAAGGTAAAGAATAGTTTGAAGGAGAAGATTTTGGAAGCCCAAAAGCAAGCCTTGTTAGAGGCGAATCTTCCTAGTGAAGAATTGGGGAAAGTTGTGGAACAACTAACACCGGGAAAGGACAAAATCCTTAGATTCGGTGGACGAATTTGGATTCTGATCTTCAGAGGACTTAGGAATTTGATCCTCCAGGAAGCGCATAGTTCGAGATACTCGGTCCACCCGGGTAGTGATAAGATGTATAAGGATTTAAGGCCCGATTAATTGTGGTCAGGTTTAAAGAAATCTATAGCTACTTATGTAGCTAAATGTCTGATGGGTTTGCAAGTTAAGGCCGAGCATCAGAAACCGTCAGGACTACTACAACCGTTGGAAATTCCCATGTGGAAATGGAAATGTGTAACGATGGATTTCATCACCAAGTTACCAAGAACAAACCGTGGATTGTCCTGGAAACAACAGATAAGATTTTACAAATTCGTGACCGTCTCAAGGCTGCCTGGGATAGGCAGAAAAGTTATGCGGATAAGAGGCGTAAACCTCTTCAGTTCCAGGTAGGGGACAAAGTGTTACTTAAGGTATCACCATGGAAATGCGTAATGCGTTTCGGAAAGAAAGGCAAGTTAAGCCCAAGATACATCGGACCGTTCGAGATTATCGACCGAATTGGATCGGTGGCGTGTAAGTTGAAATTGCCGGAAAAGCTCAGTGGAATCCATGATATATTCCACATCTCCAATTTGAAGAAGTGTCTGGCAGATGAATCGTTGGCCATGCCACACGAAGACGTGCAAATCGATAAAAACCTGCGTTTCATTGAGAAACCCGTAGCGATTGAAGATCGGCAGCTTAAAAAGCTTCGTAGGAAGCACATGCCAATTGTGAAAGATAAATGGGACGCTCGTCGAGGTCCCGAGTATACGTGGGAGGTTGAGAACGTTATGCGACAGAAATACCCATACTTGTTTGATTAAAATCTCGAGGCCGAGATTTAATTTAAGGGGTTGAGGATGTTTTGATTCACTAACAACATAAAAAATATGTATTAGAACTTATACCAACTGATTTGGCTCGTCAAGTTTTGGTCTAGGGTCGGTTTGCAACCAAAAGTCGCTATATTTGACTTTTCCTTTGACTTTCGCTTCTGACCCGATTTAGCCGTTTTGGCTACTGATTTTTGGTCACTTTAAGACCATATTTAAGTATAGGATGACCTCCTAAAGTTTCATCACTCGATTTATTAGAAATCTGAGTTTCTATATAAGTTCCATAATTATTTATTAAAACTTTGCAAAAAGGTCCATTTCATACAAATTAAGGTTTTAAACACACATGCATATAAAAATGTGTTATAAACTGATTCATAATCATAATTAGATTATATTGATTTCAAGAATCTGATTCTAACCTGAGTTATGCGTTTATGGCATTAAAATGACTAAAATGCCCTTTTCGGCATTTTAGAAACACTTAACATGATTTTATGATCAAGATGATATATTTACTGATGAAATATGATAAGTAGGACCATTTGGGATGTTCATTCAGATTATAACCTAAATGAAGGCTTAAGATTCGTTAATTGCCGATAAATGACTAAATTACCCTTTTTCACGCAAAATGATTTTAAGCAATATTTTTATGACCAAAACTTAAACCTACTGATGTAATAAGTTAAATGACATATTATCGGTTTATAAAACAGGTCATAACTTCTTTTTAACTTAAACATCGATTTAAACGGCATTTAAGCGACTTTTACGCCTTTTCGGCGCATAGTATGGTTTAAAACCATAACTTTGAGCTAAGACTTGATACCTACTGAATTATAAACTTATTTTCAACATCTTAACAGTAAGTACAAGTCCCGAACTCAGAATTCCAATTTTGGCTTCAAAGCTATGTGTGAATTTACCAAAATGCCCTTACGAGACATAGATTATTTCAAAATCGTCAAACACACATATATTTGATATCCTACTATTATAACATCATAAAATAAGTATTTTTACATAATATTAATGACCTGGACATCAGATTCATTTTACACATATTTTATAAACACTAAAATGACCAAAATGCCCTTGTAAGGCATAATTCGGTTTTAAATATACCTCGGGCCTATCTTTTGCAAAGCTACTGATTTTATAAAACATTTTAAACATATATTCATATGGAACTTGTATAGGACTCATTCGGTTACCCGGTTTCGCTTATACGCTTACGGTTAAGCATACGTGACTAGTTTACGTAATTTAACCGAAACGGGTTTAACTTTGTCATTCCTTATCAAAAATCCAGAATGTTGTTGGTTTACCCAGATTAGACAATTTTATATACTTGTCGGGTCCAACTAACATCCTATTCCGGTCACCGCTTAATCTAGCGTATCGTAGCGCATTGTTTTAGCGTAAGACTAACCGGTTCAAGTCTAAGACTTAACTAAGGACCCGTTAGCATTCTAATATTGGTTAATAATTACCATCATTCCCAGACTAAACGCCTTCCGGTAAATTGTGCCTGTACTTATCTTGGATTTGCGGCTGAGTTTTGACTTCTGAAAACTTGGATCAGGTAAATACTCTTAACCTATTTTCCCTATACGGGCTTGGGATACGGTAAACTATTACCGCTTGGTCGGATATGGAAATCATGTTTTATCTAGTTTTGATGATTAACTAAAATTGCATAACCCGGTTTTGATCTATTTTGTCTGAAACTCAAACATTGGGGGTGGGCTTGACCGTGTCCAGGATATCCTTGGCTCACTAAAGTGTTAGTGGCCACGGAAAAAGCATGGCGTGTAGGCATACACTGGGTAATTGCTAACTGCTTTCTTTGTGAAAGTTCAGAGTGGTGTGTCAGTCGATCATGTCTTGGTTTTTGTACCGGGACCCATATGTAAAAGCCTGACATATAAATCTGTATACAAGGTCATTTGTAATGTCCCAAGTTATTTTACAAAATGTGCTAGTGCAGCTAAAATTATTTTCAAAAGGGTTTTCAAAACGAGTCGGTTGACAGTATTTTCCAGTGTAAACTGACGTATTTTCAAAGATTAAAATACAGGTACAAGTACGCAATAGGCCGGAAGCTGCGGGGCGCTTACATTAAGGAGTTGCGACCTTAGAGTTGAGCCTGTAGAGTCTGTTTTCATTTTGTATGTTATCCGATCCGTCCTGTGGATCTTATTACAAACCTTGTCTGTATATATTTATGTTTCGAACTCTGGACACTTTATGGTTTGTAATAGTTTATATTCTACTCCAAACCTTCCGCTGTGTTGCTCTGTGTTGTAATTGGTTATGATGATATCAACTGTACGTCATGATAATCCCCACCGGAATACACGTGGGAATCAGGGTGTGACAAGAGTGGATAGGAGAGAGAGAGAGAGAAATGAAGAAGAAGGGGAAGCTTGCACTGCGTTGAGTTGAGTTGAGTGGTTGTGTAGGAGGGTCGGCCGGCCGGATGCGAATGGCGTTACCGGCCGACGATTTTCATCTGTGCTTTGTTACCGTTCTCTACAAACCCATAGTTCCATAGAAAAAAGTCAATTAACAACTAACATGTGTGTTAACTAAGGTGTAACAAAATGCATATATTTTTCTTACCTAACCAATATATAACAAAATAATACCCAAGTACAATACCATTACACTCACAAGAACCAAACACTATCACACACAACACCCTCATGCATAAACAACATGCAAATCAACAATATAGAAGTGGCCACATTTTATAACTTGAAACCCAACAAATGTAAAACAAAACAATAACCATGCAACACCCTAATGCTATAAAATAATCATAAAGCCAAGAGTACAACACAACACAACCATTCATTTATTTATTTTTATCTATTTTTCATGTCAAACACATAATAATGCCACTAGTTTAATATTCCAGACATATTAGAACAATTTTAGTGTTATAGAGTTGATAGGATAATCACCAACTTTCGTTTTAGACATTATTACCATTAAAAATTAAACCTATTTCTAAGGGTTATCAAATGTAATCCCATGCATTTACCCGGATATTGCTAGACTTTCTGGACTTAATTAATCATCAATTAAGTCTAATGTACGTAACTAACGCAAAAGAAAAATGTTTAATTAGATGTACGGATAATGTCTCGGATTTACCGATTGTCACAATGTTCCTGAAACTAGAAAGAATCTTTCATCTGTCAAGAAAGTTTACTTAGAAAACAATGTTTTCTTTTATTTCATTCTTCTTCTTCTTCTTTTGTGAAAGACGAGTCTACATGCATTGCCCTTCTCACGAAACCCGATGAGCACGGTCTTTACATTCTTCGCCTTCCATCTCCACACTTTTAATGAACTTGCTTTCTTTGTTATGCGGGCGTCTTCTACCATTTGGCACAAGAGGCTTGATCATCCACATCACTGTGTTGTTCAATTTATGCTTTCCCTCACTTCTCGTTTCTACAGAATCAAATTATATTTCTTGTACTACTTGTCCTTTAGGAAAATCTACTGAGCTACATTTGTGTAATTCCAATTTCTGTGGTTCAAATTACTTTAATATACTATATTGTGATGTTGGGGGCCCTGTGCTTGTCCTATCATCTGATGGCCACCGATAATAAATGATTTGTGTTGATCATTTCTATCTTTATATGTGGATCTTTCCATTAACAAAAAAGTATGGTGTTTACAATTTTTTCTACAACCTTTTTCCTCATAATTGAACGGCAATTCAACACCAAAATCAAACAAATGCAAATCAATTGGGGCGGTGGATTTTGGCCTTTGGCCAACTTCTTTACATCTCTTTGAATCGTCCACCGATTATCATGTCCACATACAAGTGAGCAAAACAAATTTTTCGAACACCACCATCCCTTTGTCATTGATAGTAGCCTTACTCTTTTCTAACAATATTCTATCCTCCAACAAATCTCCCTTTGAACATCTCTCTTGGCGACATCTTGAATACTCATGCCTTTGAATAACTCTTTCGCTGACATCATCTTGACTACTCATTTCTTTATGTGTTCGGTTGTTAATGTTTTCTGCATCATCGACCATACAATCCTCACAAAATGGATTTTCGTACCACCTCTCATGTGTTCCTTGGATGCAGTCCCAAGCATCATGGTCATAGATGTCTAGATCCTGCAACATATTGCATCTATACTGCTCGACATGTTTGATTTCTAGAACATAACTTTCCTTTTCATGCTTTTTCTCAATCTGTTCCTCCAAGTCCATCAAACACTTACATAAATGCTTGCACATTCTTTCTAATTTTACTATTCCACCTAATGAGATTTTTAACCCGTCCTCTCTTACACCTTCACCTCTACACACCTCCTACACCAAACACTCCCAAATCTCCTAAATTTCCTCATCCTTCCTCCTCTTTATCTTAATCATAACCTCCTCCTTCTAATCATCCTCCTCGAAGACATCCTCCCTGCCTTCGACCAAATCCAAAACATTGTGTTCCATATAGTCCTTCTGCCAATCATGTTTCCATGCCTTCACAACTAACTGTCAAAACCATTTCCATTACCATTGCAAACCAGCAGCTGAAGTGGCCTGATGCCTTGGTCGAGGAATTTAGAGAACTTGTAAAAAATGGTACTTGGACTCTCGTCCTCCTAGTAATAAAACTAATTTTATTGATTGCAAGTGGATTTACAAGATAAAGACATATCAACATAGTGTTGTTACACGTTACAAAGTGGTGTGTGATGAGCGTATCATATTTTTTAATATTTTGAGCCCTTTTTACGCATTATTCAAGTTTTAAATTTATAAAACACGATATTGTACTAACACTAAACACACACTTGGGAAAGTGCACCCATCGTGAGCGTAGTATAGTGTTGGTAAGATACCGAGGTCGTCCAAGGACACAAGAGCTTTTAGTACCGGATTACGTCAACGTCTAATCAATCTAAATTTGGATAAAAGTTTTGAAGCATAAAAATAAATAAAAACAAAAATAAGTAAAATGAAATACAAATAGACAAGATAGAATCACTTGGATCCAACTTCTCTTTTATGTATCCTTTGATAGTTTTTGCACTTTCGGACTTTTTAAGAGATTATCTTAGTTATAGTAGTAGGCCCCCTCTTTTGAAGGTGACGTTACCCTCAACCTAGTGGTTTGAGTCAGCAGAGATACAATCCCAAAGGGTCGGAATATTGGAAGACAATTAAATAAATTAATGCGAAAAGTGGTAGGCCTCCCTTTTGAAGGTGACGTTACCCTCGGCTAAGTGGTTTGACTCAGCAAGGATACAATCCCAAGAAGCCGGTTTAAAGTATTAATAGTAGTTTACATATGAGGGGTTCAAGCAATTCGCGCCCCCGCCATCCAATACCCATAGAGCATTGAAGGAGGCCCTAATAAGCTTGAACCAAGTCCTCGCAGGATCTATACACTGAAATTTACAAGAATTTTACCAAACCACCCTTCTAACCCCCTTCCAAGTAGTTAACGCGCTTTATATAGACCGTAAAGACACAAATGAGCAAATCAATGACATCATGAAGAAATGGTTAGGAAAATTCACTTTCAACATAAGAAAATAGTTATTAAAGTCATTAATACATACCCAATTAAAAAGTGCTGAAAGATTAAAAACTAAAAGTAATACATAAAAGATTAGTCTTCACCAAGTGATGTAAGGAATTTAGCCAAGCATGGCCTTTGTTTGACAAGAACCCTTACAATCTATCTTAGATCCGAGACTACTACACACTCTAAGGATGATTGATGGATGATCGTGGTGGGTGTTGGTATTGTAGTGGTGGTGGAGTGGTGGCAATGTGAGAGAGAAGTGGTTTGCCAAGGGATGCCTTTGAAGTGAACCAAGCACCCCTATTTATAGTCCAAACAGTGCCCGGCCACGATCCCGTGTCCAATGGGCACGGCCCATGGCCAATCATCTTCTCTTCCTTCATTTATTGCATCTGACAGCAGAGGGCCCCACACGGCCCCGTGGCCCGGCCATGGCCCCGTGGTCAACTGTTCGTTGTACTATCTGGATTCTGTAAATCTTTTAGTTGACCATGCGCCATGTTGGTCTGGGCACGGCCCCATGGTGGGCGTAAAAGCTTCTGCAGGTTTTGTCTTGAAGTGCAAGGTCTGACCACGCCCCATGTTCAGCTGGGCACGACCTCGTGGTGGTCTTCTGTTGTCTTGTTTTTATCTTTGGGGTGTTGCTGAGGGATCGGGCACGACTCGTTATTCCTTCTTTTCGTGTTTATGTTGGTTTTGGCTGCTTATTTGCTTCTTTAATTTTTAAGCTCTTTTTATCCTGAAAATACAAAAGGAACACAGAAACGTGCTTTTCTCAACATTAGTACTAAAAAAAGGTTAGTTTTATGCCTCTTTTGATGTAATTTATGTGTTGCATTTTGCACACATCACAAAGCTTGTCTTGTGACCAAAGGGTTTCGTCAACAATCTGGCATTGACTTTCATGAGACCTTCAATCATGTTGTCAAGTCCACTACCATTTAAGTTGTTCACTCTCTTGTTGTTACAAAGCAATGGCCACTTCATCAATTTGATGTTTAAAATGCATTCTTACAGGGTGATCTAACCGAGACAATCCACCTTAAACAACCACAAGGCTTAGTTGGTCCTAAGCATCCGGGTTACGTTTGTATGTTACACAAGTCCCTTTATGTTTCTAAACAAGCTCCATGGGCTTGGTTTCATCGTCTGTCATTGGCTCATCAATCTTAGAAATTTCATGGCTCCACAACTGATCCTTTTCACTTCACTTATAAACATGGGGAAAAACTTCTATACATACTTGTTTATGTGAATGACATCATTATAACTTGTAACAACACTGATACTTTGTATTATTTAACTACTCAGCAAAGACTGTCCTGTTAATGATCATGAGAATCTTGATTATTTTTTTGGGAAATTAACTTATTCCCCAAGGCAAGTGTCACACCCTACTCGTAATGGAAGCACATGTGTGTGACCATGAAAGATTTTCATAGCATTCGATAGTGTAAACAATCTAAATGAATAAAATAAACAACAATGTTGTTCGACATATTGTTTGAAATTTAAATACAAAAGCTAGAGAGCTTGTTCATAACATTCCAAATGTATTGCAAGTTAACAACATAACCTAATAAAGTATAGTTTTTCCTTGTAAATAAATAATGGTTTTGACCCCTAAATTCCCGCACAAGAGCAGTATATAGAAGGCAAATCCTCCATAAGTGGCATCGTTCTCTTGAGTTCCTTTGTTCCATAGCTATCCGTCATGAATGCTTACTTTCCTGAAATACATGTTAAGTTTAAAAGTCAACAATAATATTGGTGAATTCATGTTTTTTGTTCTTGTACAAAATGAATCTTGAAAAACATTTGTAAGTCTTGTATTGAAAACCGGTATGCTAAGTGTCTTTGAAATTCGTTGATCGTTAATGTTTTGCAAGGACATTAATATGTGTGTCGACAGAAGTAAGCAACCAAACCTAGACGATGGTTGTCATTCCGACTATTTGGACAACAAAAGCACTCCAACAGGGTCTCACGGACCGGGAGTGGAGCTCGCCAAAACTCAATAGATCTACACCTTTTGTTCCTCGGTCTGTATGTGTGATTAATGGCTACTCTTGTGTTTTTCTTCTTATGTACATATGATCTACGGTGTTTTCATTTCCTAGCTTTCATACCATTTTGTAACATGTGTGTCCCCTTAATTTTGGAAATAAAATATATTTAAAAGAGGGAACATGAACTCACAATTTGCGTCTCGTGCAATCTAGCAATCACTTGTGTTCTTGAATTATACCGACATACAGGTATCCCAATTTGTTTGGATACTTAGGTCTCGTTATTTGATCATGTACAAGTTTCTCATCATCAACCTCGTTTTGTTTGTTTGAACTCTTGTTTGGTTTAGACACGTTGGTAGTTTGATTAACCGTTGTAATTGTTTATATATATTTGTATCCTTCTTTGCATGCGAACGGAGCCTAGCCCCTTGTATCACTTTGTGTCCTACACGGTTGTCTTGTCTTTGTGTATATAATGTCCGGGCATCACCCCTTTGTATATCCTTGTGTCCCACACGATTTTCATTGCTTGGTGTAAACAATATATTTTATTATCTAAAAAATATTCTTGTTTCCTTGTATTCTTGTTACCATGGAACTTTGACTAAGTCCAAGTATATATGTTTGCATATATATATATATATATATATATATATATATATATATATATATATATATATTTATTTCTCAAATAAGTATATATATTTTTTAGTTCAGTACGTTGTTAAAAATAATATTTTTAACATCTTTTTGTATAAGTATACATGTATATATACTTGTTCAATTCATCTATTCATTGTGTATTTTGTACGTATACGTGTATTCATGTGTATATACTTACTTGTACACTTTCAAATTAGATACAAGTGTTGTATTTGTTCGTATACGTTTTGTGACAACCCGCAATTTCTGGTTAATACTTTAACATAACCACAGTTAACTTAGACATACATTCATAGCACTGAATTTAACTAGGGTTAGTTGAATGAGTCTACTTTGGTAATTCAGGGAATTACTAGAACACACACAGGTTAATTCTCGAATGCTGGTGACTAACACGAATAATAATTATAAACAGACGGCTTAGATGAAACTTATACGTTGCCAGACAAATGCGTGAATTATGTGGTTTAATGTGAATTGCATGATTTATGTGCTTTTTGTGTGAAAATTAATTAGGAAGGGTGTTTAGAGTTATTACTGAAACTCTAATAATATACTGAAAACCCTAAACACTCCCCATAATCTCAAACACGGCAGCTCCTCTACATCTTTTCACTGATCTTCTGGCTACATCAAATTCTCACACAAATCATCAATCTTTGGTCTTTAAAACCTCTTAGAACAATTTCTATATCAATCTAAGGTAAGTGTTTATGTTGTACGTGGTGAACTTTGTCCTTTTGATTCCATGCAAAACCCTAGACATCCAAACAATCTGAAGTTAATTGATCATGCCTGATGAACATGTATGGTTACTTGATGTTAGTGATATTATTGGTAGAGTAGAACTGCTAAAACTGCTGATATGATTGATAACATTGTTGAGATTAGGGTTTTAATCGTAGAACTATAATTGTTACATTGTGAAACTGTTGTGATTTCTGCTTGTATTCGTGTTGCTGTGCGTTGTAAATGATCCGACATTGTGAACTCACAAAGTCCGAGTTTCTGGAACTCGCAAGGATCCGAGTTTAACTACACATATCCGAACTTGTTAAACTTGTTAAGGTCCGAGTTTACGTAAATCCGAATTTGTCGAGTTAATTGAGTTCGAACTCAATTGAAAGTATTATGTCTGAATTTATCTTGTATTCCGAGTTTATATGCTAGATGGATCTCCGAGTTTATATGCTAGATGGAAGTCCGAGTTTGTTTGGTCAATGATGTCCATGTTTGTTCAAGGGTTTCAAGGGAGAGTTTGAATTTAGGGTCCCCTAGGATTCCGAATATGTATGAGTGATTGTCCGAAGTTAAGCGTACGTCGGATTAGTTAAGGGTTCCGGGTTTACTTGGTGATTGTCCGAGTTTGTATGGGAGTTCCGAGCTTATATGTGAAACCGAACTTATGTGTAACATGTATGCCTTCCGAATTTTAGTGTGTGTGGATATATCCGGATTTAGGAAGTAGAAGGAGTTCGACTTTAATGAGTTTACACGTATCCGAGTTTAATGAGTGTACATGTGTCCGAGTTTAAGTTTATATCCGAACATAGTACATGTCCGAATTTAATGTGATGATTATTCTGAAATTTGCATGAGTTTACTTGGTCAGAACTTGTTTACATGTATAAGGTCCGAACTTGGTTAAATACATGATTCCGAGTAGTTACATGTTCCAAATTTATGTTTATATACATACTTATCTGAGTTTAACTATGTATATATGATGTCCATAGCTATTGATAACCTCTACATCCGAGTTTTCTAGAATCCCACCAACTAGAGAGTCCACTGTGTGTTACTACATGATGAACATGTTAATCGGATTTCATAAACGTTGGGTTGTTTGGACACTTAGGGTATTGCATAACCCTACAAGTATATATACTCATACTTATTGTAAACTCGGTCGCGTGTAACGGACCTAACATCTATTTAACGCATAGAAGCATGTTACACTTACAGAGAAAACTAAGGTGAGTTCACTACACTTTCACAATCATGCGTCCCGGGGGGATAAACTACTGTTCCTTGGGGGAATACTTTGTACAGATGATCTAGTTTAATTTCGATGTTAGACAATAAACTCAAACTCTATCATGAAAGTCCCTACTTACTACTAAACTAGTTGCCTTGAAGGAAACGAGGTATTAGTTGATAGCGCTATTAGGTTTGACACACCTCACATTGTGCTGGGAGCCGGGCGTGAACTAAGGACCTTAAACATTTGATCAATGTTGATAGACATTGATGAGGGCACAACAAACATAACAGTTGCCCCGGTATCGAGTTTATAAATCTTGACATGTCTTTGAACTAAACGCCTACTTGATTTACATTAAATAAAATTTTGAACTCACCAGCTTTTCCTTGATACATTTTTCTGCATGCTTGCAGGTTGTTAGATACATCTTGCATGGGAACTTGCAGACTGAGGAGCTTGGAGTGTCACGGGGCGTGTTATGTGTTACAAATATTTGATACTTTACGTTTTAAAAAAATATGTTGGTTTTGGTTGTTTAAAACATTTACGTTTGCTTCCGCTGAAAACATACTTTGTTTTTGGAAACGTTTACTTTGAACTACACTAATTATGTTGGACATGACGTGTATGTTAATATTTACTATTAGTTCAATGTTATTAGTGACTAGATCCTGGTACGTCACATGCCTCGCGGTAAAACCCCGCAGGTGGTAATTTGGGGGTGTGACACTTTTATACATGTATAATACTTGGAATCTTATATTTTCAATAAGTGTATACGTAGGCACGTATTTGTACGTTTAAGTATTTATAGATATTCATATGTATATTTATACTTAGTGATAAAATTCATCCTTAGTGATTTTTAGGTTTTTCTGGAATTATTTCTAGTAAGATATATATATATATAATATATATATATATATATATTATATATATATATATTATATAAATATAGGTTGCTTAAAAATAATATATTTTTAAGATCGTCTTGTATTATATTTTTCCTTGTATGATGATAAAATATATATTTTGATTACTTGTACGAATACGTATATTTTTACCGAGCCTTGTTATTATATATATATATTCCATCCAATCTATGTATATGTATAATATAACTTGTCCGATCGTCCGTTTGTCTGATTTGTTCCACATCCTTGTTAAGGGTATAAGTATAAGTATACTTCTTGTAATTTATCCTTGTAACATATGTATATGTGTTTACGTGTAAATTTTTACATGTGTCACATTTTTATCCCTTTGAGTTTGTAATGTATTATTTCCTTTGGTATTTAGTTATCAAATTTCCTATATACTTCACTAAATACACATAGCACACATAATATACACAATCATTTATGTTTTCATGTTTGAATATATGTATATATATATATATATATATATATATATATATATATATTATATATATATATATATATATATATTCCCCTAAAATATATATTTATGATCATTTTAGTTTTATGAAAACTCTATTTATTTTAACCTTTGTCTTTTCACCAAAAAGTTGTATAAACATGTTTAGGGGCACCGATCCATTTTTAACTTTGAAAACCCTTGATTACGCATGATTAATGCTACTTATATTTTTAGAAAACTATGTCCCTAAAATATCACTCAACATATTTAAGCATAAAAAACAATATTCTTTCAAAAACTTCATTTTTTCAAGAAAAACATTGATGCATTCTACAACAACTAATCTCATGAACTTTTATAAAAATAATATATCTTTTAAAATATCAACTTCACATGTTTAGCCATCTTTTAGGTTAACTGAAAACTAAACCATTTTTACATACATTTTAAGATCAAAAATCATGAACATGATGTATATGAAGATCTATAAACTTTGTAATACTTTAAAAATCATGTAGAAGCTTTTTAACAAGTTCATGATACTTTGTTATTGTAAATTAGTAGATCTACACATATACTTTATTAGATCTATGTTTAATCCGTAGTTTAACAAGTTCATCATCTTCACATCTTCACATCTTCATCCACATCAAGAATAATCACAAAAACAACATAAAACTTCTTATATAAGTTAGTTGATATTGTTTTAGGGTTTTCATGTATTTTTATGGTGAGCGTTTTGATGATCAACTTGTACGTCTTGATTCTTTACACAATAAGAAGCAAAATGAGATAAGTTAGAGGCTTACAACTAGCACTAGTGGCTAGGGAAGATCTCTAGATGAAGAAGAAGAGAAGATGAAGATGATAAGCTCCAAGATGTGCAAGAACAAGCTCCTAGATTATCTTCAACCCTTGCATCCACTTTAGATCTTCATTTTATGTTCTTGAAATACTTGAATGAGGTTTGAAGATGGAAGGGGGTGATGGTGGTGCCTTGGCCGATTTTTAGAGAAGAGAAAGAGCGAGAGTTTGTGTGTGCTGATAAACGTGGAAATGAGGGGTGAAGTGTGATAAAAAAAATATCTTCATGCTCCATGCCTTTCATCTGCATACATCATCACAAGGTGAGGACATGTGGGGCCCTCACCATGACGGTGAATTGGGAGGGGGGTATAGGTGATGGTGTTGTGAATTGTTTATTAATTGGAACATGTGGTGAATTGTTAAGTAGGTCATTAGTTTTAATTAGGTTGTTTAGGGAATTAGGATGTTTATACTAATCATTAAGAGCTAAACAATGTCTAACTATTTCGTTGGAAATGTCTAGTTAGTGTTTAAATGTTGAGCCGACACTAGTTTCGCTTACGGGTAATTTAACGCACTTTATGTAACATAGTATGGTAATTTATGTTTATACATTCTTATGATATCTATGATGTTCTTGTTATCATTTGTGATCATTTACATTTACCAATGATCATCCAGTAGTCTATTGATTATGCATTTATAATCGGTTATTGAAATTGTGACTTTACGGCTCGGATTCGGACAATTTAATACGTGTGCATTTTTCAAAAAATTATGTCTTGCATCTTGTTTTTCCCTTAGGGTTTCATGTATATATTGTTCTGGACATGATTTCATGCCCTATGTTGAGCGTTTTAGGGAGTACCGGAACTCTCCTGGCATGAATAGTGTGTTCGGATAATCTACCAACAGTTAATGTAATAGTTTTTATCGCATCGCGACACGGCGAATACGACATGTAGTATGAATGTTATGCTTTTCCTGAAGATTGCTAGACGTGTATAACTCAATTATAATATAGTGAAGTCTAATGCACGAAATTGTATATTAAGCAGTGATTAAGTTATACGGAATTACCGGATATTTTTGTCGTTTATCATAGTAAGGACATTCTTCTTTCTTAAAAAGGTACATTTTTAGCTTCTTAATGTATTGGTTTTACTGGCTGCAAACTAGTACCATCTCCTACGAGCAAACTACTAGTCCTCTTATGCTAGATCATTTAAACATATCCAGCTAGTTTGGGCTCTACAATGTATCACCTTAACCAGACCTGACATTACATTTGTTATCAACAAAGTGTGTCATTACATACATACTCCTTCCAAGAATCATTAATCTGTTGTAAACACATCCCCTGATACTTAAAAGGCACAATTGATCATGGGTTCTGTCACAACTCGGCTTCCCATTTTCAAGCTTACATTGATGTTCACTGGCATTAATCCTCTTCCTTTATGCCTTCTTGGATGCTGACTGGGCTGGTTATTAACGCAATGAATGATTTTTTTACGTTCCAAGCTACAGGTCACTCCCTAGCCTTAGCTTGCAGGGGAAAATTAGACACAGAGTAAATTAAAGGCTATATATACATACCGGACATGAAAACCCCTATAGAAACCTAAACTTGTACAAAGATTCTATGAATCAAACATTTTACCAGTTTGAGCTCTCTTTCCAGAACATTGAAAAATAAGTAAACAACTTGAATTTATAACGATACGCACATAAAAATAAGTACATAAAATCTTGTGGGGTCAAAATGACATTTTACAAAGTTGAAGAGGTGTAAGTGTTACTGCTAAAAGTTAAAGGGCGAGAATGTAGCCCTAGCCGGAACAATGTTGAACTTGTAATCAATGTCTGAGCAAGCAAACTTGTGACACTAGGGGGATAGGCAACGTCTACGTCGTTAACACATATGAAGCAAATGTTGCTACAAATGATCTCGAGCAACATGACTTTAATTTCCATATCTAACTTCTACTTGCACAGTTAGCAACCAAATTATTTAAAAAGTTCTTTCTTTTGAGGCTGTAACATGAACAAAAAAATGCCCCCGGCAACAGATACATTTAGCGACTCAAATTCCCCACCCATTCTAATGCTTACTAGCTCAGACGTCTCCCGAGCTTTTTCAGAAATCCCGCTCCCTTCACTACCCAAAACAAGACACAATTTCGTATCTATCAACGAACACGCAAGTTCGTTTGAGAGACAAGACACTGGCCCATCCTTGCTCCCTGGATCCCCCGCAAGGATTTTCATTTTAAACCCGTCGACAAGAGATTGTAAATCAGACCACTGACCCGAAACCATTGGAAGCTGGAATGATGCGCCACGACTCGCTCTAAGCGCTTTCTCGTTGAAAGGATCACAACATCCCGGGAGTAGAAATGCACCATCCTGCCACCAATCAACGTTTGATTAAAAACTTCTTTAAATTTGTACCAAAACACTAAGTTTGAACACTAATTTTTTCGGTATGTAAAACGTTTGAAAACTATTAGTGCATCAAAACTCTGAGAGTTGGTTAATTACCCATCCAAACGCAACGGCTGATCTTAGTAAGGTGCCAAGATTACCAGGGTCCTGCCATTAAAACAATCATTTGTAAACAAATTGCCACAAAAATGAGTTGCGATGAATGACAGAAAATCAGAAACGATAACCATTTAAAGGTATAATACAACCAGAGATGCAATTTCTTCAGACGGGTCAATATGGTCGGGTCAAGTTGAACCAACCCGCATACACTTTTTATTGTCCATTCAAATAAGTTTATACATAATTTGATATTTCAAACATGATTAGAAATTTATATCATTACAACAATGGTCCGAAATTTCAAGGAAAAAAAACACTTATGAGGTTTTATGCAAATGAATACACTTCAGATTACCCATTTGACTCGTTTCACTTCAGTTAATTATTTTATGTTGACCCGTTTGACCCATAAGAGACTAAAAAACAGATCGACCCATTTGCACAACACAAAAATGCTACTAACATAAGAACGCAAAATTGCAAAAAAACCTGAATTCCATCAAGAACCAGAATTCGAAAAGCAGACAGGAACCATTTTGAAAAATCTTGATGGTGGTCATCATCCAGATTGTGAAAAGTCGAAGGAATCTTCACTAGAGAAACTGCATCAATGGATTCGGTCGATTGCACTCCACAAAGTCTCTTCATCACAACTGAACTAACACGGACTATACGAATACCACTTTCTACCAAATCTTCTGGAACCTCAGCATTCTCATGTAAAAGTAAACAATCTATTCTACTCGCCTTCTCGTCCTTAGACTCTTGAAAGTTGAACATTTCCCTGATTTTATGAACATGATTTAGGTAATAAAAACCTATCAAATTGATGTAAAAGCCAATGTTTTGAAACTATGAATGACTCATCGCTGTCATAATAAATCTACTTGTGCCATGTTTCAAGCCCAAACCCGTCAGACGGGTTAGATAGTTCAAGCAGTTGACGGGTTTAGATAGTTCAACCAGTTAGACAGGTTAAATAGTCCAACCTGTTGACGGCTTTACATCGTTCAACCTGTCACAACCTGGCACATGGGTTAGATACCTCAACCCATCACAACGTGGCAGACTGGCAGGCGGGTTACATAGTTCAACCCGTCACAACCTGGCAAGCAGGCTGGACGGTTCAACCCGTCAGGTAGGCTGGACAGTTCAACCCCTAAGACGGGCTATAGAGTTCAACCCGTCAGAAAGACCTAGAGAGTTCAATCGGACAGACGGGTTAAAGAGTTCAACCCATCAAACTTCATCCCGAAATCACCCAATGGCCATTACATCATAACTAATTTGATTTTTACAAAGAGTATATTCTTAAAACATCGATATAATCCAATATGAATAAGCAGCTATCCCCAAAAACCTTAACAAAAACAAGAACATACAACAAATCAAACACATAAAATGCCCAAAAATGATTAAAATCTGTTCGCTTGCTTTGACTGCAAACATCTGGTCTAATGCAATCAAATTTCAAAAACCAGTGGAACAAACAGATTATAATTTTGAAAAATAATTCCTAAAATTGCAGCTTTATGTTGTTCAAACTTGCTATTTGTTCAACCCACAATTAAAACGAGATTCATTTGAGTATAAACAAACTGGGTTTAAGATTACAAACACATGCCTGATTGGAGTAGTGCCGACAAGAAGAACAGAGCCATGAGAATGGCGATAAGAGGTGCTGTTACGAAGCTTGACGCAGTGTTTCACAAATGGGTTCGATGTGCTCGTAATCGATTTCACATGGAACGGAAGTATGGAAGGTGTCGCCGCCAAGCAACCGCCTCTCCGGCGGCACAACAGGCAGCTGGATTTTTGTTGGTGGGGTTAGTGAATGAGAGGAGTGTAAATTTGGTTTGCAGAGAAACAAAGGGGAAGATTGTGGGAAGGATGAGGAAAACCACATTGTAGTTTCATTTTCAATCGTTTTCACTTCTCTTTATAAACCTTTTAAAATTTTAAGATTTTTTTAATGAATATAGATGTACAAATTTTAGTTACCAAGATTGTGCAACTTTATTATTAATTTTTTATTTTTTTGCTAAATTACACTTTTCGTCATTTATGTTTGTATTGGATTGCGACTGATACCTTTTAACTTCAATAATTACAGTCACAAACCTTTATTTGTAAAACACATTATACTTATGTCCTTTAGCAGTAACCTCATTAAAAATTTTAGTTAACTATGACATGTGTCTTGCACATAAGAGTGTGGTAGTAATTTACCAGTATATTTAATAATATATTTAAAAAATAAACACCCCCAAATTCCCCAATCTCTCTTTTAGTTAACTATGACATGTGCTTGCACATAAGAGTGTGTTAGTAATTTACCGGTATATTTAATAATATATTTAAAAAATAAACACCCCCAAATTCCCCAATCTCTCTAACTCAAATCTCATTTATCTTTCTATCTCATTTCTCCCTCTTTCTCAAACACCATAGTTTTTGAGAAAGATCTATAAAAAATTCTTTTAGAATTTGAAATTTACTAAAATAATAACGTAAGCTTAAAGTTTAGAATCCACATATAACTAAACTACTAAAGTGACAAAACAAAGTATAAAATCTTTTTAAATGACATGCTATAATTAGTTCTCCATATATACAATGTGTATTAAATATACATGCTCTATATCTATCTTTAGTCGTTGGCTGGACATACGAGTCACAACCGGCCCCCAGAGTCAAATTGGGCCAAATAGTACATTGGGTCGGAGATCTGGGCCCAAATCCAACCGTGAAGCAGAAAAACAAGAAAAAGGGACCTTCGTTTCGAATAGACTTGTTGGGTGTAACGAAAAAGGGACCTTACTTTTAGGGTTCTTTAAATCGCACCCGCTCATTCAAAAAATGCTTGTTTTATTTTTGGCTTGATTCAGTTTGTAAACGAGTCAAACATGAGGAAAGGTCCACTCGGCTCAGCTCAATTTGAATTATTTTTTGATTATTCTATATATATATAACTAGTGAGATTTTCGCGCTTCGCGGCGGGCTTAATTCGTTAAAATATCAACAGGATATCAGATCGGTTCTTATAGCAACCAAAAGAGGCCCAACAACCATAAAAGACCCAAAAGAATATCGACACGTGTTTTGCATCCAATCAAAAACTAAAGAAACAATATACCGATACCAGTACCATGTTCAGGCAAGGCATCAGTTCGTTCACTGGCACTCGCTATTGCATATGGTACTAAAAATATTCTATTGCTAATATAACATTATTTTCAATCAGTTTCATATCGTCACTTCGAAAAAAAAAACATAAAAACAAATACAATACTGGTACCGATATAGTTTGAACAGTACTGGTTCGGTTCTTCATGGTAAAGAACAAAAAAAAACACTACATTGACCTATTCGAATGCATATAAGCATGTTACAATGGCGTATTCAAAATTTTATATTATCTTACTCAAATAACAAATAACTGTATATAAAAAAAACTCAACGAATTTTGTATTACCATATCGAGAAAACCATAAAACAAAATACAACATCGTTACAGATGTTCGCTTGAATAACTTTTTTTTAATTGTAGATAAAATAAAAATGTGACAATGTTATATTCAAAAATTTAGTACATATCATATTATATTACTCAAATAACGAAAAGTGTAAACAACTTATAAAACATCATATTATATTACTTAAATAAGGAAAAGGGTAAACAACATCACTTTATATTAGTGTGTAAAACTAAATTTCAAATAAAATTTATGTCTAAAGGTAGATAAAAGTAAACATATCGTAATGACATACGCGAAATTTTATAATACATCGCATTTTGTAAGTCATAAGCGAAAGACGAAATCTATTCAAAAGAAATTATAAAATAATATTAAAAAATAATTATAAAAATAGGAACCAAAAACGTTGATGAACTCCATTTTAACTATTCACTTTAAAAAAAGTATAAAAATAAAAATGAAAGTTAAAATATGTTATTTGTCCAAGTGTGCTAATTAAAATATAGCACTATATAAGTTCCTTGAAAATATAATGTATAAGAATTATGTACATGGACACAAATATAACTTATATTTTTAGTTTTATATGGTATTATCAATAAAAGTTGATTTTGTTAAATATGGTAATAATGATCTTCATCTTTCGTTTTTCAAATTAATAGCTAAGATAAAGGTAAATGAATAAAATAAAGTATAAGGGGTAATTTTGGAATAAATTATTTGTTGTATTTCTTTCTCTACATGCAAAGAAATCATACAACCCTTTTTCATTCACAAAAACAAGGACCAAACCACTAAAGTCATACTTGATTCTGGCAAAGTTGTTTCAGCATTTTCAAAATGTTCAAATGAATTCTCACCCGCCAGCTGTTTTGACCCACAAACCGTTGGTGTAACAACTCGAAATTTTCGTTGTTATTTTATTTCAGTTCATTCCATTTATTTTGCAGTATTGTATTCCGAGATTCGATTATGGGAAAGTTATGTTAATTAATTATGTTTTATGTCAATTGTATCGCATTTAATCGCATATTAAACTCAATCGCTAAATTCAACGCAATCACAAGTAACTATGTTACTTTAACAGCCAAGTGTGTTATTGTTTAGTAAATACTTGTGCCATCGCATCGCAAAACGCAGTTAATTATGTGGAAGTATGTTTTATGTGTGCCTTATTTGTTTATATTATGGTTATAATCGCTATCGCAACGCTCTCACACGCACCAATCGCTAAATCGCACTATTATATCAATTATAACGCTTAATATAACTATCTAATACGAACCGAATCGCCAAAAGAACTCCTAACGCGAAATAATCGAACAAAACTTGGCCATTAGGTCAAGTTCGGCCGAACTTGTGCATCACAAGTTCGCCGAATTGTCAACGCCACCTGAAAACTTCAAATAGACCAAGTCCTCCCGGATTGTCTCCTAAAACTCAAGAAACATACAAGTGTATTGTAGCAAGTTCGCCTGAACTTGATACAAGTTCCCCGAACTTGATGTCTACCCTCTCCATTCTCACCTCACCTATAAATACCCAGCTCCTCTTCTCATTTGAACTTGCTGCAAGTTTTCCCGGAGCTCTCCAAAACCGAAACACTTTGTTTTCTAAGTAAGATTCAACCCGTTTTCATCTACAACAACGTTTTACAACATTTTGCACAAGGCTTTGCCTTCGTTTTCATCAAATCTCTTCTGTTTACGAAAATCTTCATCTTTTTTATGCAAAACTTCTGTTTTTCCTTAGATCTATGCTTAGATCTGAGTAAAACCTTTTAAACATCGGTTTTTACACAAATTTCGGACTAAATGACGTGTGTTTCGTTCACTATGAAGTGGAACGAGGTGTCGTCAAGCAAGATCTCAGATCCGGAAGTACAAGGACGAAATCGTCACTTTACACAAGCTGGATTAACCCGTACGAACCCTCAAGTTCGCCCGGATTAGCCCGGGTTTCTGTAAAATGGCTAAACTCGCTCCAAAAGACCTCTTCAACCTAAGTTTTACTCAGTGGCTTAAGGTTGGAGGGATCGACACTCGATTTCCTCAGCAAATGACGGGAAAAACACGATTTGGATGCCAAAATAGTCATCACTGGATAAGAATCACTCAAACTTGTCACCAGAATGGTGACAAAGTTCGCTCGAACTTGTCTCAAACTCATCAAATCAGACAAGTTCGCCCGAACTTGTATTACCCTTCATTAAAGAGGACAAGTTCGCCCGAACTTGTCTATTTTCTCAGGGAACATGACAAGTTCGCCCAAACTTATACCTCCAGTAAGTCAATCATACAAGTTCACCCGAACTTGTACCCCAAGGTACCAGTTCGTCTGAACTTGTCTACTGCTCCTTCACCCGTTAACCGTTTCAGCAATTCGGAAGACTGATACACTTCTGTTCGCTTACAGGCTGATCTGGCGCTCTCCTCAACTCACCTTCGGATCCCGAATCTCTCCTAAATCGCACCAACTGTGAGTATACTTAAACCCATTTTACGCTTAAACACACTTTTGGGTGTCACATATGTTCCTATATCAAATCACATCACACAACTCTCAAATGCTTATTCGCAACCGCTGTTACATGATATTACGTGAAATCTGCTGAATTGTATGTATTACTTGGTTGCTTGTACGCCACCCTTAACATGATAGTATACTAGAGGTTGACCCGCCACCCGGAGGCCCAAGGTTGTTAAGGCTTGCATTTTACATTTCTCATTTATTTTCTCTTTTATGATGTGAACACTTGTTCGCATGCCTCGATCAATCGCGGTTTGTTGGTTTGCTTGAATCTAAGTAGTTACATCATTCACATTTATTACGTATGTCATGCGGTGTATGCTAAAACGCTTTTATATCTTTATGTACGCAAACCTGTATACGTACCCTTACTTAATTGTATTGACGTTTTATTTTACATATGTGGCAGGTTGAGGATATTTGCTATGGATGCTTAGTTGTAGGTTTTGCCTTAGAATATCATGTAATAAATCTAGGGAAGATCGAATCGGATGTTATGTTTAAGAGATTATTTCAAATTATGTAATGATTGTTTGAGGATTATATGAGTTCGATAGTATGGGATGTTGAATGTTGATTATTGTCTTTAAATAATTGTTATGGAATCTCTTGATCAATCTGATTCGCCTAGTGCCACGCTCTGATGTTTCCGCCATCGGTTGGGGTGTGACAGCTGGTACTTCAAAAATTGTTGATATCTTTGTTACTGATTCTCTTGGTCCACTCCCTCACCAACATTCTACACTGATTCACCTGAAGCTTGTTCTAAAAATCAATCTAGAACCAACACTTCCAAAACTATCACTGATATCATTCATTAGGTTAGGGTACATCCTTTTTTGAAGTTTCATCGTCTAGAACAAGTTATAGAGATATGAGTAAAGGTGTATTGATAAAAAGTCAAACAACAAACATTTGCCTGTTTGTTGGATTCTTATCCATGAATGAACCCTTAAAATATCAAGATGCTCTGAAAGACAACAACTAGGTAGAAGCAATGCAACAAGAGTTGCTTCAATTCAAATGGCAGGAGGTCTGGGAATTAGTACCTCTACCTAAAGATAAATGTCTCACTGGAACCAAATGGGTATTCATGAACAAAACAAATGAAAGAGGCATTGTGGTGAAGAACTGATGTGCTGATTACACTCTACTAAAAACTAGCTAAAAACTAACCCAGACACTTCTAGTAATACTTTGTAAAACCCAAACTAGACCACAAAGACAGGCATGTGTACTTACTGAATGTAGTAAAGCCTAATGGAAGTCCGAATATCAAACCCTAGAGACACTGTAATAACTAAACTAGACTCCAACTAAGAACAAAACGAGGTTTAAAATATTTGTTTGGTTTTGAAAAGAGTTTTGATTGTTTTTAATTATATTACAGAAAACTATAACCACTAAACATCGAATTTATTACTTAAAGGAATTCAAGGAAGCGAAAAGTACTACCTAGGTTAGGAATCCTAATTGTGAATCTTGAACTTCTTCCGATTATGGAAACTATGATGGAACCAGGATCTTAGAATACGACACCCTTAGACAACCTAGTGGATCCCTGATCATTCTCAGGGTGTGACCTAAAAGGAAACCCTAAGGGGCATGTAAAGCTTACTAATTGGTTGGATTACCTCTCAGTCTTTACAACAACACTAATGTACCCTTAAAGATAGATTACCTCTTAGTCTCACTATTTCAATACACCCTAAAGCGTATGGGGGAACCTAAGAACAATCAAAAGGACTCTAGATACAAACAAAAGTTTTCATATAACCCTTAGACAACCTAGTGGATCCCTGATTATTCTCCGGGTGTGACCTAAAGGAAACCCTAAGGGGCGTGTAAAGCTTACCAGTTGGTTAGATTACCTCTCAGTTTCTCCAACAACACAAATGTACCCTAAAAGATAGATTACCTCTTAGTCTCACTATATTAATACACCCTAAAGCATAATGGGTAACCTAAGAACAATCAAAAGGACTCTGGATACAAAACATAAGTTTTCATACAACCTTTGTCAGTTACAAAAGACAAGGAACAAACCATTAAATTCATCCTTGATTTTGGCAAAGTTGTTCCAGCATTTTCAGAAGGTTCATATGAATTCTCACCCGCCTGCTGTTCTGACCCACAAACTGCTGGAACTTAAAAAATTGTTGATATCTTTATTACTGATTCTCTTGATCCAATCCCTCCACCACCACTCTACACTAATTACCTGAATTCTAACAATCAATCTGGAACTAGGATTTCCAACATTATCACTGATATCATTCCTTATGTTGGGGGGGACATCGTTTTTATGAAGTTTCATCCTCTAGAACAAGTATAGAGGATATAAGTAAAGGTGTATTGACAAGAAGTCAAACAACAAACATTTGTCTGTTGGCTGGATTCTTATCCATGAATGAACCCTTAAAATATCAAGATGCTCTGAAAGACAACAATTGGGTAGAAGCAATGCAACAAGAGTTGCTTCAATTCAAAAGGTAGGAAGTCTGGGAATTAGTACCTCTACCAAACAATAAATGTCCAATTGGAACCTAATGGGTATTCAAGAACAAAACAAATGAAAAAGGCATTGTGGTGAAGAACAGATGTGTTGATTACGGTCTACTAAAAACTAGCTAGCAACTAACCTAGACACTTCTAGTAATTCTTTGGAAAACACTAAACTAGACCACAAAGACAGGCAAGTGTACTTTTCGAATGTAGTAAAACTTAATGGAACTCCGGATATCGAACCCTAGAGACACAATAACTAAACTAGAATCCGACTAAGAACTAAACGAGGTTTAAAATATTTGTTTGGTTTTGACAAGAGTTTTGATTGTTTTCAGTTAAAATAAAGAAAACTAGAACCACTAAACGTCGAAGTGATTACTTAAAGGAATTTAAGGATGGGAAAAGTACCACCTAGGTTAGGAATCCTAATTGTGAATCTTGAACTTTTCTCAGTTATGGAATATGGAACCGGGATCTTAGAATACGAGACCCTTAGACAACCTAGTGGATCCCTGGTCACTTTCCGAGTGTAACTTAAAAGGAAACCCTAAGGGACGTGTAAAGCTTACTAGTTGGTTGGATTACCTCTCAGGCTCTCCAACAACACAAATATGCCTTAAAAATAGATTACCTCTCAATCTCACTATCTTAATACACCCTAAAGAGCAAGGGGCAACCTAAGAACAATCGAAGGACTTTGGATAACAAAGAAACTAGGGAATTCAGGGAAAGCTCCACTCAGAGCCTTCACCCTAAATATTAATAACAGAGACTACCCGACTATCTATCACCTCTCAGCTATCTAGATAGGTAGAATATTCAGATCTAACAAACCCCCCAATCAATGTTCCTATGGATTACTACGTCTTGCAAAACTATATAATAATCACATCCATACAATGAGCGGCTTAACATGCAACCTTAACTAAAAGACGTTCAACAAGCAACATGCGGAACATAAACCAAAGTTAGATCGGTTCTAAACATGCAAATGCATCAAATCAATCATCAATAGATTCTTTACATTAGTGTTAATCCAACATAAAATCCATAAAACTGATAAAAGTACAAATATTCAATAATAATCATCCATAACCTAAATAGTATCTTCATGATTGTTAACTATTTTGCAAATTCCTTTTTTTCTATATTGTTAAGTTTAGACTGTTTTATGCTGCATAGTTTTGCTCATTTTTTCCTCGTGTTTTTGTTTCTTCATGATTTAGACTCGATTTCCGCTCCTTTTGCATACGAACACCTACAAAAACATTAGACCACTAAGTACAAGCTATAAATGACCAAAAACGATTCGAAAACTACCGAAACATATACAAATACAAGGAAAATAAGATGTGTCTTGCAACACATCAAACATATCCACACTTATCTTTTTTTTCATCTTTGAAAAAACTATGCATTGGAATCACAATTAGGTTAATTTGGTTTCAAAACATAGGTTACTTAATTATTACACATTGACAACGATTGTAGGTATATTTGTCCTCTCAAACCCAACTACTAATTTCTAGACCCCTAATCATGATTATTTAAGTTCAACTACCAATTTCCGGATTTAGTCTCCTAAAAAGGAAAAAGTGTGCCAATTTGACTAAAAATATTAAAGGTTTATAGTGGCCCTCTTATACTATTATTGGCGGTTTCAGCTTTGTAATTTCTCCTAGACAAGAACCTACAATAATCATGATAATAAGGTGCATTAGTTTAATCCTAGGAAACCTCCTATCTGCTTGGCCTACACATATATCCTAAATCAGATGTGTATCTAATATTTTACTTTCTCCGACATATAATATTGAAACCAAAATAAAAAAAACCTAGTTTTACCTATCATTTTCCATTTTAACTTTGCAAAGTTTTAATCAAAGGGACATTATTTATAGATTTTTCAATTTTTTTCAACTCAACCTAAAGACACAAAACCTAAAAACTCAAGACTCGATATACAAACCTAGACAACAATCTCCCATCCCCACACATATCTACATTGTCCCTAATGTAGCATTGAAGACTACTGAAAAGAAATATAAACAAAATAAATATAAAAGGAACCAACTCTCCTGGTTAGCAAAATCTTCAGATCTTCGGTTCCAATCCAAGCGCACGCCTATGTAGCATTTCATTCGCAATCGTCTCTGATAATTTGGGGTTGCCTTTTGCGCAATGATATAAGCTTGAAATTTCCGCTCAAATGTTGATTTAGTACGGGCAACATAATACAAACCTGCACAAACAAAAACAAAGCAAACTCAAGCATAATATTGACTCAAAATGAAAAGTCCGACACAAATTGAATCATACTAACTGATTCAGACTCGACATGACTCAAAATAAAAATAAACACAAAACGTAAACCGAAAAACACAAAAATAAGCATGTATACAAACTCTACACTTATATCAACTCCCAAGAAACCTCATCTCTATCATCACTCATGGGGGATCCTTATGATCCAACTCTCCCTCGAAATAACACTAGGGCTCCAACAAATCACTCAAATCACGACCATTTTGTCGCCAAAGCTAACAATCTTTCCAGCTCGACCTATACTCACTTGTGGGACATTTATATTGTGAATTATATACCAAAATACTTGTCACACCCCAACCGATGGCGGAAACATCGGGGTTAGTGGCACTAGGCGACCAGATTGATTTAACGAGATGTTCCATAACAATCATTTAACATATCACAACCTGCTTAATATTCCATACCATTAAACGTAACATTTAAACAATTATTATAAAACGGAGATTTCTCATAAAATTCAACCGGGTTCGATTTCCCTAGATTTCATACATAAGTTCCAAATCCAAAATACATAAATAAACTAACTAAACAAAATAAACTAAACTACGCATGCGACATCCAAGGCGTCCAATCCATAAATCCTCAACCTGTTACATACGTTAAAATACAAGTCAATACAATTAAGTAAAGGTGAGCATACGAGTTTGAATAATACTAGCATAGTCAGAAAGTGTTTGCGAAACAATCTAATTACATATCATGATACACCAAAACACTTAACATAACATAGGCTTATTTCTCATGCTAACTACCGTGAGAAGGCTTGCGCGTCCATCCTA
Organism: Scalesia atractyloides; assembly: GCA_947069175.1. NCBI lineage: Eukaryota > Viridiplantae > Streptophyta > Magnoliopsida > Asterales > Asteraceae > Scalesia > Scalesia atractyloides. Next base: position 39,219,122 of record CAMTDV010000014.1, on the reverse strand, counting down.
ACTAGACCCCATCGGGTGTAAGCCACACTATAGTACCATACTACTAAGGAGGCAAGTTAACAAAAACAAGTCCTAGTCACATGTTTATATATCACGTAATTCGAGCATATACAATCAGCTTATTCGCGCGTGATAAATAGTTTTGAATTGTGATGTGATTTTGATATAGGAACGTATGTAACACCCAAAAAGTGCGTTAAGGCGAAAATGGGTCAAGTATACTCACTGTGGGTGCGTTTAGGTAAGATTAGAGATCTGAGGAGAGTCAAGAAGAGTGCCGGATCAGCCTGCATACGCGAACGGAAGTGCATCAGTCTCCGATAAGCTGAAACGGTTAAGTTTGGTAGGGCAGTAGCCAAATTCGGGCGAACTTGTGTGTAAACACACAAGTTCGAGCGAACTTGTCATGCTTTGGTGAGTTGAGAGTGAAGTTCGGTCGAACTTGATGAGTTTCTTTGAGAAACTTGTCAAGTTCGGGCGAACTTGTAAGAATTCCTTACTGAATTGATAAGCTCAGGCGAACTTGTTTAATTTCCTAAGAAATTAGACAAGTTCGAGCGAACTTATAAGAAACTTGGAGATTTTGACCCAAGTTCGGTCGAACTTGACCCATATGGGTGCAAGTTCGGTCGAACTTGACCAGTGAGCTGGGAATTCTCGAGCGAACTTGATGTTTTCGGGTCCAAAATATTGCGTTTTCGCGTCGTTTGCTGAGTAAAATCGAGTGTTCATCCCTCCAACCCTGTGCTACTGAGCAACCTCAGGTCGGAGAGGTCTTTTAGAGCTGTTTTAGCCGTTTTACAAAAGTGTGGGCTAATCCGGACGAACTCGAGGTTCGTTCGGATTAGTCCGGCTTGTGTAAACCAACATAAACGTCCTTGTGCTTCCAGATCTGGGATCTTGAATGATAGATGCTTCGTTTCATATCAGAAAATGAACAAAACACCATCAAAAGTCCGTATCTTGTGTAGAAATCAATGGTTTTCAAAGGTTTTTCTCATATCTAGAACTTACAAGCCGAGATCTGGCAGATCTCGTGTTTAGGAAGCCTATGCTAACACCAAACGAACTCGTATTATGTAGATCTAAGTTAAAAACAGAAGTTTTGAAGAAAAATGTGAAGATTTTCTTAAACGAATGGGTTTTTGATGAAAACGAAGGTAGATCCTTATACAAAATCGTTGTAAACCTTTGTTTGTTGTTGATAAACGTTGTTGTAGTCGAAATCGGTCGTTTCTTACTTAGAACACGAGAGATTTGGAATGAGGGAGCTCTGAGCGAACTTGGTCAGCAAGTGCAAATGAGAGGAATGGGCTTGGTATTTATAGGAGAAGGCAAAAATGAAGGCTGGTGGGAGCAAGTTCGGCCGAACTTGCATGTTTCCATGCAAGTTCGCGCGAACTTACAAGGTTTTAAGGGGAAATACAGCTAAGTTCGACCGAACTTGTACATTCTTGTACAAGTTCGAGCGGACTTGAGGAAAGAAAGGAGTTCTTTGGCCTAGTTAAGTTCGGCCGAACTTGGGGTCACCCAAGTTCGAGCGAACTTGTTCCAAAATTCAGAATTTCCTTCGTTTTTCGCGTTAAGAGTTCGTTTGGTTATTCGGTTTGCATTAGATAGTTAAATTAAGCGTTAAATTAAAGCGTTAAGCGTTATAGCTGATATAATAGTGCGATTTAGCGATTCGAGAGTGCGAGAGCGATGCGATAGCGAGGTAAACATAACCACAGTCACACATAACACATAAATAATATAAAAACCACATAAACCACTGCGATTTGCGATGCGATGAGATTAGCGATGCGATTTAATAAGCGATTAGATGCGATAATAACGTACAACACCATAAGTAATTAACATAAACTTTATATTAACCGAATCTCAGGAGTACAAAGGTAGATAAACAGGAAAACAAAAGAAAAGATAACAATCGAATTTTCGAGTTGCTACAATACTATCCTCGCACTTAGTTTCTTTCACAATCATTAAACTAAGCTCATTCCACTCATCTTCCGCTAACACTTTCCACGTACTATATGTGTATGGTCCTCTCCATCTACTCTTAATCTCACTAGGGAATAGTCTCAAACGTGAATCACCAACTAACATGATATCCCCACACTTAGTTTCCTTCATACTCTCCAAACTATTATAGTATATTTTCTCCACCATCCGGTTTAATTCGTACTGTTTGATAAATAAGATTGGGGGTTGAGAGTACCGTATCCGGGCACCCTGATACATTATTATAATGACCATAAGGTTCACACCCCAACCGATGGCGGAATCATCGGGGCGCGGTACTAGGCGAACCAGACTGTATCATGAGAAATTCCATAACACTATTTAAGCGACCATATTTAAACGTCAAAATCACATACTTTCAACATACAATCCTCAAATAACATTACAAAATATCAAGATTCTCATAACACAAATTCAAGTTTGAAATTCCCTAGATTTATTACAAAGCGTTTCTAAAGCAAAACCTAATATATGCATCCAAAGCAATATCCTCAACCTGCCACATATGTTAAAATAAAACGTCAATACAATTAAGTAGAGGTGAGCATACAGGTTTGCATACATAATAGATATAAAAGCGTTTAGCATACACCGATGACATACGTAAGAGTTGTGAACTATGTAACTACTAGACTCAAGTAAACCAACAAACGCGATTGAGCGAGGCATGCGAACAAGTGTCCACATCCTAAAGAGAAAATAAATGCGAAACAAAAGTGCGAGCCTTAACAACCCCGGGCCTCCGGGTGGCGGGTCAACCTCTAGTATACTATCATGTTAAGGGTGGCGTACAAGCAATCAAGCAATACATACAATTCAGCATATTTTACGTATAGTCATGTAATTTAGCGGGTTGCGAGTAAGCGTTTGAGAGTTGTGTGATGTGTTTTGATATACGAACATATGTGACACCCAAAAGCGTGTTTAAGCGTAAAAGGGTTCAAGTATACTCACTGTGGGTGCGTTTTAGGAGAAGTGCGGGATCTGAGTAGAGTCGGGGAGAGCGCCGGATCAGCCTGTAAGCGAACAGAAGTGCATCAGTCTTCCGAATTGCTGAAAAGGTTATGTTTGGATTGGGCAGAGGACAAGTTCGAGCGAACTTGTATGTTTCCATACAAGTTCGGGCGAACTTATGAAAACCTGTTGAGTTATGAGGCAAGTTCCGGCGAACTTGTCTAATTTCCAAAGAAATTATACAAGTTCGGGCGAACTTGTAAGGTTACTAACTAGGGGAAGACAAGTTCGGGCGAACTTGTCTAATTCTGTTGAGAATTTGGACAGAGTTCGGGCAAACTTGTGCCATTTTTGAAGATTTGACGTGGGAGACCAAGTTCAGACGAACTTAGTCACCAATCTGGTGACAAGTTCGAGCGAACTTGGTGTATTCCGAGTGAACTTGATGGTTTTAGCATCCAAATCGTGCGTTTTTGCGCCATTTGCTGAGGAAATCGAGTGTTCATCCCTCCAACCTTAAGCCACTGAGTAAAACTTAGGCTGGAAAGGTCTTTTGGAGCGAGTTTAGCCATTTTACAGAAACTCGGGCTAATCCGGGCGAACTTGAAGGTTCGTACGGGTTAGTCCAGCTTGTGTAAATGACTATTTCATCCTTGTGCTTCCGGATCTGAGATCTTGTTTGACAACGCCTCGTTCCACTCAAAAGTGAACGAAACATACGTCATTAGTCCGAATATTGTGTAAAAATCAATGTTTTTAAAGGTTTTACTCAGATCTAGTATAGATCTAAGTGAAAAATAGAAGTTTTGTAGAAAAAGATGAAGATTTTCGTAAACAGAAGAGATTTGATGAAAACGAAGGCAAAGCCTTGTGCCAAAATCATTGTAAACCGTTGTAAAACGTTGTTGAACATCATTGTAGTTGAAATCGGGTTGAATCTTACTTAGAAAACAAAGGGTTTCGGGTTTGGGGAGCTTCGGGCGAACTTGCAGCAAGTTCAAATGAGAGAATGGAGCTGAGTATTTATAGGTGGAGTGAGAATGGAGGGGGCAGACTACAAGTTCGAACTTGTATCAAGTTCGGGCGAACTTGCTATTGTCACACCCCGACCCGCAGCGGAAAAGGTGATCGGGGCATGATTGGGTTATCATCAAAGCTCATGACATTTATTATGCGTTTCATATTCTTTAATACATATTAAATTGAAATTTACAATAAATGTTACAACATGTTCTAACTAACAATCTAAACTTCTTTGTTCTCTTCTAAGGCATATCCTATGTTTTCCTTGCTTCAACCTGTTCACATGTATCATGTGTAAAAGGGTTTTTGGATCAACATAATGTTGGCGAGTGAATCCTATGGAAAACATTTGAACAAATTTATTTAAATTGATTATGAAATATGTGCACAACCAAACATGAGTAAAAATAGATGTAAACTTAACCAACAATCATAAGATATTAAATGAAACACACATGAACAATAATGGAACAATTTGAGGCACGCGATGCTCAACTCGTCTCTCACGAGGAACTGAGGGGCCTATTGAATGAATTGCATAAACATGATAATATGAATGACACAACTACAAATAATATAACTCAATGATACACACATGAACAAAAATGGAACATTTAGAGGCACGCGATGCTCAACTCGTCTCTCACGAGGAACTGAGGGGCCTAATGATTGAGTTTCATATAATTTGACAAAAGGAAATAAGTAATCACCACAATATAAACAATCTAAGTTTAGGTCATGATGTGGTATGGCACAAGTTTAAATAAATAAGTTAATTATTTTCATAACACATGACACACCCCAAAACGTGTAATTTAAAAGGGGGAGTTGTAAGATTCACTCACAGTGGGTGCGTTCGGTTGATGATGTTGAATGTACGCGAAGTGGTTTTTAACCACGAGTGAGATTAACCTAGATAAATCGCATTATGGTTTGGTAAGTAAACGGATTTTATTAATCTATTTTAATAGGATTGTTGGGTGTATTTTTGTGAGTTTGAGGCTATTTTCTAACCTTAAAAATGTTATTTTTAAGTATTTTTAATTGATTTTTAATTAAAATAATTAAATAAAATAATAAAAAAATTTGATTTTTTTTTCTGACCGTTGACCGTTGACCTGACCGTTGACCGGTTCGAGTTGTGTATACAAGTGCGCTGAGTGAGGCTCGAACCCGAGACCTCCCGTACGCGTGCACGCAGCTCTACCAACTGAGCTACGTGTCTAACCCGTTATAAATCTGATTTTAATTATATATATATATTAATTAGTTTAAACCGAAAATCATTTTATTTTAAAAACAGTTTAAGCGAATCGGACGTGCACTCCACAGGTCTCGAACCCGGGACCTATGGCTTAAACTAACACACAGTCCACCGCTGGACTGTGTGTTTAACATGTTATATAATCCAATTTTTATTATACTTAAATACAAATTATTTGTTTTCATTTCTGACTTTATTTAAAAAGAATAGATAATTGTCCGAGTCGGTGCAGTAGCCCGGACTCGAACGCGTGACCTGTGATATAAACATACACACAGTCCACCGCTGGACTGTGTGTCTAACTTGGTTATTATTCCGGTTATTAATATACTTAACATATACCAGTGGCGACTCCGGTTCAGTTTAACAAAAAAAATGATTTTTATTAAGGCAGAGCGTGTGAAACCGGATTCGAACTCGAGACGTTTGTATGTTTAATGTGCACACAGTCCACCGCTGGACTGTGTGTCTAACCCGAGTAATATCCTGATTTTAATTATACATATACGATACAGAACTTCATCTTCCTCGTCGAGTTTTAACCAGAATCGGTAACAGACTGGTTCGAAGTTTTTAATCAGTTTCTTAGCGTCTTACAGTTCATTAAGGTGAGATATGAGTATAAAGAAAAGAAAATAAGCGTGAGGTATACCGACTCGTTTTCCTCTGTTTTCCGGCAGAACTCCGGCGACAGAAATTAACTCCGGCGTCAGGTATCTTGCAGCAGGGAAACTTCAGAAAACTTACAAAGGGTGTGGGTGACTTCGGTATAAGCTTAGAAGGTTCAATAGGGCTCGGAAATGGAGAAACCGGTTTTCCGGCGACGAACAGATTAATTCCGGCGAGTGGAATTACGCCGAGAAAAAGTGTGGTTTTGAGCGAAAAGGTTTGCAGTGGGTTGTGGGTGAATTTATAGGGCAAATCGTCTAAGAACTTGGTCTGATTTCCGACTGTATTCGTAAATTATAAAAACTCCGGCGGTTATGGTTTGGTCGGGGACTCAGACGTCGGTTATAACCGATGTCTTAGTAATGGTTTACGTTATAACGTAAATTGTCGTTAAGACTCGCGAGATTTCCGGGATTCCGACGACTGAACTGTTGGGCGCCGGTTTTGAATTCGTAACGTCACTTTATTATTTAAATGATTTCATTATTTAACAAACAAAACAAGTGGCGCAGTGGTTTGTGTGTTAAGTGATAAGTCTTTGAACCGATTCGGCGACTGACCCGGGTTCGAAACCCGGCTGGAACATTTTATTTTTATTTTGCGATTTTCCACAGTTTTTCAAAAACTAAATATATATTCCCGTATAATAATTGATTATGTATCGTTTAAAATTATTTTGGGCATTTAATTCGCAACGAAATTTTTGACTGACTATTCGGTTGATAAACGGAGCGGGTTTGGTAAATCCGTTTTTTGACGGATGTTACAGCTATAAGTTCGAGGGAACTTGTATGTTCTGGTGAGTTTCCAGGCAAGTCTGGGCGGACTTGTCAGTTTTGTAGAGTTAAGAGGCTTATACAAGTTCGGCCGAACTTGACCTTGTGGCAAGTTTTGTTTGATACGAGTTCGTTTGGCGATTCGGTTTGTATTAGATAGATATATTAAGCGTTATAATTGATGTAATAGTGCGATTTAGCGATTCGTGCGTTTGAGAGCATTGCGATAACGATTATAACCAAAACATAAACAATTATACACAAAAAAACATAATTCCACATAATTAACTGCGATTTGCAATGCGATGAGATAAGCGACATGATGGCACAAGTGTTTATTAAACAATAACACACTCGGCTCGTATAGTAGCATAACTACTTGTGATTTCGATTGGATTTAGCGATTAATAAGCGATTAAATGCGATATAATTGTAAATAAACATAATTAATTAACGTATAACTTTCTCATAACCGAATCTCAGAGTACAATTTGATAGATACAACGGAACAAAAGAAAAATAATTAACAACGAAAATTGGAGTTGTTACACTAAGTGCGGGGTGTAGGCATACACCTGACAATCACAAAATATGGTGTGTATATCAATCGAGTACTGGCTTCCATCCTGGTCCCCAAACGTATCAAACTTGTAAATCTGGTAATAAAGATACTTGTCCCAGTGAATGAAAATTTAAATTTTTTAAATGCTTTAAAATTGAGTCGGTTAACTGTACTTATCAGTGAAAATTGACGTATTTTTAATGATTAATGTTCCGTCAAAAGCTTTGGAATTGCGACTTCATGGTAGGGGTGTGAATTTCCGACACGACCCGAAAACACGACACGAACCTAACACAAAATTCGCGGGTTTAGGTTTGGGCTAAACAGGTTCGGGTCAGTTTCAGGTTCAACCCACGAACCCGTTTAGCTAAACGGGTCAGGTTCGGGTCAACCCAGTCGGGTTGGCAGGTTGACCCGTTTAAACCCTTTGTATTATATTATATATTTTTACAATATATTTTATGTCATAAATTAAATTGGGTATCTATTTTATTTCATAATTATGACATAAAAGGAGAAATTCACATAAAATTTTATAATTTAAATGTAATTGTATTAATACATTTGTGTTTTTAAGTAAATTTTAAATTTAATATATTAATTTGTGGAAAAAAATTAATAAAATATAAAGATTCCGGTTGAACGGGTCGTGTTCGGGTCAACCACAAATATTCGGGTTGGGTTCGGGTTCATATGTATGACACAATTTTTGGGTTCGGGTCGGGTTCGGGCCCGTATAAGATTTCCGGGTTTAGGTCGAGTTGAACTCTTCAACTCGTGAAAACAACCCGTTTAGCACCCTACTTCATGGCAAGACCTATGATGTCTCAAAGTTTATTTTGTTTTGATCCTACCATTGGGATACCTTGTACCGAATTATCATATTTTAATTTTTAATATAATTTGGTGTTTTAATACTTCTACTATATCTTCTACTCTCTACTTCCGCTGCTTTGTGAAACTGGTATACAATCGTCACGCTTAAACCCCACATCCGGGCCCTCCGGGAAATTGGGGTGTGACAAACAGCGATTAAATCAGACCATTTTCTCACAACCCTTATCCACAAACGATTCCCTTTTGCAAATTTCAAACCTTTTCCCACGTGCGCACACATGCCTTTCTTTGTCCAGAAATCAATTCACCATGCACTGTGCGTCAAAACAACAACCGTCAACATATTTGGAATCTTATCATATACATAATGTGCGGCATACGCTTCGTCACCCAGTAGTCGCGCATGAAAACGTCTTAAAGTTACACCCAAGTGTTTAATACGCCTCAGCAGTCCACTCACTTTTGTGCGCACCACCCAAGCGGGGTCGCGCCCATTAATATTCTACAAGAAGGAAACTCATCTAGTGCAGAGTTTCACCAATTTGCCGACCACACACGGGAACAACACTGGACTAGGGGGACTTTGAGGCGTATGGTCCCAAATGTCGCGCAAACCATGCGCATGCAGGGCCATACCCATACTTAAACCCCAAAACGCCCAACTTGTTCCAAGGTTCCTAAGCGGGACCTATCCATGTACGCACAATCTTGACAAGCCCAAAAAAGTACATCCAGTACAAGTGATAGCAGCCTGCAGGAAATCAGCATGCGTCAGGCTCTGCGCAACCAGTTCCCACGATGAACCATCGTGCATGAGACAAACAAACAGTGACATGTAGCCAATTAGTGTGCACCATTCATTGCTCCATGAACTCTACTCACTGTTGATGACAGGCTCAACAACAAGTACACTGGGCAGGCGACGTGACACCAATAACCGTGTGCCAACATCCCTCCACCTCTATAAACACAACCTGTCGTGTCAGAGAGGACCAAAATGATATTCCTTGTTAGCGACATCTGGCCTAAGGCCCATATGCCCATTTCCTTCTCAAAACCCTTCAGATATAAATACAAGCCATCAACAATAGGTTAAGGATACTTTTTTCTCACTCTCTTACCCTTAAGACACACTATTTTATTACCATTAGTACAATACTTATTCTCACAGTGTTTTGATTTGCATATTAGCTCTCAAGACACACTCGGCTGTTTGATTCAAGAAGAGATAAAAGATTAACCCCATGTTGAGACTACCTCTTAGTTCTATCGCCCATGGATTAAAACTGGTGTTTCTTTAAAGACTTAAACATTTTCCACATTTTATAAAGTAGATTATATTAATTAAGAAAGACTATTCCAAGAGTCATATATTACTATTTTAGTCAACCAAGCTAACTACAAATAAGGATGGTCAAAATAATAATAAAAGGTTGCGTGTAGGAAACGTACCCTTGAACGATACCTGGTTCTTATCCTATATGCGATGGGTTCTCTCCTCGTTGTGTGTATTTAGTTCAAATAAAAATCATCTTTTATAAATTTAAAATTAGATATTCGTGCGTTGAAGTTATTAACTTAACACACTTAAATGTGCTTAATATTATTAAACTAATATACCTAATTCACACAACATCAGCCACATCAAAGAATGTATGCCAAAACCAAAGATCTTGTGATACAACCATTTTAAGCATCATAGTCAGTTTTTTATGATGTCCACTTGTGTTTTGGCCGCGCTACGCAGTTGGACAAAGTTCCCACTCTACCGACCATCACGGGAAAGCCATGGCTATCATCATGAAACTCCAAAAATTTTTGTATGTCACTAAGCGTAGGTTTTCTCAAATAGTTTTTTACGTAGTGTTCAATAACTTACTCACAAAAACAATAAAGACTTTCCATCGCCACTCGTTTCGACATTTTTAAATAGTCATCTATTATGTTGGAACAAGCTAAATCCCGTAAACCACCTGCATCGGGTTTTTGTTGGAAAAAACATATTTTTTTAATTGTTTGCTATTCTTAGAAATAATTGTTGGCTCATACAAAAACGTCGCCTAAAATTATTATGATCATATAGGGGGTTAGGTGAAAAATAATCACGTACCAATAGTTCATGTGCGGCTTCTCCTTTTGGGTTGTGAACTCCCGACATCTTCAACGATAGTTTCTATGAATCTTTGAACAGATCATACATTAGCTCGACTCCTTCGTCAAATAAGGATGACAAAACGTATTCGTCAAATGAAGATGATGATGGTGATGATGATAATAATGAATTTGATGATTGCGTTTTTTTCAGAGGAATTTATGGGTAATAAAAGTTGTTTGTATGAAGATATAGGTTAATATGTTGATAGAAGAGTGTTTATATATAAAAGGAATTAAAGGAAATAAAATTCATTAAAACCTAGCCGCTGGCTAGATTTTTGAAAATGCCCCAAAATTCTCGGTCAACCACAAGTCAAAGAGCCCCAACACCCATGAAACCTTTGCCTTCTGGCTTCGGCAACATCCTCCAATGAAAGAGACGAAATGGTGTTTGGGGCGTAGAGAGGTTTTCCCCCTTCTCTACTCCACCACACCGTTTGCTCTTAAGTTTGCTTGCATATGGAAGACTTGTTCATTTCCTTTCTATTTTATTATAGTTAGATAACTATTACCTATACATTATCAGACTCCCAAAACTAATGTTTAATTCTTGTGTGCATTACTTGGTTGTACCATGTGCATTTGGTTATGTGCTTTTCTTTTCGTCAACTGAATATAATACGGCAAAGTCATTTATTTTATTTTTATTTTAACCCTAAACATATTTTTTTAACTCCGACACTTTTCAACTTTTGTTTTCTTTACTTTTCATGTTTACAAAAATAATGTATTACATTTCAGTCTAAACATTGTGAGTAAGCACGCTACAATGAGCATGTGTAGTTCGAAGTTTTTACAACTGTTTTCTGTGCGGTTTAACCGCCCCATTTTCATCATTTTAAAATTGTCGTTTTACGTTTCAATCTAAATTTTCGTGAGTTAACATATTGCAACGGGCGTGTGTGGATCAACGTTTTTATGTCTATTTTTGTTTTGTGGTGTTTAACTGTCCCATCACAACTCGCGAGTCATAAGCCGACTTAGTTATTCTTTTCTATGTTTTACCAGAGGCGTCGTTGGGTTGGGTGGGGAGGACCACCGGTCAGGGCCCATGATTACGAGGCACATCTTTTTTTTTTAAATCCGATGTATATATGTTATAATTTTTTTTAAAATAACTACCCATACAAATACCAAGTTATTGCTAGACCTATTTATAAAACATTTCTTAAATTTTAGAAGTTAGCCCATGTGGTTTAGCTAGCCTAATACCCATTTGATTTTGTAATAATATAATAATAATAATAATAATAATAATAATATATTTTGTTAAGGCCTAAGGGGCATATTTTTTCGAGCCTGGACAGGGTACCTGAATTCTCAGAGTCGGTACCATGTTTTACATTTCGGTCTAATTTTTGCGAGTTAACACGTCGCAACACGCGTGTGTCGTTCAATGTTTTTACATCTACTTTTTTGTTTGGTTTAACGGTGAAGCGCGGGTCTGTTTAGTTGTCTTAAAAGTATTCCATTTTGTATAAAATTTATAAAAAAAATCAAGCTTACTTTTCTATGAATATATTCAAAAGCTATTATTTAATACCACGCCCATTCAAACTTGCTGATTTATAAAATTTTGTTCCAAAGAGCCACGTTTGATCCTTGATCGAATTGTGTCACCGTCCATGGACTATGAACTTGTTGTATTTTAGACAGAAAAAACACTGGTTGGTTAGGGGCATAGACAGATAGATATGAGACTTCTTATGAACATTTAAGCTATCATTAACTAGTATTGGATCTGTATCTTTGTATTTATAATATCATTAAAATAGATAATTTATAACACTACCAACAAAGTCATCTTAAACTTTTAGTAACACTTTCATTGAAACATTTGTGACCCCACCCGACCCGACCCAATAAGAGAAGTTTTTTCTTATCCGATAACAAATTAAGAACCACTCTACTCCATAGACCCTAAGAACAAATCATCAGATCATAACTTGTGTCCTTTCTATTCCTTGAGAAGGTATTTTGTTGAGCATACCGAAAGGAGACATTAACAAATTAAACTCATGGTGAAGTTGGTACTTTTGCTGATAGTTTTATACTTTTATCTAAAATAAGTAGGAATTTATATAAAGTTCAGCCTCATGCCTTTCTATATACACTTGTCAAAACAATAGGGTCTTAGGTTTGTTTATGTGATTATGTCCAACGTGGGATTATAGTACTAGAAAACCAATCAGACAACGTACTTTACGTGTGGATGTGCAATTTTAGTGGCTGAAATTTTTTTATTTTTATTTATAAGGAAAGATTAAGGTCGTTAACCATTGGGGGAAGTCATAGGTTTTGTTGAGCCACTATTGATATAACAATCAGTTCGACAACGACAACGTTTGCTGAGGGAATGGATTCTTTATGCATGGAATAGTGCGTAGTGACGTTACTATCTTAATATCCTTGTCCAAGTGATTTAGTCTTAAATAATCAGGCAAATATATAATATGTTAAAAAATTGAAGGATTGATTTATATTGAGCTTACTTCATGACTTTGACCGTTCATTCTGGTTAAGTTTAGTGAATCTCTTATTTGTATTTTATTAAACAAGTTTTAACAAAGACACAATAACATATAAAAACCACTACAAAGCGAAGACTTTCACCGACTTTAAAATATTTCGGAATTTGGCTTGTGAAGATGGGTAATGACGGGAATTTGGCGGTGACCTCTATGGGGGGAGATTGGGTGCGTTTTTTCTTTTTTAGGATGGAGATTTAGTTTTTTCTTTTTTTTTTTCCTCCGGGGTAGGGGGTTTTTGGGTGGGAAATTCATTGTTTTTGTTTTATTTGTTTATTTTTGTTGTGGTTTTATTTTGTTTTGTTTACACTAGTTTTCAAAATCTCTTCTTAAAGCTAGTTCTCGCATGAACTCTACCATATATATATGGGTTGGTTAATATACAATGTTTTCCCTTAGTGTACGATGTGTACGTTGGGAAATCACACACGTTATAAAACCCAGAAACCCTAATTACGCATGTTGAAAACATAATCACGCATGAGCATAATCACGCGTGAACATAATCGCGTATGTACAAAATCAGCATGGGGTAAAAAACCTAATCACGCATGTTATAAAAATAATCACACATGATATAATTTCACCAGCGTATGTTGAAAAGTGTACAATACACTTTCACTATATATATAGGGGATGGATCATGAGAAAACTAGTGTAAATGAGAAAACTAAAAAACTAACTAAAAAAGCCAAAAAACATATCAAAATTTTTTTTGATTTTTTTATTAACATTCGCTATATGTTTTATATAAAAAAAACTTTTTTAAAAAAAAACATATAATGCACATGTGCAACATAAACATATAATCGACATGTGTAGTACACATATAGTGCACATGTGCAGTACAAGTTTTTTTTTTGAAAAAAAGTTTTTTTTATACATAAAATCCAACGAATTTTTTTTTAAATTGTAAAAAAAATTGTATGTTTTTTATGCTTTTTTTTTGGCTTTTTGAGTTAGTTTTCTCATTTATATCTAGTTTTCTCATGATCCTCTCCCTATATATATATATATATAATATATAGGGTTAGGTTCCGGTAAAAATGACATTTTTCGTGAGAAAGGTGAGAATGCATAGAAATTGACATGTAGTCATCATGTTTTAGAATTAGGCATGATATTTTGAGGTGTTTTGCCAAGAAAAACACAAACGTAACAATTTAAAACACAATGTAACATATTAATTAAAACACACTACTTAACACTTAAAACACACTACTTAACACTTAAAACACACTACTTAACGTTCTTGGCATGGTGTTTTAATTTTTAAGCTATAACTCATTTGTGTCTTAAATTGTTATATTTGGTGTTTTTCTTGCCAAAACAACTCAAAACATTATGCCCAAGTCCAAAACATGATGCCTACATATCAATTCTTATATATATATATATATATATATATATATATATATATATATATATAGAGTGGGAGTTCGTTACAAAGTCCATTTTTCCTATAAAGTGTAAAAAGTCATAAAACACCATGATGTCAGCCATAAAACACACTCGAAAACCCAAAAATAACAAAGTTAAGATTACTAAAACGCCATATAAGTGAGTTTTGTGTTGTGTATTGGATTATAAGGCTTTGATCATCGAATGACTAACATTAGTGTGTTTTATATTGATTATCATATTGTGTTTTATATTCATAGTTCTACGATGGTATGTTTGATGTTTTTATGGACTGATAGGGTTTGGATATTGTGTTTTAGTAGTCTTTACTCTGTTATTTGTGGGTTTTGAGTGTGTTTTATGGCTGAAATCGTAGTGTTTTAAGACTTTGTACACTTTGTAGGAAAAATTGACTTTGTAGCCGAACCTTACCATAATATTATATATATAATATATATATATATATATAACAGATGAACATTAACATGACAATTATAAATTTTGTATTCTTTAACTGGGTATTAAGTTGATATTTTTATAACCAATTATATTTTTATTATCTAACATATTGTAATTTTACCATCCTTAAAAAACTAATAAATAATCAATATTAAATTTACTTGGTTAAATATATATAATTATTTTCAGTTAAAAATATTCATATATATATATATTATATATATATATATAAATAACAGATGAACAACTGGGTATTAAGTTTGATATTTTTATAACCAATTATATTTTTATTATCTAACATATTGTAATTTTAGCATTCTTAAAAAAAACTAATAAATAATTCGATATTAAATTTACTTGGTTAAATATATAATAACTATTTTCAGTTAAAAAATATTCATATATATATATATATATATATATATATATAACAGATGAACATTAACATGACAATTATAAATTTTGTTATTCTTTCAACGGGTATTAAGTTTGATATTTTATAACCAATTATATTTTTATTATCTAACATATTGTAATTTTACCATTCTTAAAAAAACTAATAAATAATTCGATATTAAATTTACTTGGTTAAATATATAATAACTATTTTCAGTTAAAAAAATATTCATAATTAAGTAGTATAAAGGAGGAAAAACTATAATTATATGACTCCAATGGATATTGGATATGTACTATCTTATAGTTTTCTTTTATTATAGTATAAATATAGATGAGAAATTTGTTATAGAATTGATATAGTATATATATATATATGAGAAATTCGTTATAGACTCGGTCATGGCTGCACCCAACTCGACAGTCCTTTGTTTGATTAAACGAAAAACCATTTGGTATGGAGATGCATGAAAATGGGGCGTTATGTGACATGTGGTAGCTACGTTAACGTTAGCATGAGTCAGAAAAGTGGCACGGTGCAAAAAAGAGAGGAGTGGTAAGAGGCGTGAAAGGGTGACGTTATTGACATGTGACACACACTTTTTATTAATATTTTATATTTAAAAACTATATAAAATCTATTAAATTCATATACAAAACTTTAATATTAATTGCATAAACAACATAAGTTAATAAATTTACATAAACTTATCATTAAAAAATTACATAAACTTTAATCATCCTCTTCATCTTCGTCAAAGTCGTTTCATGAAACGCTTCATATGTTATGAAACAAATCCGCTTGAAGGCTGTGATGTATTATATTATGTTTAATTTCATTTAAGTTCACTTCTTTCTCTTTATCACAAATTTCAACGGTGTTTGGTTGACTCCCCTCCTCATAGTACTCGCAAATTGCGCGTCCTTCATCCTCCATGTTATATAAAATAACGCAAGCGTACTATCACATTTCGAATTCTAGATTTTTCATAATCCTACACAACATCCTCAAAATGTGCCATATTTTCTGCAAAACACCAAACGCTCGTTCGTTGTCTTTTCGTGCCACAATTTGAGCCCCATTAAACTTGTCTCTTTTCGTCCAACGTTGTTCCCTGTGTAAACGAGTTTTCAGACACGGATAATCTGAGTAAATACCATCCGTTAGATAATAACTGTATTTGTACTAGGCACCGTTTACAAAAAAGAACCATTCGGTTCAACACCGTTTATATAGTCGTTGAAAATGGATGAATGATTAAGAATATTTAAATCGTTATTTGCAGAAGGCATACCAAAGAATGCATGCCAAATCCAAAGATCTTGATATGTAACCACTTCAAGCATCATAGACGGTTTTTATGATATCCACTGGTGTGTTGCCTACGCCACGCAAGTGTATAATTTTCCCATTCCCATTTCATACAGTCTAAACTACCGATCATCCCAGGGAAACCATGTCGCTTTTCATGAGCCTCCAAAAGTTGTTGTATGTCACCAAGTGTAGATTTACTCAAATAATTGTTTTTTTTTAAAATATAGTTCAACGGCATACTCACAAAAGGCTTTTCATCGCGGTATGTTTTGACATTTTTATATAGTCATTCATAATGTCGGAAATCGTTTCATAAGCCAATTGTCTAAGTGCGGTCCTGACTTTTTGCAACGTGCTAAATCCTAGACAACCACACGCATCCTTTCTATGTCGGAAAAAATCATATTTACTTGATAAATCATGTGTTATTCTAAGAAATGAATCACGGCTCATACGAAAACGACACCTAAATGTATTATAATCATACGTCGATGAAGACAATTAAGATGACGAACTTGAGCCTTCCATTTTTTTAAATTATGTTACAAATAGTAGGGAATATGTAAGTGAGTACAGAGAAGTGGGTTGATTTGTTGTGTGTTTTTTAAAAAATTGGCTTGAAAGAGGTGAATATATATAGGTTTTTCTTTAAAAAAGATTTAGTCAAACTAGTCGTTGAACGGCTTGTTTGAAACAACTAACAAGATGCGGCCACGTCGTCTCTTGGTTTGCCCTCCACACCGGTGGAAATCTTCTCGCCCCACACACAACGCCGTGGTAAACACGAGCATAGGGTGATTAGGTTGGCGTAGAATGGCTTCCACAGCCACACCGTATAGCTTGTGGCAGTGAAGTTTCATTTACCAGACTTAGAAAAACGAATAGTAACCAATTAAACGATCAAGTATAAGTATGTGTTAGGAACTAGTAAGATAATTTTATGACTATGTAAAAGATAGACTTCATCTTCTTAAAATATCAAATATAATCTTAAAAAAATATTTACATTTAACGAATTCTCTTAAGAAACAAAAGTCAACTATGCATAAATCAATTTGTAGCATGCTCAACATCCTTAAGTATGTAAAAGGAAACAAGTCAATCTAGGACACAACAAATATCCAATATTCTTTATCATGATTTTGGAGCTGCAATTTGCCCCGAAACACTTGTTATGTAATGAGCACCACCGATTGATAAAAATCGTCTTTTCAGCCCAATCTTTATTCGCTTTACATTCTTTCAAAATAAAAATACTTTAAAAAATTTTAAAGTATTATCACAAACCATATGAAAGAATAACTTGACAACTAAATTAAATTTCAACAAAATATCGCAACAATAGACTCTTTGGCATGTTTGTTCACAAACAAAAAAAAATGGTCCACAGGGGTTACAATTGTTGTCTGTAACCTCGGGTTTAACCATTCGTGGTGGTTCACATTTGTGGTTAGCAATCTAAAACAAACGAAAAAAATACAATACTTTTAACAAAAGGTATAAAATATACAATAATATTTAAAAAAAAATCGTGCAAAGGAAGCATGGAAGAATGGAAGAATTTTTTGTATGATTTTTACAATGGAAGAGTGACTAGGTATTTTGGTGCTTGTGTTTGTGTGTGAGTGTTTTAGTAGTTTTTATTTTAAAACAAAAACTTTAAATGTCCATGTTAGAAAAATAAAATAAAAAATCAGACGTATTTTCTTAGAGAAAAAAGCTATTTATCAAGGATGGTGAACTCGCTAGTCGGCCGGTGAGATGGGATTAGCGACTACTCAGGATTACTCGGATCAGGTTTTTATATGTAGTTTTCAATTTATTTTAAGTTAACATGTTTTAACTCTTCCTCAACTTATTTTTTTAAGCATACAAGATTAATTGTTGGAATTCACATGGATTGGTTGGAAACTGCTAATTTAAAAGGTTTTGGTTGGAATACACATGTTTTTGCGAATTAGCCGGAATCGCCGATTTTTGGCTGGCCGACTAGGTCCGACTAGCAAATAATGGACTGATTAACAAGAAATTACTCAGTTACTGGCCGACTATCGATTAATCGCCAACTAGTCATGATTTTTACAACACCGCTATTTATTAAACAACTTTTAGTTAGTTCGTTAATTATACTCCCCACAACTTTAATACTTATAAGATAGTTAAACAAAAGTTCTATCTTGCAATATTTATGTAGTAACTATTTTCTTGGAACAAAATTATACAAAAATACAGGATATTATAATGACCAAAAAACATAATCTGATAAGATGCATAGATTTTGGTGATGCAAACCTAATTGTTGAAAACTACTAATCACATGTTAATGATGATGCCTCAACAACAAGAGAGATTCCTCCGATCCAACTTGCATACCATTCCCAACATATTATTGTCACTACAACCAAAAGCTTCACATGCAAGATGGCTTTAGTGACTTGATATTTTTGGCACTCTTTAACTATGTAATATTAACTTTGAGATCTGAATAATTGACACTCTTATTTTATTTTGAATTTCGTTATAACTTGTAAAAATATTATGAATTTAGTGACACTTCTTGTAGTTGTGCACTGTGATTGCTTCATATACGTCGAATATGATCGTTTAGTTGACAAAAAATGATAACTCCTTTTGTAAATATATCTAAAACTAAAGTAAAAGGCTCCACCATCCAACCAAGCACCACCGTCAGAATTCGAACTTGGGATGAGAGTTTTAACAACGTATGCTGGCCATTTGAAGTAAGTTGAAAATCCAGCTGATCTGTCGTTAAAAAACTAAATCGATTCATCCAAAAAAATATAAAATTAGAAGAAAAAATCATCGTTTCGTAACAAACATCTCCTCTCTCCTATCTTTACTGCCGTCACAACGTAATTAACCATTAGAATCATTACCACACACACTTCTTCGGTTCTCCCCTTGTTAATGAAACACGATTCCTTGAATAAGACAACTCTTTGGTTTCTATGAATCAGACAACTGATGTAACTTCTTTCACATGGATTTTGGGTTGCTTAATTTTTGAGGTCTCCATCCTTCCTCAACGATGTCCCGACGTGGCCCCGTTGAGTTAAACCATAAAATTTGTCAAAAAGATCCAACAAACACATTTCTTAAAAGTTTATTATATTTTATTAGTATTCATATTATAATATAAAATATACCTATATATAATATACTACATCTATTAAGAAATATGATTATATTTTTTCCAATTTATCAAAATGAATTATATAATATATAAAATAAACTTTATTTTTTTATTTACATCATATTAATGTATATTTACATTTAAAATAATAAGAATAATGTATGGTTGAGTTTGTATTTAAAAATAAATAATACATTAAAACTAATTGATACCAGACGACAGTTAGTTGTAAGTACAAACTAAATGACGTGTGACCGGAGATTAGATAATAACTACTTATTTTTTTTAACTAAAACGTTATGCACCTAATATATATTTTTTTTAATATCTAGTGGTTTATTGGTATGCTTTCATATATTATAAAAGTAATGTGAGTTTAAATTTTATAAAATGCAAGGTTGTTAGTAAATAGGTATAAAAAGTTGTTAAAGAAAAAAGAACAAAAAACTTCCATGTAACTTTTATAATACAAACACTTACATGTAACTTTTATAATACAAACACAATCTATGCAATCCTTATTATTTTAAAACTTTTATACAATAAATACAATCTAAGTGATTGTATAAAAATAGACAAATAGTTTGGTTACACCACTCATTACACAAACACCACCATTGTTTTCTTCCCTCCTCTCACTCTCTTCAAATAATATCCTCCTCTCAACTCCCCCCTTCTCTCTCCGCGCCATTCAATTTCCGTCCACTCCGTCACCGTCACCGTCATCGTCCACCGGACCAAACCATCAACTTGCTTCAAACAAACCACTTCATCCTCAAAATCACAAAATGAAAGGTAGCACTCCTCAATTTTAAACTTATTTCACAATTCAAACATTTTTAAACATTTTTTTAAGTTTTCCGGTTGGAATGCAGGTCGCCGGAAAATATCCATAAGTTTGATGAAAGGAGAAAGCTGGAAGAAATCTTTGAAAAGCCCAGATAAGGAATCCGAATGTAACGAAATTAGTGATGATCAATCGTCTCCACGAGGTGTGTTGGAAGTTTCTGGGTCGTGTTCAGATTCCGATAAGTCTCAGGCGAACGGCGACGGCGATGGGGCGACGTGGAGGAATTTGATCGATAATTTGAAACGGAAATCGTTTAGGAGGTTTTCAATGGGTCCGTTGGTGGCGGGGTATGAGCTTTCACGGAAGGGGTTTGTGAAGAAATTGGGACGGAATAATAGCTCCGACGCGGCGGTTGATGATTTTTATATGCCGAAACCGTCGTGGCGGAATTTCACGTTTCATGAACTCGCGGTGGCGACTGGTGGCTTTTGTCCCGGTGAGTTTCTGTTCCCATCATGTTACATTTTTTTTCTATATTTCGTAATATTATTTATATTTTTATGTGATGCTTCAATGCTTTTTTTTTTTTTGCTTTTTTTTAATGGCTAACAGAATCAATCCCGAACATTTTCGGGACACCTACTGGACCAAACACAGTTTTAGTCGCATAATTACCATAGATTTCACAGTCAAATACAGTTTTACTCGCATAATTATCATTGTCAATGATCTCTAATCAAGTGGTACTATCAAATACATTTTACTCACAATAAAATGTATTTCGGTTTATACTTAGCAACGAAATCAAGAGTAAATATTTTAAAAATCCCGCTCGTATAAACGAGGGGATTGGGGACGAAATTAAATTTTCTTATGTCATTTCATTGGTTAAATTTCTAGTATGGGTTGTTATTGAAAAATGAGTGGTAATTTTGGATTCTTTAAATTCAATATAGCATTATATTTTTCAAAGTAAAAGATAACTTTTTATTTGATAAGATATTTTCCATTAGTATTATTCATAGTTCTGTAGTATCTTGATGTATAAAAATAATACAAATGAAATAATAACATAAACTGGCATTCTGTTTTAGTTATATTATATATTGTCTATATCTTTTAAACTATTTCTTTGTTATGGAAAAATTGTTTAGATTATTTCTAAATAACCAAAATAAACGCATGTGAATAGGGGACCAAAAAACATGAGGACAAAAGTTTATTGAAGAAACTGTACTTTATTATTATTATTATTATTATTATATATATTATTATTATTATTATTATTATTTTATTATTTATTATAGAATTTAGTGAAGTTAGATAAAATAATATCATAAACTAGTTGTTGGTTGATTTCAAATCTCACTAAACAATTAAGAATGACATTTGGTTTTTAGCAATTAAAATATAACGTACAAAACAAAACATTTATCGGGTAAAAGATAATAGGAGATGCCCATCTATAATCTATTAAAAAATATGATCAATGAGTAAAAATTAATCAATTTAATAAGAGACAATTGCATATTCCCCTTATAAAACTTACTCAATTACATATTTAGTCAATGTCAAACTAAAATACATATTTCCCCTTCTCTTCTTTAAGTGAATATACTAGTATGCAATAAATAGTATTTTTCTCCACATTATTAATAAGTAATATAATAATGAAGTTGGTGTCTATTTTGTGGAACTAAATAAAGGAAATGAATATAAGTTTTGCAACCTCAAAAGGCATTAGGCATGCGTAATTATTAAAGTTGCAGCAGGATTTATTCTATGATGGTGTGTTTATCTTTACCATGATATTATAATTCTTCAACATTTTTGTCACCATATTATACTTGAATAATCTTAACTTTTATTATTTATAAATAGCACTTTCAATTTTTGATTTATACTCCACCATTTTTAACTTATTGGCCGATAGCACTCCAAGCAAACTCAACACTAACCCAATTTGCTGACATCAGCTGCCACATCTTCAAACCTAGTGCCACATCAATGTCACGTCATAAAAAAAAGCCAATTCAGATGCCACGTCATAAAAAAGGCAAGTCATCTTCCACCTCAGCTGCCATGTCATCAAAAAGTTCCATATCAGATGCCACATTAACACCCAAGTGCCACATCGGCAAAAAAAACTAACTGAGTTAGGGATCAGTCACTTTGAGAGTGCTATCGGCCAATAAGTTGAAAGTTGGGAATTGTGTGATACAAATCAAAAGTTAGGAATAGTATTGATCAATTGATGCAAGTTAAGGTTATTTAAATCCAATATCCCTTCAATTTATTAAACAATATCTTTTAGGCTAACTATGTTAATCTTTTATATACATATTAAAATTAGGGTGTAAATAAGTGCATCTGGCCCGAGCTCGTTTAATTTATGCGTGCTCAAAGTTAAACTTGGCTCATGAATATTGTTTCAAGCTCAAGATCACTTGTTTATTGTCTATTAATTTATTAATTATAATTAATTTTCAAAAATGATATATATAAATTATTTTATCATAATTTATAAATAATAATTAATGCATAAATATATATATATATTTAACATATTAAATAAATTATGTAAATAATAGGTTTGTTTAGACTCGCAAGCCGGCTCGCTCTCAGTAATTGAAGCTCCGACTCTTTTACGAAATAGGATTATTTTTGGGTTTACGCTTGGGCTTGAGCCCATTAAGCTCAATTCGTGTCAAGCTTTTTCTTAAGCCAGATTTCAAGTAGCTCAATAAGCAACTTGATTCATTTACATCCCTGGTTAAAAACATATACCCTTCAAGGGTGGAGAGAATCTATCTTACATCAACGCCAAATCATCATTTTTAAATAACTAAAATAACCATCAATATTCGAAATCAGACTAAAAAATTCTCGACGGCCCGAGTTAGTGTTCCTTTTGGTGCTCATGACAATTACATATTACGGGATGGCTAGCACCACCCTCCCCAATCCGGATCAATCCCTTGGCACCGACCATCCACGGGTTGCTGTTCCTTTTTGTACCGAGCTTCCACCTCATCATTCTGTCTGGATGCTAAAAGTGTTTTTCAATAAAGTGATGAGAGTTTAAAACCTGTTCATGGGAATTAAGTTAGTGTAAAATTAGAGATTGTGTGTGTTGTTTTAAAAAAGTATGGTATATTTAGTAGTTAATTAATACATATATTCATATATAAATACACTAATTTTAAACTATAGCGCGTGAATTGTTGAATCCTATATATTGTTCCTTAGATAAAATAATTCGTTTTTCAATAAAAAATTCTGTTATGTATATGGACACGAGCTGTGAAGTCCAGTGAGCCACGATTCTGTACAATCACATCCAAAACACTTTACATATACGGTCACTTATAAACATCTATTTTTTTTAATTCTAAACATACTTCGTGTATGTATATACATATATTTGATTTATCACTTTTTGGATGGGGTCAAAAGAACTTGACAGTTGGACCGGTGAAAAGCAAATGTAGCATTCAAATCCAGGTGTTGTGTCACTTCATCCTAGCTTGCACCCTGCTCCCATGACAGATTACTTGCATTGTCCCATCATAATTATCCGAATTTAATTTATACAATTCTTTTTATTATATGTTTTAATATACTACCTGTACCTAATACAGTTATTCCGCTGGTGACACGATGTGATCCAAATTTTCCGTTAAAAATAATATACTATTTGTACCTAATATAGTTATCTTATAAACGATATAAGAGATCGAACCACTTTACTAGTCCACACTTGGATTTATCTACAAATACAGGACAAAGTTACATGGATAATTTACGTGATATGGTAAAACTATAGTGACCAAATATGTTTTATTAAGTGAACAAGTAAGGCTAGAAGTGTAGTTTCTTTTTCTCACTCCTATAATGATAAAACTATATTGTAAACATAAGAGTAAATTGCACAAAACATCCTTTATGTTTTCTTAAACTTGCAGGTTCCAGCCTTAATGTTTAAAAGTTGCTAAAAACAACCTTTAAGTTTATTTTTGTTGCGGATTCAATCCTTTACAGCTAACCACGTTATTTTCTTCAGTTAAGTTCCCTCACATGATCAACCAAAATGACGAATATACCCTCACATGTTATGCATGTGAGGGAACTTAACTGAAGAAAATAACGTGGTTAGCTGTAAAGGATTGAACCCGCAACAAAAATAAACTTAAAGGCTGTTTTTAGCAACTTTTAAACATTAAGGCTGGAACCTACAAGTTTGAGAAAATATAAAGGATGTTTTGTGCAATTTACTCTAAACATATCACATGAACATCCATGTCTCATTAAAAAAACTAATGATTTACTAACAAATCCTTTTAAAATAAGTTGTTTTGCAATAAAATTTACTTTTAGTTTCTAATAATACCCTATGAACAATTCAAGCTTTTATGCTGAATGTGAAAACGGTAGGATTTGTGGCGGAGCTAGCAAGTAGTTGGGGTAGCCCGGGCTACCCTCAAGATTTGAGGCGAAAAAATTAGTGTAAAAGCTTTCTTTTTCTCTTCTTTTTATGTATCAAATACCACATGATCAAATACTAAAATACCCCTAGGTCTAAGAAATTTTTTTTAGAATAATTATGAATTTTTCTTTTAGACTTGTCAGTGGGTATGATAAATATACCTCTAAATTTCCACATCAATAATGTTTTTGTGTTTTGTTGAACGCAATAAATGGTACGTAGCCAATTCCGTTAAAGGTAACTCAAGTTTAACACCATAACGAGCATAAATCTAATCATAGGAGTCGGCACACTTTTAGATGCTTTGAATTTTCCTTGACTTTTTGTATACATAACAATCCAAAAACCCCACATGTTCCACACATCAATTCTCTTCAATCCCATCGTATTAATGTATATGGGCATGATATACCATGTGATGATGTTCCATTAATCATCATCCATAAACTCATGATACTTACTTCTGAGTCCCTATACTTTCATATGACAACTAAACAGTCCCTCACTTTGAAACAATGTAGTTTTCAACCACAACTCACCATTTTCTTTCACCATCTATGTGTAGACAACTTGCTCGGGAAAGGCGGGCACGCTGAAGTGTACAAAGGATGGTTACCCGACGGTCAAATCGTGGCAGTCAAGAAGATAACAAAGAAGGAGAAAAAAGACGAAGATAGGGTTGGGGATTTCTTAACCGAGCTTGGGATCATTGCACATATTAACCATCCAAATGCTGCTAAGTTGATTGGCTTCAGTTTCGATAATATTTGCACCTTGTGTTACAATTCGCGCCTCATGGTAGCCTTGCAAGTGTATTACATGGTAAGGGATAAAAGATTAAATACATAATTATGTAAAAACATATGTAAGCTGTTATGTATTATTAATCAACTATATATAAAGTACTATAATGAGAATAATTACAAATGATATATGATCAAATCATATCTTATAGTTATGTTAAAGATAAATAAATAAACTTTACCTAATATGTTCTAACTTTTAAAAAAGAGTTAACTATCATTTCTGTTCCTGTGATTTGTTCAATTTTGCCATTTCAATCCAATTTTCAAAAATACATCAGTTTCCTCCCTGACTTACTGGAAACGTGCCATTTCAGTCCAAAAATTAAAACACAATTAAGTAAGACAGGTTTAATGAAGGGTATTATTGTCAACTCATATTAATTTATTTCACCTTATTTTATGTCTGACAAATGAAGACAATAATACCCTTTATTAAACTGTCTGACTTAACTGAGTTTTAATTTTTGAACTGAAGTGGCACGTTTCTAGTCTATCAAGGAGGAAACTGGTCCATTTTTTAAAATTAGACTGAACTGACAAAAGTGAACAAACCACGGGGATGAAAATGACAGTTAACTCTTTAAAAAATTATTATAATTTTACTTTTAAGAGGAAAATTATGCTTTAATTTATTATTTTACACTAAATATCTTGAACATCTCAATTAACTTCTAAATCTTTTGTGATTTTCAGCTTCAGAAGAGAACTTAGATTGGAATACAAGGTTTAAGATTGCTATTGGGATTGCAGAAGGTTTGAAGTATCTCCATTACGAATGTAACAAGCGTATAATTCATCGCGATATCACTGCCTCGAACATTTTACTTGTTGATGATTATGAACCTCAAGTTAGTTTCAATCATGTTCACTACATAGATCGACGGTTTCATCTTTCGTTACAATCTAACATTTGGTAATCTGCATTTGATTAGATATCGGATTTCGGTCTAGCAAAATGGCTCCCCGAAAGGTGGGCTGAACAAGTAGTATCGCCCGTTGAGGGGACTTTCGGGTACTATATTTTTCTTAGTTATTCATTACTATGTAGCAAATAAGCATTTTGTTAACATGATTTTATGAATTTGAATATGTTTTTAGATATATGGCTCCGGAGTATTTCATGCATGGAGTAATCGATGAAAAAACCGACATTTTCGCTTTTGGCGTTCTTCTACTCGAGCTTATCACAGGTCGTTGTGCTGTTGATTCACGTCGACAAAGCCTTGTAATATGGGTACGTATGAAATTTGACCCATTTACCTATAAACAACCAGGTTGCTTTGGCTTATATATAATGTTTAACATGTGAAATGAGTAAATTATGATTCGGCTAAACAACGAAACAAATCAAATGTGTCATGTGGATGCAAAGTCTGAAAGAATTATATTATATTATATTTTACATATATAAAGAGTTTTAAATACAATAGTCATTTACGTGTGATCTGTATTATATTAAATCAAACATGTTATAAAATTCAAACCCTAATCACGTATGAATTATTCATGCGTGATTATTATTTAATTTTCTAACAAGTATGCTTTAGTATCGTACGCATCACATGTTAAAGACTATTTTACCATAACCTTCCCTCTCTCCACACACATATTAATTTGCAACTCGTTCTCTTTCACTATTCACTATGCCCAATCATAGATTGCCATGAGGCTGCCTTACTTTTCTTTTTCCATTTTTGTTTTTTACTTTACATGTTTGTTCACATCCTAATACTTTAATAAAGTTCTCATATAAATCCTATACTTTAATAAAGTTACTTTTTTCCTTCTTTTACAACTATATCGAGTGTCGGTACTGTATTGATACTCTCGCAATACGCTAGGTAAATTACTAGTTTTTATTAAAACTTATTCTGAGTCTAGTAATATAGTTTTTTGAAATGTTTTAATAAAACAAACAAAAATATAGAGCGAAATTATTTTGCTTTGCTTCCAACGTACCTAACAAGTACCAATATATACACATCCTGACTTGTTACACAACCTCGTTTGTCTCATTTGTACTACCTTTGATCTATGTTAAACTATCGAAAATCTTTGTACACTCTTACAAAACGCAAATGTTTATGGTTTTTCACAGGCAAAACCATTACTTGAGAAAGGTGATGTCGAGGAACTTGTGGATCCACGATTAGGAAGTGCATATGAAGTTAATGAGCTAAAACGGGTTGTTATGGTTGCTTCTGCATGTATTCATCACATGCCCGAGATGCGCCCACATATGAAACGAGTGGTTCAACTACTTATAGGAGAAGGTGGGACCATGGAATTGAGACAAAATACGTTTGATGGGAGATCGATCATTTTAGATGCTTGTGATTTGGAGGGGTATACGTCTACAACGTATCTACAAGATCTCAATCGTCATAGACAACTAATTATGGAATGAAAAATAGAACAAGAAAACGGGTACTCACTCGTTCTTTGGTTCACAAAATACCGATGGTTGGCATCAAAGATGTCATATCGCAACTACACATCACCAAATACACGCTTTCGCCAATGTTCTTATGAAATTCATGAAATTTCCTCCATTTTCCTTTTGCGTTTCTCTTCGAACAAGTTCGTTCGGGTTGATTTGGGCGTAGTTTGAAACTACAAAGGGTTGTAAATCATATATTTAAAATATATAATGTATAATTTGTATCTATCGGACCATGTTACAGTAATAGCTGGAAGCTAAGGAGAAACGTGTGCAAATTTTATCGTATTATGGTCTACATTATGCGAGCTAAATGATAAAACGTGCTTTTATGTCTTTTAGCACTATGTGGCGTTGGTACAACGCTAACGCCCATGGGCATGAAATTAGACTATGAAAGTCATTGTCAACACCAATAAGTGTAAAATAAAATATTATATTTATTCTAATATCTTAAATTTTAAATTATAAAACATTAATAATGATAATGATAACAATTCTAACAAAAAGTGTTAATCCCATCCCCAAAAATAATAATATAATAATAATTCAACAAAAGGTATTAATCCTATCCCAAAAAAATAATAATAAAACAAAATAAAAACAGTACTACTAATGTTTGAAGTTAAGTCGATAATATTGCCCAAAGCAATTCGAAAACCCGAAAAAACACTTGAAAACGAATTGTATTTAATAACCGAAAAAAAAAACATATCTGAATTGAGAATTTGGTTTTCCGTTCAACAATTTTTTTTTCATACAACCGAACCAAATTCAATCAAATAAACTGAATAATAAATAGTTTAATTAGATAACTGAACTGAATAAATCAGTTTAATCGGCTGAATTCAGTTCAACTAGAAACATTTCTATTCCAGATTAGTTTGGTTTGGTTTTAGGTAAGTGAAAAAAAATTTCAAAATAAAATAAACCAAATTACATAAACTGATATTCGAACCAACGAACACTCTAGTTGATAAAGTTTAGGATTTAATAAAAATGATATAAGTGCTCGATAATAATAAAAAAAATATGAATTTAATTCTGATAAATTTATAACGTAGAGATGATATTTTTTTATTTGTTAATATAGAAAAAAAGTTAAATGACTGGTTTGTCCTTGTGGTTTGCAATTTTGCAGAGTTGGTTCTCAGATTTTAATAATTATAGAATTGGTCACAGTGGTTGCAATTTCTAAACTTATGTGAACCTTATCATTAACCTGTGTTAAGTTTCCGATAGTACTCGAGATTGATTTGTTCGCCGTTCAAAAAACTATATGTTAAATGTCCATTTTACCCTTAAAGTTAGAAATAATACAACTAAAAAGTAAAACAAAGAGGTCCACTTTAATCTCTTATTCCTCCTCTCTCTCTCTAAAAAAAACACCCTAAAATCTTCAACTACTTCAGCAACCACCATCCCCATCAGATATACATGTCAAAACCCCAAAACCAATTCGAATTTTGTTCTTCTTGTGTTGGTCGGACTCGACCAGAGTCAGAATTGAAGGGGCAGTCTTGTTATTGTCCCTGGTAAATTCCGTTTATCGCAAAATAATTGAACATCTGTAACGGGTTGTGTCGGATTCCGTTTAAAGATTAGTAGCATAATCAAGAGACATTGTGGGCTATTCTTGTTTTTCATTTATTAATGCAATAGGTACAAGGAGCTGATACCAAGATGTGTTGCTAATAATGTAAACTAGACTAAAAGACTCAGATGATACATGTTCATCATAATCATCGAAATAGCAACAACATTTGTCCTCACAGAAGTAACCAACATTCATCATAAAAATAAACGACCTCAAAGGATCATAAGAAAACCATTATACGTTTTAGCTTCCATCTTCGCATAAATAAACGAACCAAATAACCTGCATAAACCAAATGATCTCAGATGAAACGAAAAGTTCGTCTACAAAAAAGGAACACACCTCTGGTCTAACCAAATCAAAGACCCTAAAAAGAACATCAAAAATTATAACCAACATAAACGATAATCAAACCCCAAAAAGCTAAATCAGTACAAAGAAAAAGAACTACGAGAAAATTAAAATAATATATGTGTTATATATATATATATATATATATGTTTATGAAATTGTTTTTAATATGTTTACATCATTCTATTTCTAAGAGGTAAATGAGCTTAGGAAAATAAATGGACAAGTGGGCTTCAAGTGAATTGCTAATGGACTTGGTAATATGTGGTCTTATTGAAGACCGAAGTTTATAAAGATAAAGAGCCGCATACTTGGTGTTAGTGCATATGTCTGTTGCCTATGTCATTGTATATCGAGTCTGAGTGATTAGAGCTTAATCTGTTAGAAACGAGGCGTATTTAAGTATGTAAAGGACCAAGTTCGCCCGGGATTCACATTGTAAGAACAAGTTCGGCCAAACTTTTTCAAGACAAGTTCGCCCGAACTTGTTCACTCTTCCAAGCGAACTTGAGATCCTATAAATAGGTGCCTTGGGTTTTCATTTGAAAAGAAGTAGCAACTTTGGCACAGAGACGGCGAAGCTCTGTCGGATCTGGAACTTGAATGTGTTGAACATTATTGATCAATAAACAAACATTAAATGAGTAATTCTTGTTATTTGACTAACACGTCATTAGTTTCCGCCTAATCGGACGTTAGATACAAATCTAGGTTCCTATGCTAAAGGAGGATGGTCCTAACAAGTGGTATCAGAGCCTGGATACCTAGATTTGCTGAATTGATCACAAGAATCACTCTACGTCTACCTCATTCTATCATTTTTCTTATATTTTTCATATATTTGAAGAATTCATGGACAAAAGTTGCTAAAAACTGAACATGTCATGTAAAATACGCTTGTGGTAAACCCATGAGAGTTTGGATATCAAATTCAAACGAATTAATATCAAAAAGTTCAAAAAAACCATGTTTTGCAAACTAATTTTGGTCGAACTTGAGATCAAGTTCACCCGGACTTGATTAAAATTTCATTGATTTTAATCAAGTTCGCCCGAACTTGATTGAATTTCAGAAGTTTTTTAAGAAGTCCGCTCGAACTTGTACAATTTTCAACTAAAACTTACATCACGTTCGCCCGAACTTGATTAAGTTTGTTGAAATTTTCTTACAAGTTCGCCCGAACTTGATAATGTCTTGAAACTCATACTTAAGTTCGCTCGAACTTCATCGGAGAGAAAAATTTTCAAAATCTCAACACAAGTTCGCCCGAACTTGTATAAAAACAAAATTTTGATTTTCAAAATCACAAGTTCGCCTGAACTGTGTAAAAACAATCTGATTTCTCACCAACTGCAAGTTCGCCGACTTGTCAGTGTACTGATAATTTTTCGAAGTTTGTGAACGTGTGTTTTCAGGAAAAATTAGTCTGTTTTTCAAGATGGAAGATTTTCATAACGCGTTTGCTGCTGGAGTAGCTCAAGCTTCAATGTCAACAATGAATCAGATGATCTCGACAACGAGATGGGAACTACTACCAAACCGCCGAAGCTAATGAGTATGGACGAGTTTGAGGGATGGAAAGAGAAGTTTGTAAACTGGGTACAAGCTAATCGGTTCCACAGCTGGGTTGCAGTAGAGAATGGGTACAAGTGGCAAAAGGATGAACGCGAACAAGATCTACCTTTGATCAAGTGTTCACCTGCTGATAAAGAGGCGTATGTTGCCGAAAAGAAAATGATTAGTCTCATTCAACAATCTGTGATGGAAGATATTTTGATACTGTTACCAGTATGTGAAACATCACAAGAATTGTGGTAAGCTCTTTGTGACAAATTCAAAGGAAGCGATGAGATGATAAAGAGCAAAAAGACGTTAATTAAGAAAGAATTCGAAATCTTCACGATGATCAAAGGAGAGACGATGAAACAGATCATTGACAGATATTGTCATCTAATGGTCCAGATGCGAAGGCATGACATCAAGAGAACTACAGAAGAACAGACAGAAAAGTTGGCTGATGCACTTCCTGAGGGAGAGTGGTCAACTTACCTGATGGTTTTAAAGAACAGTCCAGCTTGGATGCATTTAAAGTTGTCATCTTTCATCGACAAACTGGAAGGTTATGAAATGGAATTGTTAAAGATTGCGAAATCAAAGAATGCAAACGTTGTTCAAGATGTCGGTGTATATTACAAAGGAGGTGTTCAAGATACTCGATTCAGTGTCCGAAAATTCAAATAGCATTCAGTGCTAATATGAATTCCACGAATTATTTGTCACAGAATCAGAATTCTCCAAACACTGGATATATAAGTATGGGTTCAAAATTTTCATTTCAAAGTCAGAACAATCAGTCGTATCAGACAAACCAATCCAGTTCTGATCCGAATGTGTTTCAATGCAACATTGTTGTTAACTTGAAGAATGTTTTCCCGGAGAAAGTGGCTAAACAGCACATAGTACTTCTTGCTACGGTTCTAGAATCTTATGAATGCTTAGTTGCTGGAAAGATCAGAAATCCTGAAATGACTGTGAGGATTACGATCAGGTGGACGAAGAAGAGCTAGAACTGATGGACATTAAGTGGAGTCTGGCTTCGATCATCAGAAGAGTTACTAAATTTGTAGCGCTAACGGGAAGAGAAATTTGCAATTCAAGCAACAAGCTTGGTTTTGACAAGTCAAAAGTCACATGCTTCAAGTGCCGACAAAAAGGGCATTTCAAACGTGAATGTCCTAACCAAGAAGTAAGTGGCAATCAAAGTCCTTTTGGAGGAAATGATTACTACAAGAAAGCACTGCAATATAAGCCACTTCCAAGAAAAATCGAAGTTCAAGATCAATCATCCAACACCACAGAAAAAGCCATGATTGCTTCAAGTGATAATGAAGGTTTTGATTGGAACAAATACATTAACAAAAAGACTGGAGTTGCTCTTATGGCTGAGATTATGGAAGAACAGGATGTATCAGCTGAGAATGGAGCACTGGAAAATGCAATTATAGAGCAATACATGCAACAAAGAGAGGAAGAGGAGATGATTTATCTTGAAGAACAAAGGAAAAATGCAATGAAATCAAAGGCTGAAAAGGTAAATTCTGAGGTAACAAATATTGAAAAGGAATTTGTGAAAGTTATGGAGGTTGAAAAACCTTGCACAAAGCGCACAAATCCTTGTGAGCAATGTGCTGAAAAGTCTAAAATCATAAGCGAAATAACTGTGCATAATGAAAATTTTCGCTATGATTACAGAGCAATGAAAGAAGCGTATGAAAAAATGAAAGGTACTTATTGTAATATAGAAAAAGCTAATCTAGAATTAAGTGCTAATGTAACCATGTTAAGTGCAACAGTTATTGAAAAACAAAAAGCAATTAACATGTATATTGACACAATTGTTGAAACAAGGCGAGAGCTTCAAGAAATGAATATTGAAACTGAGAGGGTAAGACAATTGTTAAAAAGCTACACCACAAACGCATATGTCATTGATCACATTCTTCCTACGATTAAGTCGGAGGAAAATGTTGATAAGCCAAAAAGTCAAAAACGTAAAGAGTACGGAAATGTTCCACCGCCACTACTTGCGAGTTACTGCGGGTGTTATTGAAAAGGCAATAAACATAACGCTTTTATCTGAAACTAAAGATCAATTGCCCGAAACATTGATGTAGTCTATACGAAATCAAACAATGACAGTGAAGTAGTTGTGAAAAATGTGGTTAAGAAAGTCTTAGGAAATGATTCTGACGACGACAGCTCTGAAAGTACCAACTCAAGTTCGAACAACTCGGAATCACAATCCGAAGGTGACGATACATCATCTGAAGATGATCTAAGTGATGATCCTAACGTTGTTATGTACAAGGTTAAGGAATCTGATAGATTATATTTCGATGATAGCTTTCCGATTCGGAACATGAAAGAAGATCAAATTGACAAAATTTTCAAACTTGTAGAAGTTTCGTCAGATGATCTTGAGAAAAATGAGAAAAGATTTTACTCGAAACCCAAAAGGAACTTTAACAACTACCGAAAGAATGGTGGTGATTTTCCTGAGAACAGGAGAGCAGGGTTGGGTTTGGAGGAAAATGAAGATGAGCTGAAAAAGAATCGGGAGTCGCCGTTCCACGAATACAAAGGTAAGAACATGAAGTTTGTGTATGGGACGAATACAGTTCAGGAAGAAAGCTTTATCGGTAAGAAATCAAATGTAGAATTTAAGAAAGAGAAAGAACTTCGGGACAAGGCTAAGTCCACAAGTAGAGTGAAACCCACTAGTGGACATGCTCATGATAATCGGACTTGCTTCAAATGCAATGAAGTTGGTCACATTGCTCGCAAGTGTCCGAAATTTAAGCCTGTGTATCCGCGAAGAAAAACAATTTCAAAAGATGAAAAACGAAAACAACCAGAGATTGTGAAACCAATCAAACTGTTAAATGGAATCAAAGAATCTAAATTCGAAGTAAAACCTAAAACTAAATCGAAGTTTGAAAACTCAATTTTTGAAAAAAGTGAAACTTCCAAAATTAATGAAAACATAGATTCTAGATTCTATATAAAAAGACAAGAAGTATATCACAATCCTGGGTTGTGAAGAAAGATTGTTCATCATCTAACAGTGAAAAGTCTGTTTCTGATAGAACTAATAATGTCAAATCAAATAAATCAAAAATCAAAAATGATCTTTCAAAGTTAAATTTTTCAAAACAAACAAAGAAAGATAAGGTCGAAAATCTTCAAAATTAACATCGGACGAAATGTTTGATGATGATTTTGATTATCATAATGAATTTGAAAGTGATTATGATGATCTTTATCAAGTTCAACCTAAAACCAAAAAGGTTTGGGGTTCACTATTCAAGTAGTTGCTTTTCATGTGCAGGGTTCCAAAGATCCACAGTGATAAAGTAGAATCTGGATAATGGAGTTCCTGTTACTTAACTTATTCCGAAAATGTCATATCTTTGTCATTTGATGGGGAGTAGTTGAAAAGAATAATTTGTCAAAAACAAATTGTGAAAATCCACACCGTTGAACAAAACTGACTTTTTATCAAACCATTTATTCTTTCACGAAAATGAGTTTAATGGTTTATTTGTTGAAACAGGTGCAGATGCAGATGTTGAAAAAAGGATCGGACGACAAGTTCTAGTGATCCTCATTGGTTTGTTATCTTTTTAGAATAGAAATTCTTAAAATCTAAAATCCAAAAAAATATGTATTTGATTTTAGGGGGAGTAAGAAAAATTTTAGAAAAATAAAAAAACATATGAAAACGTTGAAAAGTCAAAAACATTAGAAAAATTCAAAAAGTTCAAAAACATTGAAAAAGACAAAAATAATTTTGTGTCAAAAAGGAAATGATAGTACATCAGTGGACTATCACGTATGCTAAAGAATTGTAAAGTTTAAAAGTGATAAACACGTCTTACTGTGGATTGTGTCGATAGGCTTTACACGTTCAGTAAATTGTTTCTGAGATATAAACTAAATTTTACAGCTGCTTAATTTTGTGGATTAACATCTCTATGATAAATGGACTTAGTACTCCGAAATTTCGTTTGAGAGATTGCCTGATTCTGAGATACGAGGTCTTTATAGATAGTTGATATCTGGGGTATTATACAAGTTCTTCTGATTTTGCGGAAGCAATAGCCTAGAACTTCTATAATGCTTTTGCTATAAACCCCTAAATTGCATCTAAAGCTGAAAAAATCGAAAGATCTAATCATTTGCAATGCTTAAAAGATTCTTTAATTGGAACACACATTAAAGTCGAGCCTTCATCTCTTTGTCGATACGGTGCTATTAACCTGAGCTCTCAAGGTCTCGCACAACCCAGATACAAATATCAATTACGCTATATTCACCTGTAAGATGAAATCTAGGGAATCTTGATACGGGAGTATAATCTGAGATGGGAACCATAGTTAAGTCAAGTTTCATAATTCATACCTAACATATCTTGGAACAATTGAGAAATGTGTTGAAGTTTAAGTGGACAAACATATCGACAATCTAGGTAAACGAGTTTAAAACTTAAAGTCATCTAAAGGTCAACGGTACTGGTGATATGTCTCAAACAACTGATATGATCCTTAGACACGAATTCACAAAAATAAGTCTGTAAATATGTTTGTACATAGTTTACTTTCTTTACTTGCTTAACAGATTAAAAATCAAAAAGATTTTCAGTGTGTTTTAGCATAAACTTTCTAAAAAATCAAAAAGACTTTGTTTCTTCATTAGTCTCCACGAGCCAATGATGGTGAACGGTTCTTCGAAGTCTGGTAAGGTGCTATAATGGTGAAAATCTAAATGACATCTGTTTAAAAAGCCAAATGATCAAAAGTGTTGAAAAGTTCATTAAATTGAAACTTTAAAATTTTGAAAAAAACATCAGTTTGTTCACAACGGGTCGAACCGAGGTCATTAACTTGGACTTGGTAGACAAAATTGGTTAATCAAGGTCATTAACTTGAACTTGATCAACTAAGTGGAGTTCATAATTAAAAATCATTTAAATAATCAAGGTCTTAAATGTAAAAGTGTTCAAGGTCATTAATTTGAACTTGAATAACTATATGGTTTGACAAAATGAAAAATGAGAATAAATTTCAAAGTTTGAATCTGAAATGTTTATTTAAATGTCTAAGAACTTTGAAACATAAGTAAAGTTTTAGGGGGAGCAGGATAAAATGTCAAAAATACCAGAAAGCATAAAGCAAGGGGGAGTTTGAAGATTAAAGCATAAAGCAAGGGGGAGCTGGTGATTAAAAGTTTTATCAAGACAAGCTCAAGAAAAGGAGAAGAATTGAAGATCAAGAAGTTAAAGTTTATTCAAGGATAAAGATAAAGACTCAGGAGCTTATTTGAGGTCAAAATGACTACAACAAAAATGACTACGGCAACATCAGGGGAGTCTGTTAGTGCATATGTCTGTTGCCTACGTCATTTATACCGAGTCTGAGTGATTAGAGCTTAATCTGTTAGAAATGATGCGTATTTAAGTATGTAAAGGACCAAGTTCGCCCGGGATTCACATTGTAAGAACAAGTTCGCCCGAACTTGTTCACTCTTCCAAGCAAACTTGAGATCCTATAAATAGGTGTCTTGGGTTTTCATTTGAAAAGAAGTAGCAACTTTGGCACAGAGATGTGAAGCTCTGTCGTATCCGGAACTTGAATGTATTGAGTATTATTGATCAAAAACAAACATTAAATGAGTAATTCTTGTTATTCGATTAACACGTCATTAGTTTCAGCCTAATCGGACATTAGATAAACACACATTACGTCTGTACTTTCTCTCTCATCATTGTTCGGTTAGGGTTTGTTCATAATGTGAATATGTGATTAGTTGAGCGTAAACTGTTAATCGTTTCTAGAGATTATTGAGTTGATAATCTTTGTGAGTTGTGAGAGTTGTAAGGTTGTTGTTCGTTGTAAAGTGTTTCTGTTCAGATCTTTAGAATTGAATAACATCAAGGTTTGGGTATTCTCTGTGTAGTATCTTGAAGGTATAAGTTTTATCTTTGTATTGTAACATGGTATCAGAGCCATAAGGGTCTTGGGTGTTTTTTGTTCGATTAGGGTTTCTGATCGTTCTAATTAGGTGTTTCTGGTTGTTCATCTGCCGTGTTTGTGGTTAGATCTGATTTAGATCTACTCGGTCGTAAACCAGAGGCACAGAACCGTGGTAACACAAGCATCTGCAGTTCAGATCTGGAAGGTTGGGTTTTCTTGGAAGACGTATCGTCTGTTGATCCCTTTCCTGAGTTCTCTGGTGGTGATCGAGGTGAAGAATCTCATTGGTCTTTACAACCTAGAAGGTTGTGAGGCAAACCAACAGATTTTTGTTGTTCTTTGGTTTTCTGATCTGATCTTTGTAACCCTAGAAGGTTACAGGATCGATCTTGCTTGGAGCGCTACTCTGTGAGTTTGTTCCGATCTATTTTCTCCTTTATTATTTTGTCTTTATTGCTCTAGTTGTTGATGCTGGGGTAGTGAGGACCGGTTACTGATATTGGGATGCAGAGAGAGTTCACTCTGTGGGTCTGTGTTTGTTGAGTATTGATTGTTTTCTTGACTATATTGCTTGTTGAGTATTGACTGTCTTCTTGATTGTTTACTCTAAGTTAATTTTTTGATTGTTGTGTTCAATACTGGTTATAATTTGATTAGTGTTGTGACTATATTAGGTCACAAATGTGCAAAGACTTGGGTAGGCACCAACTGAGTGATGAACCTACCATCTGGCCCCTAACACTGACTTGCTAGTTGTTGAGTCTTCTTGTCTTTCTCTTGTTATTAAGTAGTTTGTATTTGCTAGGTGGTGTTTGTTTTTTATCTGTTGTCATGGCTGATTTTGTTAATTTGTTTGGTGAAACTCTGATTAGTAAGCTTGAACCTAATGATCCTTTGTATTTGCATGCTAGTGATTCGACTCATTTAACTATTGTAAATATAAAACTTAAAGGAACCGAGAACTATACTGTTTGGGCTAATCTATGACTTTAACTTTAAGGGTTAAAACTAAACTTGGTTTTATCGATGGGTCTCTTTTAAAACAGGAAGATAATGAAACCCTTGCTACTCAATGGGAAAGATGTAATTCAGTAGTTCTTACATGGTTGTTGAATTCTGTTTCTGAGGAATTGTATTCAAGTCAAGTTTACTCTAGGTTAGCATCTGAAGTCTGGAAAGATTAAAAGAGACATATGATAAAGTTGATGGTTCTGTTGTGTTTAACCTGTATCAGAAAATTAACTCTTTTAGTCAAAGTGGTTTAACTGTGTCTGAATATTATCATAAGTTGAATATTATGTGGAAACAATTAGATCAGATTCTACAGTTGCCTCCTTGTACATGTAATGCTTCCACATCTTTTAACAATTTTAATCAAATGATCAAACTTATGCAGTTTTTGATGGGATTAGATAGTTCTTATCAAATTGATTAGAACAAATTTGTTA
The DNA here is from genome assembly GCA_947069175.1 of Scalesia atractyloides. Taxonomy (NCBI): domain Eukaryota; kingdom Viridiplantae; phylum Streptophyta; class Magnoliopsida; order Asterales; family Asteraceae; genus Scalesia; species Scalesia atractyloides. The sequence continues at coordinate 39,180,155 of CAMTDV010000014.1, read as the reverse complement.
ACTAAGAGAATTTGCCAATTGTTAAAGAAGCTTTTGCCATTGTTTCTAGAGAAGAGTCTCATAGAAACTATGGGTCTGATAAGAAAAGTCAATCGGTTGGTTTTGTATTTAAGATTAGTCAATCTGATTTTGTTAAAAAGGGTAATAGAATTGTTAATCAATCTTTAAAATGTACAAATGGTAATAAAAAGGTCATATAGTTGAAAAGTGTTATGAGATTATTGGTTATCCCTCATGGATGAAACCAAGAGGTGGACAAGGACGAAAGGAAACTGTGAATAGTAGTAATTCTGTTAATGTTTTGAATGAAACTAGTGGGTCTGGTACTGCCTCTTTAACTGCTGAACAAGTTTCTAGGTTGTTAAGTTTGTTGTCTGATAGACCGAGTGAGGCTGTTGGTAGCTACAATTGCCAGGTAGGTATTTGTGCAAATGTATTTTATAAACCTGTTTATAGTTTTGTCAATTCGTTTGTTAAAAATGGGGAAAAGGGACGGATAATTGATTCAGGTGCAAACCAACACATGGTTAAAAGTCATGTTTATCTTACAGAATTTATTGATTTATCAAATTTAAATATAAAGGTCAAACATCTTAATGGAACTAATGCTTTGGTTACTAAGATTGGTAGTTTAAAACTAACTAATGGTGTAATTCTAAATTCTACAAGATGTATTTGTTGTACCTGGGTATGAAATAAATTTGATTCCTAGTACATAAACTTGCAAAAGATAACAAGTTATATGTTGGATTTGATGAAAATAGTTGCTATATTCAGGATTTATCAACCAAGAAAATCCAGGTGACTGGTAGACAGATATATGGGTTTTACTTTTGTGGAAGTTCATGTAATTCTTTCAAGGTGTGTAGTAGTAATCTTAATTTGAGTAATATGTGACATGCTAGATTAGGAAATCCTTCTTTTCAAGCTCTTAAGCCTTTGTCTGATGCATTGAATGTTAAAATTGTTGAAGGTGATAGCCCTTGTGAGATCTGTCATAAGGCTAAACAACATAGAGAACCTTTTCCTTTGAGTAATCATAAAACTAATCAATTGGGGGGCTTAATTCACTTGGATATTTGGGGACCTTATAGGGTGGTTAGTAAAGGGGGTTTTAGGTATTTTCTTACTGTTGTTGATGATTACACAAGGCTTGTATGGGTATGTTGATGTAAGATAAAACTGAAGTGTTTAATAATTTTCAAACTATAACCAATATTATTAAAACAATAATGGGCTGTATGGGTATGTTTGTAAGCTTAACGGGATAATTCATCAAACGACTATTGCTTATACTCCACAACAAAATTGTGTTGTGGAAAGAAAGCATAGACACCTTCTTAATGTCGCTAGAGCATTATTGTTTCAAAGTGGTTTACCTGTTAGATTTTGGGATGAATGCTAACTGCTGCTTACTTGATTAATAGGACTCATGCTTCTGTGCTAAGTGGAAAAACACCGTATGAAATGTTGTAGAGGTTGGAACCCTTTCTTGAACACTTAAGATTGTTTGGGTGTCTTTGTTTTTGTACTATTTTAAATGAGTCAAATAAGTTAAAGTAGTAGAGCGGAAAAGTGTGTGTTTATTGGTTATTCAAATGAAAAAAAGGGGATAACGTTTTTGGGCTTGATAGTAAAACTGAATTTTATTCCAGAGATGTTTAGTCTTATGAGATCATATTCCCTTTCAAGGAAAAAACTGTTTTTGATAGTTTTGATATAAACACACATAGTGAAGTCAATACACTTAACTTCATTGACTTGTATGATAACTTAGATACTCAACAGTCGACCCGATGATGAAGAAAGGGATAAGTCTACTGACAGTCATTTACCACATCAGTTTCAACAACCAGAATCTCAAACGGTTCTTTTGAAGGCATGACTGAAACTCAGCATCCCAGAGATGATATTGTTAATGAGTCCGGTAGGGTTGAGGATGTGAGTGAAAACAATGTAGAACAAACCATTTCTAAGGAGACTAGTTCAGGGTTAAATGTTCAAAATGAGAATAGGAGGTCTAGTAGAGTTACTAATCTGCCTAGGAAGTTTAGTGAATATGTTGTAGAGGGAAAAGTAAAGCATGGGATAGAAAGAGTGGTTAATTACTCTAATTTGTCTGTTGAAAATAAATGTTTTGCAATCTGCTTAAATAAAAGTAGAGAACCTAGATGTTCAATGAAGCAGTTAAGGACCTAAATTGGGTTACTGCAATGAATGAAGAAATTGAAGCTCTTAATAGGAATGAGACATGGGATCTTGTAGATTTACCTAAGGGTTGAAGCCTATTAGGTTGTAAGTGAATTTACAAGATTAAGTATAAGTCCTCCGGTGAGATTGAGAGATTGAGAGAGTCAAAAAGAGGGGTTGATTTCGATGAAACTTTTGCACGAGTTGTAAAAATGGTTATTGTTAGGTGTGTATTGTCTATGGTTGTGCAACAAAATTGGCTTCTGTTTCAGTTAGATATAAATAATGCTTTTCTGTATGGTGAACTAAACAGAAATGTCTTTACCCGAAGGGTGTTATCAAAATATGAAAGAAAAGTTATTAAGTTAAAAAGATCCTTCTATGGTTTGAAACAAGAACCCAGAATATGGAATGAAAAACTTGTAAAGGTTCTTCTAGATTTTGGTTTTGTTCAAAGCATGTGTGATTATTCTCTGTTTGTGAAAAAAAATTATGTTGTTGTTATACTTCTAGTGTGAATGAAATTAATAATGTTAAAAATGCTTTAAAAACGAAGTTTATGATTAAAGATTTAGGAGAGTTAAAGTATTTTTTGGGTATAGAGGTTATAAAAGGTGACAATAGTTTGTGTTTGCCACAAAGAAAATATTGTATGGAGTTATTGAGTGAATATGGCATGTTGGGATGTAAACCAATTAATTGCCCTATTGATCAAATCATGTTGTTGCAAATATTTGCAAAGAGAAAAATCGAATTTTGTCTAGTTTGACTTTCTATCAGAAATTAGTTGGCAAACTTATTTATTTGTCACATACCCGTCCGGATATATCCTATAGTGTGCATTTTTTAAGTCAGTATATGCATTGTCCAACTATTGGACATTTGGAAATTGCATATAGGCTTCTAAGATATCTAAAGAAGCCTTCTGGGAATGGTAATGTATTGTATTTAGAAAGAGTGAAAGCCTTGATTTGAAAGCTTTTGCAAATTCTGATTGGGAGAAAAAGGTTACTGAGTCCAGGAAATCTGTGACTGGTTTCTATGTATTTCTGGGGAATAATTTAGCATCATGGAAGAGTAAGAAGCAAAGCACCGTCTCAAGGTCTTTAGCCTCGGCTGAGTACCGAGCTTTATGTGCTGTTGCTTGTGAAGTATTGTGGCTCATTAATGTTTGATGAGCTCTGGCTGAAGGTTAAACTTCCTATGCATTTAGCTTGCGATAGTATGAATATATTGGCCAATGCTGCCAATCCTGTGTTTCATGATCGCACGAAACACTTTGAACTTGATTTCTTCTTCTTGAGGGAGAAGATATCAAAAGGATTTGTAAAACCTGTTGGTATATCGTCAAGTGGTCATATTGCAGACTTGTTTACGAAAGGTATGTTGTCATCACAACATGAGGCGTTGTGCAAGCAGCTAAATATGTAGGATGTTTTTAATCATTGACGTGAGGGGGATGTTAAAATGATATGTTTCTAGTCATCTTAATGACTTATATTAAAATAATATAAAAATTTTCTTATAATATTTACTTTAATTAGCATTAATGTTTTATGTTTTTATATGAGAGTCTTGGAATTTAACATATTTTTTCTTTCTCTCTTGACCCATTTCTCTAATTATCTTTTTAAATAATAAAGAAAATTTATTACATGTATAGTATTAAAATAATAAGAATTTTAAAAAGAACTATATGTTATTATAATATAATAAATACACTATTCATTAGCTTGTGTTTTTAATACATGTATAATTATAATTATAATGTATTAAATACACTATTCATTAGCTTGTGTTTTTAAGTACTCCTTGCCACGTGGTGCTGTGGTGGGAGGTTGTTGGCTGCCTTTTTTCATTCATTCGATTATTTTATTGTATATATACGTGCTATTTTGATACTTTGACATGTTAGGGCTTTTGGTAAAGTGGCTTCAATTAAGTGTTCTTATATAAAAAGGCTCTGGTTCTATTAATTCACAATTATATATGAAATATATATAACATACATGAAATAATATACATAAAGTTGCAAATTGTTCATTGTGTTTATAAAATTGTTTTTAATATGTTTACATCATTCTGTTTCTACGAGGTAAGTGGGCTTAGGCAAATAAATGGACAAAGTGGGCTTCAAGTGAATTGCTAATGGACTTGCTAATATGGGGTCTTCTTGAAGAGTGAAGTTTATAAAGATAAAGAGCCGCATACTTGGCCCGGAAGATGGATGATGCCCTGTCTGTTGGTTATAAAAGTGAACTGTAGGAGCAGAGCATTATTGATACAACGCACATTACGTATGTACTTTCTCTCTCATCATTGTTCGGTTAGGGTTTGTTCATCACATATTCACCTTGAATCTATGACTAGTTGAGCGTAAACTATTAATCGTTACTAGAGATTATTGAGTTGATAATCTGAGTTGTGAGAGTTGTAAGGTTGTTGTTCGTTGAAAAGTGTTTCTGTTCAGATCTTTAGAGTTGAATAACATCGGGGTTTGGTTATTCTCTGTGTAGTATCTTGAAGATCTGAGTTTGATCTATGTTTTGTAACATAGAGGCCTTACTGGTGTAAAAGCAACATGTAACCACATACATGGTCATGAAACAAGTCAGATACGAATTAGTAAGAACATCGAAGCCTAGATCGTTTGGTAAACGATGCAACTACCTTAAGTAGATCACACTATGGCTGCAAAACTATGCAGGTATAAAATCAACAGTGACCGTTGGCGAGACGATGGTCACCATCGTGGGGTGGGCAGTGGAAAGAAGAGAAAATGTGTGAGATGCAGATCAAATGGGTTTGCAGACAACCCGAGAGACACTTATATACCAAAAGACCCAAATACCACAAATTATAAGGTCATAAAGCATAGATAACCATTAATGCAACATGTACAAGCAGTCGATGGCAAGTTGTGTTACTAATTTGTGGGATTTAATTTTTGTTTAACCTATTTATCATTTTTAATGATTATAGACTGAGGCAAAAATTAGCTTAATAATGGTCAAAAACTATACCAGTCGCAATTTCCATCCCTTTTTTCTACAACAATTGTTCTATGGCGTCTCATATCCGTAGAAATACTTTTTTTAATTGTAAATGCTACTTTTTTACACCAATAATCCCAAAATATTATCATTTACCAAAATTTGAACCTGCATCCTCACCTTTAAAAGGCATGTATTTAAACCGTCTCATCGAACAAAGGGTATCAAACAGACTCCGATTGACCCCATTCAAGCAGCTTTGGAACCGTCTCATCAAACTCTTGGATGTGAGAATTTAGGTTTTTACTTTTGGATTCATAGGTTGTATATTTTAGAGTTTTTGTTTATTTTCATTGTGTTTTTTTCTATATTTGCGTCATTGTGTTTTTTTTGTGATTCATTATGTCTTTTTTCCTCAACATTGTGTTGTATTTTTCGGCATTGTGTTATATTTTGCTCGACATTGTGTCATCTTTTGTGATTCATAGTGTCTTTGTACACTTCTTATTTTTAGGAGCCTTTGTAGAATAAGTTAACCCGTATAGTGGTATCAATAATTAACTTCAAGTATAGATCTTGATTTGATCATCAAGATCATGAAGTTTTAGACACACCATTGTATCGTTTGTGGAAATTTGATGGAATATGAAACAAAAGTTCAAATAAAATGAAAAAATATACAGAAAATCATTAAAAAAAATTGTTGGGAGTCGGGGTGCATTTCAGCGGAAGTAGAATTGATATTCGGATTGGTTTGCATAATGAAGACAATACAAGAACAGAGTTTAAAGGAACAATCGAAAAAGAAAACTAATTGGTGGACAATTTATGATAGTAACGAAATTGTCTTGGTAATCATCATTGTTGCAAATGATTATCTATTTATACATTGACATAATAGACAATTAACAACGGTTTGATTATAACGGGAATAACTGTCTATGACAGTTAACCGGCGCCATTCTCAAACGCTACCATTGTTTCGAATATTCACGACCTCAATAATAATAAATAACAAACATCCTTAAACTTTAATAAACATAATAATTAAGTTTAATAATCAAATACACTCCCCTAAACTTAATAAGGTCTAGGAAATTTCTTGAGCACACTTCGGTTGGCTTGGTCCAGTGCTTTTGCCGCTTGTTTGAAATCAAATCGGCGTCTTTTCTGCAATTTCTTCATTCCAAGCCAATCACTACCTGCAATCAGAGCATAATGTGTGGTCATTGTTTCTTCATTCACTGGTGCATCACCATCACTTCTACATCTATCTTAAGTGGCAGTGGACGGTCCTTCATCATTTTGTCTTGCTAGCTTTCTCTTGTACAGACTTGAACTTGTAATAATATTCCAGAACGTCCAGGTACATAGCAAATGCAATTCTCATTAGTTCACCATCATTGTAGTCGTATCCCATATCCTTTGCCACCACCGCCCAAGTGTTGTTTGATGTAACATTCTTGTAGCCACCATCTCTTTTCACAACCAAGTATAAATCGAGTAAATCGATTTTCCTGTTATCCTCTGAGTAGGGAGGAACCGGTCTTGTATTTGTTTCTTAGAAACCAATCTATCATTTCTTCGAATTTGATCTCTAATTCATGTTTGAATTTAAAAACATATTCAACATCTTCCAACTTGTCTAACAGGGACATTAGTCTGTGAAATCATGAAATTCCATTGATCGGATTCTCATGACATCATGATTTAGTTCCATTGAAGACATGTTCAGATTCTCGAAATAATTATTCAAATAACTTGCTTTTATATCATCATGTATGTGATTCTTGTTAATCACTGTTTGTCTCTCTCTTTCTACTATCTCTTCTTCTTTCGTTAAGCCAGTAATTTCATTCTTAACATTTGAAATAGGTGCACTAAACATAGGATAGATTTGACATTTTTCACCATTATCTTAACCGTGTAACCTTGTAATACCAATTGATCCATACTTAAGATGTTTCGACTTAATTCAGGAGTGTAGAAAATACGTTGAACCCCTATCGTTTCATTCCCAGTTTTGATTTCTGCAATACCTATACCTCTGATGAACAGAAAATCGTTTTCCCCTGTTCTATTCTCTACCCCACATGAATCTTTGATTCGTTTAAAAACATTCAAATTACCCGCGTAAAGATGTTTGAATTTAGTACTTACATACCATATGTCTGCCCACAGACCACTATTAGTGCCGGTAGGGGTGTGCAAATAACCGAATTAACCGACAAAACCGAACCGAATCAAAAATCAGTGGATCGGTTAATGGTTTTTTATGAAAACCGAAAGTAGCGGGTCGATTATGGTTATCAGTATTTCCATATCCATGATAACCGAACCAAACCGACATGTAATAAATCTTTGTAGTATTTTGGATTTTACACCATTTTTAATATATGATTATTTATTTGAATTTTTGGAATAAATCTTATCACTTTATTTGAATATTTGGTAAAAATATTATAGATTATATGTATTTTCATGCTATATAATATGCTAATATATATAAATATGCAATAACAATTTATTCCATGATAAAAAATTAAGCTACTTTTTGCTAGGTTAAATACATGGTTAACCACCCACAACCGACATGCTATAAACATTAAAACCGATTAACCATAACCACCTTAACCGACATCATGGTTATGGTTATGGTTTTAGGCCAAAACCAACCCATGCACACCCCTAAGTGCCCGTGACAATTAATTCTTCGGAGTGATCATATCCATCCAACTGTCCCTGCTGTCCATGGCCTGCCGGATTAGTTGTGACGCTTCATCGTTTCTTTTGACTTGCATGAGATGATCTTGTGACCAATTTTATGATAGTAGTAACACGCCGGTTGAATTGATCCTTCCTTAGCCTTTCATTCTTTTCGTTGGAACAATATTGGCATGGCATCATCGACGATATCGGACGGAGATCATCTCCCTTTCTAACCGGGGTTGTGATACCACCATGTTGGGGGTCGGGGTGCATTTCAGCGCAAGTAGAATTAATATTCGGATTGGTTTGCATAATAAATTGAGAATAAAAGAACAGAGTTTAAAGGAAAAATCAAAAAAGAAAACGAATTGGTGGACAATTTATGATAATGAAATTGTCTTGGTAATCATCATTGTTGCAGATGATTATCTACTTATACATTGACATAATAGACAGTTAACAACGGTTTAATTATGGCGGTCAGTGACAGTTAACCGACGTCATTCTCAAACGCTGCCACCGTTATATTTTTTTGAATATTCACGACCTAAATAATAATAAATAACAAACACCCTTAAACTTCAATAAACATAATAATTAAGTTTAATAGTCTAATATATGTTACATACGACCACCTTTTGGTCTCTTATTTATAACATTAAAGATCGAAGGCTTTTGTTTCTTTGCTTTAACACCAAAAATAAATGATCTTAACGGTATTCCTGGGCGAGACGTCGGTGATGGAACCGAAGTTTCTTGGTAGCATTTCTGATTATCCGAAAGACCAAACTCTTCTTCTAACTTCCTCAACGTCTTCTTTATTTCAAGGTGTAGAGCCCTAACATGATCCATCGCGGCTTCAAGTTCTTCGTTGACCCGGTTGTTTTCTTGCTCCATGTTCAAGATTTCACCTTGAAATTTTGCTGCTTGATGTGTACTGAACTTGATTTCATCCTCTAACATACCTTCCTTCAATGCCATTGTTATTTCTTCTTGGATGTTTGATAAAGATGTGCATCTTGTGCGTAGTTCGTCTTTTAAAGTTTCTGCTTGTTCTAGCCATAATGTGAGTTCACTTTGGATCTCTTTAAGGTGTTTGTAGAGTGGTCGGATATTGGATCTTAGATCGGTTGTGAACATGGATTGGGTGGTTTTGTCGTCGGATTGTTTGGCTTCGGTGCCTCTGGATTTAACTTTTGTTATTTCTTGTTGTAGATCTTCTACTTCTGTTTTGAACTTTTGTACCTGGTGGAATTGACTGCTGAATCTTAGCCAAAAATCGAGGTTTTCGTCGAGTATCACGTCGATGTCGGTTCGGAACTTCTCTTCGATCTCGGAAACGGGCTCGGGGTCATCGATTGAGATGGTGATTTCTTCGTATTCTTTGTCTTCTGATGACATGTAGTCTTGTTTCACTTCTTGCCAGTTTTCTGTATCTTGGAGTTGGTTAAGCTTCTGTTTTAGCATTTGGATCTCATTGTCTCTTTTCACTATGCATGTTTTTAATTCTCGTACTTGTACTATGAGTTCAAAGAGGGTTCCTAGTTTTTTCTTCTCTTCATCACTCAGTTTCTTCTTGGTTTCCTTGTAGTTTTTCAAGTTGGCAGTATATCGTTTCAATGGATTCCTTTGAGGTTTGTCACTGGTTTCATTTATACGTTCTCGATTATTATCTTCGCTTTCAGTTCTAGTATTCGTGTTCGTTACATTCTCACCTTTTCTAACATCTTCAGCATTTTTAACATCCTTTTTCATTGTATATGTATTCTCTGCCGAATCATCATGGTCACCATTGTCATTGTTGGTATCATTTCTATTGTTATTGCCGTTGTCGTTGTCATTCTCATTGTTAGTGTAAGTGTCTTTTTCTCTATCTTTGTCTATGTGTTTGTGGTCACTTTCATTGTAAGTGTCTTTTTCTCTATCTTTGTCTATGTGGTTGTCATTGTAGTTTGTATTCTCCTCATCAACATTGTTCATGCATGGAATTTCCTTCTCTTCAACAACAACACCTTCATCCGAATTCATCATTCGTTCTTCCGAATCATCGCAAAACACATCAACAACGCCTTGTACGGTCTTAAAACATTCTTCTTCGGAGGCAGGAGAGTCCATCTCAACCTCCTCATCTGGCTGCACATCATGAAGCTTCTCTGACAGATGCTCAATACTACAATTTGCTTCCATGAAATACACTTTTAGATTGTGAGTTTGCTTCTCAACTTCCTTCTCCAATTCCTCTAATCCATGCAACTTTTTATCCATGTCCTTCAACTTTCTACGCATGCGAGCCCCATCTGTCATGGAAGCCTTATCACCTTCCAAAATTTGAATTTGTTTTTGAAATTCACTGGTCTGATTTCTCAAATTCTCTATATATGCAGTTTCAGATGAAACCTTACTCTCTAAACTAATAACTTTATTCGAAAGCTTGTCGATATAATTCGCCAATTCAGAAACCGTTAATTGTTTCTTTGATAATTCCTCTAAACTTTCCTTAATCTTTGTCATCTCATCATTCTCATCATCTTGATTCATGATGTGTGACTCCCTTTCGCCGTCTTTTTCGGATTCTTTATCTTGGTCCACAGGAAACTTACGCTTCAATGCCTTGATTTTCTGTTTTGCATTGGTAATCTTCTCATGTTCGGACATGGCAGCTTGGTATGAATTCTCTCGTTTTTCTATTAACTTCTCGAGTGTCTCTTTGCAAGATTTTAATGCAGCTTGTGCCATTACAGTTCTAGCATCAGCATCTTCAATAACTTTCCCAACTTTAAACTCATCTTGTAATCTACAAACCCTTTGTTGCATTGTGTTTATCTTGCTATCAATCTCCCAATACTTTGAAAGGCCGTTCTCATACGTGCTTTTTGTAAACTCTTTCATCGTTTGCATAGCGAGAATCTCCTTTTGAATCTTGTCAATTTCTTCAATGGCTTGTTCTTTACTCAAACCGGATTTGGGGACAATACGGTTCGGATTATCTTCCTTCAATTCTTTAGTTAGTTGCATTTTCTTTGATGCATTGCTAATGGGACCCTTTAAATTTTTTTTAGGAAGTTGTGGGACTTTGGGAATGTTTGCTGCATTTGGAGCTTGAATTTGTGGAGGCATGTTTTTGGGTATTTTAGGAGGACTGTCCTCATCATCAAAATCATCATATGACACTTGATCTGGGAAGATTGATGCAATGGTGGTGTTGGCCTTCTGCAAGTTTCTTGACAGTTTATCGTAACGCTCGGCTAATGATCTATATGCGCGAAAAGTTTCCTCTATGAAACATATTAGATCCGGGCGGTGCCGGTAGTACATTTCTGCCCTCTTTCCAAACGAATCACCATCTTTTTGAACAATGTTTAGAGCGTAATGAACCTTATCTTCCATATCTACATGTACATCACAAAAAAATGCAAATGACAAGAGGCACTTTTTACAACATGAAAGGTAATATAAATAAATATGTCACACTTTCTATGGAGACCTAAAATTTTGAAGTTTTGTGATTTAACAGATAGAATTGGATTGTTAAAGGCAAATATGATGCAAATTCTATATTTTTAGCAGGAAATAGATTGATGAATTTAGTTTCTGTTAACAATATCAACCATGGTACCATCAAAATACTAATGTAGTTATGATGGTTGATTTTCTTAACATTTTCCCACAAAGTAATATGAAAGGAACTTCATACCTAAAAGGCTTTGCTCGAGCCATTTAGATTGCTTGGTTCGAATATGGCTAGCCCACCACCACGAAAACGCGTTGCTAGCCGCCCTTTGTAACATCTTTAATGTCTAGAAGATATTCTTCTCTTTCACCTTCCTTTCGCTACTTTTACGAATCCTAACAAACATGTAAGCTCTTTCCTTGTGGAACACGCGGTGTATTGTATCAATCGAAAGAAAATGAGATCATGAGGATGTTTTGTTGTGTTGATTCCTAAAAGATGAGGTAAACACGATGAACTATTTGTATCATGCAAAAACAATGTGACTGATGGACTAGATGGCGAGTGCCTAGCTTTCGACGAATAGAAAGGAAACTAGAGAAAGAGAAGTTCCGGTTCGAGACTTGTTTCGGTCGAAGAAATACGGGAACATTGAAAGCGATTATTGTTAATGGGCATTTCGTACACTAAACGAAAGTGATATATGGGTATGAGGTTGAGAGATGGTATAGGTGCCTGAATAAGTGCAATACCTTTCACCTAATATTGCATTGGGTATAGATTTTATCTTTATATTTAGGTACTAAATTATAACCCAGTTGTTTATTGGTACAAATTGTATCTATCAAGAGTAAGATTTTTTTTTTGTTTTCACTACATAATGTGTGCTTATAACAGACAAACGATATTGTCATTTGTGGGTAATTATTGATGGAATCCATAAGAACCAAAGAAAATAGGACAAGGAAAACTAAAAACCGTTGGTAATCACATGAGAATCTTATATAAAATCTTACCCTTAAAGTAACGGTTGTCATTCGCTAATTTGAGAATAAGCCCAACTAGAGATCACTCTCCATTGCAAAGTTATAACTGGGAAGTAAAAAAAATGGATCGTTCATTACATATAGAGTTTAACTATCAAAATCGTCTTTAGGGTTTGGCAAATTTTGTTAGATTTATCTAAAAAAGTTCTTTTGTCTTACTTGTAGGACTGAGGTTTGTAAATCATTGCCAAATCCATCTTAATCTCTAACACAGTTAAAATTCAATGTTAAATTAAGGGTACTCTTATCATTCTCTTTATTTATTTAATATTTCTATTTTTTAACGTGCGTAAATGACCATATGAAAAGCTTATAAGTGTGAATAGCATCAATAGGAAGGAGTAAGTTCGAAAATGAACTTTAGAGTCAAATTTGATCTGCTTTGTTTATTATTAGATCCTTCTGTATATGTATATGTATGTATATAGATTTGCAAATTCAGCTCAACTTCTTCATAATTAAACAATAGGAATTTTATAAAGCTATGAGTATGGTATAAATAGAGGCCCAGTGTGGTTTGGTCATCATTCGACTTTGTTGGGGACTTGGGGAATCCTTTTCAGTAGGGATAGGGAAAATGGTACCGGGTATCGGTTCGGTACCGGTATTTCGTACTAATTTGGTACCGACATTTTGTGTCTTTGGTGCCGGTTCTGTATCAAATTGTACCATGCCAGGTATTTTCGGTATTGGTACCCATTTTTAGGATTTTCGGTACCATCATTTTCAAATTGGTACCAGTTGATACCGAACTCATCCCTACTTTTCAGATTGTATAAGTACCTCGTAAAATTGGGAGTCGCTTGATTTTCACTTCGATTTCTACTTATATTGGTTTATTTCTATTCAAACCATAATAATTTACTTTTTTAGATCAACCTCATCTCTATAATTCAGAAAATAAGGTTCTAATCCAATTTACTCTACAATTCATTTTCAACGTACTCCTTCCTATTTCTTTTATTCACACTTATAAGTTTTCTATCTGGTCATTTACGTAGGTTAAAAAATTAGAAATATCAACTAAATAAAGAGGACGCCAGGATTACCCCTTATTTAACGTTGAATTTTAACGGTGTTAGAGATTTAGATAGATTTGGCAACGATTGATAAACGTGAGTGGTCTTTGTGAGAAAAAGAACTTTTTTTGATGGATCTGACAATATTGGCAAACCCCATGGATGATTTCGGCAGTGTACTCTTACCTACAACTACATTCGGGTTCCTTCGTCACTTGATTAACCTCCGTAAGTTTTTGTTTATATAGTTGTTATTTAAATGTTGTAATTGGTGGTCTCGAAATTAAACCTTTCAATGGTGATCTTGGAATCCTCATCTTTCTATGTGGTGTCACTATTCGTGCTTTGTGAAATCGCTAAGTGTTCATATGATGTAAACATGGTAAAACATAGACTTGTTCAAGATATGTAGTAGTCACCGTACATGATCGGTGACTACTAAATGAACTTTGTAATTTGTAATCCATATTATTATTATATCTATTAATAGAGCATTTACACATATATTATTACAATAATATATAGTTATTTTAACTTTTTATTATTTTAATATTACACATATATTAATTATTTTCTTTATTATTTTTCTTAACTTAATGATTTTTTTTTATTACGGGTTGGGATAAATGCTACCTGTTACCACTAATATTATTATTATTATCTTCTATTAATAGAGCAAGAATGAATACTCTTTTGTTTACGTGGTTTGTTCCGTGACCTATTTGGTCAGTCATCCCCCATTTAGACGCGTGTCTTCCAGCTTTTCCTTTTCCGATTGACCTATTTGAGGTGCGCCTCAAAAGAGATAGTACGTGAAGAGAGGGTGCAGTGTCAGAATCTAGAGAGAGAAAGAGATTGGGAGAAGCTCCACCACGAGGGCTGGGAGAGAGAGTGAGGGTAGGCAGAAGCGGCACCGCCCCTTGTGATGGAGCCATGACGGCTGCAAGTTTCTTTAAATCTTAGTTTCTGAATCATGTCGATAACGTAAAAAGGTTTTTGATCGATGTCGTAAGGTCGGTCAAAAATATGTTAAAAAGTGTCCTAATCACCTTTACTAGTAAAGAGCAAGTAGGGTGTCGAATCCACGGGGAATCAGTGGAAAGTATAAAAGCTTATTGTTTTAATTATCATCTACATCTAAACTAATTGCTTTTTGCAGTTTTGAGAATGATTGTGAAAAAAAATATAAATCAGAGTTGCAAACAATTATGAGAGAACGACCAATCTCCGGGTTTTCAGGTTATGCAGAACATCGGTTACTTAGTTACGACCAGTTGGAAATCACATAGACATGATCTGAAAACTTGTTTTGATAAATAATTAACGAATAATATATTTGATTGCAATGATCCACGATCGAAACCGAAAGATTGATGCAAATGAATAGTAATCCGACTAATTACCACTCTATAGATTTCATAAACATAATCAAGTTCAATGATTAAAGGTTTAAAACAATGACAGTCTAGAAATTAATCCCAACCGTTGATGAACAAACCAAATAATTGATGAACAAGATTTGATAATCCGAAAATGTTTAATCAAAACAAAATCAATAGAATTAATAGACGGATGATTAATCAATTCTAATCCGAAAAGTAAAAAACATACGCAACCAATGTTAACCACAAACCCTACTCCCGGAGACGGTCACATGAGAACTAGCCGCTCATGACGCGTGAACAATCTTCGATGACTTGAAGGGACGTTGAATTCATGATAGAACTAGATCTTGATGATGAATGATGACGTTGGTGATGATAATCTCTTTGCCAAAATGGTGGATGTTGCCTCCTAAAATTCGTGTTGAATGATAAGTATCCAATTAGGGTTTTCAAAACCTTTTAATCCTTTATTCAAACATCACTCACGTGCACCCCCTACTTTCTAGCTATACCAAACCCTAAGTCTCATGTCAATTCCGTAAGCCACATGTCAATGTACTGTTAACTTTTATGAACATCTGATGTAAACCGTAAGCCACGTTCTCAGAACCGTAAACCTCAAGTCATTGTTGCTGTTAACATTATAACCACCTGATGGAAACCGTAAGTTACGTTTTCCAATTCGTAAGCACCATTGCAAATACCTCCTCTCATCTCCTCTCACATATAACTTTTCATTATTGCCAATTTAACCCCTCAATTTTGATTTTGCATAACACTTGAACTTTAAACCATCTTTTCACTTCTCAAAAATAGCCGAAAGGTCCATTGACTTCATTGATTCATATTTTTCTCGATTCCAAGTAATCTTCCAATCCAAAACCTTCCCGAATGCTTCCGTTAGCTACCTTGATCAAGATCACAGTTCCACTTGATCCTTAAACCACGTAACTTCACCACATTTCACGTTCTTACCTACAAACATACCAACACTCGCAATCAACCTATTCATAGCGTATAATCATATAAAACCAAACAAATCACGTGAGATAAGCACTTAAACACCCATATTTCACACCCTATATCACATCCCTACACTTGCCTTTGATTGTCCTCAAGCAAACCAATACGAAACTAATCCCCATAGTAACAACACCTCTAAACCCATAAACTAATGAGTCATACCCGTTCCATAGACTGACACAATCAAGATTAACAGTCCGACAAGCAATTGCTGCAATTTATAAAACTTAAGACTTGTTTATTCAGAACTAACATGCTTAGGAATATAACACATGCTACACGCCCCTCACAATAAACTCTCCTCTCGGTTTACAACTGAACTAGCGTGTAATGTTCTAGCATTTATATCACTCAAAACCAAACATGCAAGTCTGTAATCATAAGCTTGTAAAACAATCACACCTCCATTGTATCATATAACACGACACATATCAAAAGCACTTCCGGTTTTGGGCTTAGGTTAAAGGTAGGAAGATTTTCGGCTTATATTCACAGGTTTTTATGTGGTGACTAAGCAAACGACCAACCCGTAACAACTTTATTCGCAACTTAACATACTTTTGGGTTGGTTTCCACCCAAGAACACACACTATATTCACAAAACTTCTATTTTTGTTCTTTTCTCTCTCTCTCTCTCTCTCTCTCTCTCTCTCTCTCTTCTTTCTTTTCTTTTTTTTATATTATCATAATTTGTCATTCACGGTTGGTACCAAAACACTTCACATGGGGTGGACAAATGAACGGTAAATAGGCTCAACGGGGCTACTAAGGGTGATGGTTAGGTAAATGCATAACAAACATACGGGTGTACGCGATATCCTAATGCCTTTATCATCTATCTGCACATATCACATCACAGCCTCGGCATGCATTAAATCATACAAGTTCTAATACAGATCAACATGCGGCCTGCACTCAGCAAATGAAGTCATAATGTAAATCATTCTATCATTCTACAGGTTCAAAACTCTCACCAAGAAAGGGTAAAAAGGCTTCCGACACGTAGCATATGCATTCTAAAGCATGTTACCCCTAGATAAACATCTTTTTTCAATTCCTTAATCCTATAAAAAACTGCCGGACCTACTCTCATGAAACTTAAAGAAACGACCATGACAAGGACTATGTTAGTTTGCTCCCAACAAGGAGCTCATCAGTGATTGAAACATTCGGTTTTCATATCCATTTCGTTCACTTAAGGTGATGAAAATCTTTAAACTTTTCAAAATTTCCATTTTTTTTCCGTTTTCCATCGTTTCAATCACTTTCAACCTCTTTCAAACTCTTGTCCCAAACCTTCCTGTCCCGGGTTTCCATATCCCCACGTCCTGGGTTTCCATATCCCCACACTTGGGTGGCATTGTCCCCAATGTATAGTGCTTTTTAAACAAAACCCGGGAATACCGACTACAAACCCCATGAGCGATCGTGCCTAACACAAATAATGTAACACATCCCCTAACACATAAAGTTCAACACCACCAAAAACACAAAACACACCAAAAAAAAGATCACCAAGAAACAAACTAAGATAAAAGAAAGAGTACATGTACCTGATCAAACGAAACTTCCCCACACTTGTCTGTTGCCATGGTGAAGAACAACACAGACACTGACACACAAAATCGGGTTGCCTCCCGAGAGCGCTAAGTTTATGGGTCTTCAGCCAGACCATACCTGATATATATAACTCATGGTGGTCGAGTGGGATGCTTGCATCCCATGGCTTCTAAATATGTACTCCGCCAATGCTCTGGTAAGTCGTCCACTGTATACCACATTGGACCAAACAATTCTAATCTTCTTTTTGCATTTTCAAATTCAGGCGATTTCTTTTCCTTCTTCTTCCCTTGTGGCTTTCCCTTTTCTGTCTTCAACTCCTCATGAGCCACACTTTCCTTTTTCCTCACTGCTTTGCTTCCTGCCACTGCAAACCTGTCAATCATGAAACACTCGTCTTTGGTTTGAATCTCCTTCGCAGGAGAGACACACCCATCACCAATTTCATCTTTTGAGCATTCACCGGTGATAAGAGGGTTAGTCACATTTGAAAACACATTTAACCGCAATTCATTGTCACCAAACTTCATACATACCGTTCCATCAACACAGATGATAATTGCATGAGCATTTGCTAAAAACGGCCTACCCAGAATAACTGGAGGTTGCGTGTTCTTGGAACTTGTGGTACAATCAAGCACTAAAAATCAACTGGGTAGTAAAACTCTTCTACCTTCGCAATGACATCTCTTACCATCCCCCTTAGACACATGGGAGTCTGGTCAACCAACACCACAGTGGTGTTGACTTTTTGTAGCGGACCAAAATCGTATTGGTCATACAGACTCCCTGGTAAAATACTAACACATGCTCCAAGATCCAACAATGCCCTTTCTATTTTAAATTCACCAACTTGTACTGAAATAATGGGTGCTCCTGGATCTTGGAGTTTCGAGGGAAGGGTACCCAACAAAACGGCATTCACATTTGCAGTCAAATCAAGTTTTTTAGGAAATTTGTGAAGTCGTTTTTGGGTACTTAACTCTTTCAAACACTCAACATTATCAGGACTTTCTTTAATCGCATCAAGTAGATGTAAATTAATTTTGGCTTGTTTAAAATTTTCCCACCTTTCATCCATTAGTGGGTCTTGTTTACTCAAAACAATTGTTTCAGATGGTTCTAATAAAGCCATAGGAAATGGAACTTTCACTCTCTTACCATCAACTTCAATAAACATTTTACTTTCACAAAAAGATTTTTTCAAATTCGTACTTTCCTGGTCATGTTGAGAATTCGAGTTAGTATCAACATCCTCCACCACCCCTCAACTAATTGTGGTGGTGGCGTGACTTTAACACTATCAATTACAGAAGTTGGAAGAATACTTATCACGTTGACATGCACATTTATTTCATTCTTCGAACTGGACGAACTGATGTGCTGGATTCATTGTGGTAGTGCTTGGTAACTTACCTGGATCTCTTCTCAGCTGAGCCATATCGTCTGCTAACTGCCCTAACTGCTTCTGCATTGCTTCAGATGTTTTGTCTTGGACCTTATTATCTTTTTAGATATCCTTCATGAAATTCATAATAGCATCCAACTTCGCATCGCACGAGTCGCCTTCACCAACTGAAGAATTACCTTGCTGGTTACCTTGATTCCTCCAACTCCCTTGATAATTTCCTTCATAGTTATTTTGATTTTGCTGTTGGTTGTTAGCTTGAGGCCCTTGATTGTATTGGCTCCGATTATGGTAACCTCCTTGCGAATAATTTCCTTGCTGATTCTAATACTGTTGACCTCCCTGATTGGGTAACTGAAAATTGGGGTTCAACTGATTAGCAGAATTACCGTAACTAAAATTGGGGTGTTTCGCAAACCTGAATGATATGTATTCGATTTCATATCATTGCTTTTGTTCACCGTATATTGGATTCACTTCATCAGTCTGACCACCCAGTACAGGACACTCTCCGACTTGATGCCCTAACTCTCCACACTCAGTACACACCGAAAAAGTATTGGCGGTTTTAACTTCACCCCCCTTTCCGAGATTCATCTGGGCTACCTGACGCTTAAGCAATAAGTTTTGGTTCCTCAGCTTCTCGAACCGTTCTTCACCTTCATAATCGGCTGATTTTGCTGAACTTGATCTTGCTTTCCTGCTTGATTGTGTCTGCCTCTTAGAAGTAGCACTCTGTCTCTCCAAATATGCCCAATCAGCAGCTTCTGTATTCGTGAGAAACGTATCGTTACTGATGGCTATGAGATCTCTTACATCATCAGGGAGTAGCCCATCATAGAATGCCTTTATCAATTCCCACGTCTGAATGCCATGGTGTGGACATTTTCTTAACAACTCCTTAAACTGTGAGAAAGCTTCATGAAAAGTCTCCCCTGACTGTTGTTGGAAAGCTCTGATTGCTTCCCGAGCTTCACTGTATCTGTTCATCGTGTAATACTCTTCCAAAAATACCTGTTGCATCTCTTGCCAAGTGTAGATACTCCTCGGAGGTAATGTTGCGAACCATTGGCGTGCCTTGTCTTTCAGGGTAAATTGAAACAACATTAGTTTCACCTCATCCTTTGAAAATCCTGACCCTTCAATCGTCTGGCAAATTGACTCAAAACTTGCAATATGCAAATAAGGTTCTTCGGTTGTTTTTCCATAAAATTCTGGCAAATGCCCTAAGTATTGAGGCCTCACCTCGAAGTGTCTGTTATTGATTCCAACCGGTGTAACTATTGCCGATGAATTGGGTACTACAACGGGTCGACAATGTCCTTCAACACCTTGAACTGGTGCCCCTTGAATAACTTGTGGGACACCGTCCATAAACTGTATCTGCTTGCCCTTGAACCGATTATTAGCTCTTTGATTTCCCACATTAAACTGCGGGACTCCATTAAAGACTTGATTTTGTGGAATCGGTTGCGGGATGTTTTTCCTTTGATTTGCCTGTTGTTGTACCAGATTGCCTGGATTCACATTGTACCCATCATCATATCTGTAGTCAGCATATCTCCCATCATACTGGTTTTGATAATCATCCTCCTCCCATCTAGATTCCCAAGTATGAACACTCCCTTCTCTGTGTCAAAAACCCTCATCATACCCATGTTGATGTTGTGGTTGATTAAGATTGACAATTTCCCCATGTCTGAATTGTTGGTTCCTAGGCTGGTTTTGTGGAGCTGGGTTAAATTGCTGAAACGGTTCCGCTGGTGGATGATTTTGGTTTTGGGGTAGGTTTTGATAAATTGGTGGATCTGGAATGGGTGGGTTTGGTTCGTTTTGTGATGGGTTATCTTGATCAGCCATCTCTTGAGCTGCTGGTTCAAGATCTTGAGCAACAATTGATGAATGAGCTTTTACTGCTGAACGTAGGAGAACTAGATTCTGTCTAGCAGTCTTTTCGATTTCTGGATCAAATAAGAGCGGTGATGATTTCTTTGAAAACCTAGTATGCATGCAACACGAGAATCACCTGCACACAGACAAAAAAAGAAACCAAACGTAATACTGAACGAAATAAATAAACGACAAATAAAAAGAAATATTTTTGGATTTTTTTTAGTTTTTCAAATTTTTAGGTTTTTTATTAACTTTTAAGAAAATAACTAACTAAACTAACTAAGTGGACCGATTCCCCGGCAATTTTGATCGATGTCGTATGGTCGGTCAAAAATATGTTAAAAAATGTCTTAATCACCTTTACTAGTAAAGAGCAAGTAGGGTGTCGAATCCACGGGGAATCAGTGGAAAGTATGAAAGCTTATTGTTTTAATTATCATCTACGTCTAAACTAATTTCTTTTTGCAGTTTTGAGAATGATTGTGAAAACAAATATAAATCAGAGTTGCAAACAATTATGAGAGAACGACCAATCTCCGGGTTTTCAGGTTATGCAGAACATCGGTTACTTAGTTACGACCAGTTGGAAATCACATAGACATGATCTGAAAACTTGTTTTGATAAATAATTAACGAATAATATATTTGATCGCAATGATCCACGATCAAAACCGAAAGGTTGATGCAAATGAATAGTAATCCGACTAATTACCACTTTATAGATTTCATAAACATAATCAAGTTCAATGATTAAAGGTTTAAAACAATGACAGTCTAGAAATTAATCCCAACCGTTGATGAACAAACCAAATAATTGATGAACAAGAATGATTTGATAATCCGTAAATGTTTAATCAAAACAAAATCAATAGAATGGAAAGACGAATGATTAATCAATTCTAATCCGAAAAGTCATAAACATACGCAACCAATGTTAACCACAAACCCTACTCCCGGAGACGGTCACATGAGAACTAGCCGCCCGTGACGCGTGAACAATCTTCGATGACTTGAAGGGACGTTGAGTTCATGATAGAACTAGATCTTGATGATGAATGATGATGTTGGTGATGATAATCTCTTTGCCAAAATGGTGGATGTTGCCTCCTAAAATTCGTGTTGAATGATAAGTACCCAATTAGGGTTTTCAAAATCTTTTAATCCTTTTTTCAAACACCACTCACGTGCACCCCCTACTTTCTAGCTATACCAAACCGTAAGTCCCATGTCAATTTCGTAAGCCACATGTCAATGGTACTGTTAACTTTTATGAACATTTGATGTAAACCGTAAGCCACGTTCTCAGAACTGTAAGCCTCAAGTCATTGTTGCTGTTAAAATTATAACCACCTGATGGAAACCGTAAGTTACGTTTTCCAATCCGTAAGCCCCGTCGCAAATACCTCCTCTCATCTCCTCTCACATATAACTTTCCACTATTGCCAATTTAACCCCTCAACTGTGATTTTGCATAACACTTGAACTTTAAAACCATCTTTTCACTTCTCAAAAATAGCCGAAAGGTCCCTTGACTTCATTGATTCATATTTTTCTCGATTCCAAGTAATCTTTCAATCCAAACCCTTCCCGAATGCTTCCGTTAGTTACCTTGATCAACATCACACGTTCCACTTGATCCTTAAACCACGTAACTTCACCACATTTCACAACACTTGCAATCAACTTATTCATTGCGTATAATCATATAAAACCAAACAAATCACGTGAGATAGGCACTTAAACACCCATATTTCACACCCTATATCAGTTTTCACAATCAAAACCTCACACATTTTTATTCTTAACTGAAGTACAATATTATTCAGTACATATAGTCACATATCACTGTCTGAGGTGCAAGATTTGAGAATAAGGAACCAACATTGTACATGGGTTTTGATATTCTTGATTGGATTTGGTGTTTTGCGGGGTGAGTATGAGTTTGATGAGCCAAATTTTCATTACAATTCAAGTGAAGTTATTTCATTGATGGACGCTACTTATTCATTGTTGGCCTCACTCTTATTCCAGGAGCTGTTATAACTTGTATGTGTCTGTCTTTAATGGCGTTCCAATATTTTGATGAGTTGTTGAAGATGGAATCTGCAAGATTTGATAAATTGATGTTAGATCAAGATTTGTGTTCTCAGATTATATTTGAATTCGATATTTTTTCTGTAGCTTAATTGTTGTTTTTTTGGAGGGTTTGGTTGTTTGGGGCTTACATATTTTTTGTTGCAATTAGGTGCTTGGGTTTTGTATCTAACCTTTTGTCTGAATACAATTTGGGTGATCTGGGTTTGAAAATTTATACTATGTGCTTGGTTAGTTTAATACAGCCCTAAAAGTTTACTTTTATTCTTGAATTTCATTATAATATTTCTAGATCCAGATTTGATGTAGTTCCTCAAAAAAATATTTAGTACTTTGAAGTCATTCTATTTATTGACCAGCAAAAAGAATATATTTTAAAGTTACTATGTTTTGTTTCTCTTTTCATAGTATGTTTGGATGGAACATTACCCTGGTATCATTTGCACCGATGATTCGAATTGGGTGCAAACAGTTGGCTCATTCCATTGGAGGTTTGTGATAGCTATATCGGTAAGGACAACTATGTCGAATTATTTGTTATACTTCCTTCCAAAATTTAAGTATCTTTAATTGATGTTAACCTTCATGTGACAGTTAATATCATAGTTTATCATGTGTTTACCAAGAAACAACCAGGTGTGTATCATCAAAATTTTGAAAAGTGGTTGGCGTTCTCCGGAATTTTGAGCAATAAAGCTAAAGATAATTCATGTATCCTCTCGACACATCATTATATTATACTATATATATACACTCTATTAATAGAGTTATGGAAATGAACGTGTCTTCCAGCTCACACCTTTGTTCCGATTGACCTATTTGAGTTGCGTGGGGTGTTGCGGACCATTGTCCTTCCTCAGTTGTTGACAGTAGATGGTGATGATGGGCACGGAACGGTAGAATTGTGTGTTCATTATATCATGTTGTGGGTCATTTGCTGACACCTTAAAAGATCACATGTGTTGGGGTAGAAAGCTTTAAATTCTCACTCAATCTGAAAGATAAACTCACGTACTAGAACTTGTGTTTTACTGCTTCAAAACCCACTTTCATTAATTGCCAAACTTACCTATAAATACATGCACATGCTACGTAAATAAAGGTAACAACTAACCTACTACTTGACTCGATCAACCTATGACTCACAACCCCACTACTTTACTAACAAAACACAAACAAACATGTGACTAAATAACTAAAAATCTGCAACCCGTTTGACCCGTATTCATGACCTGAACCGGACCGTCAAGATTAACCAACATTCACCCCCATAATCTTGACGTCGTTCTTGCTAATCTTGCTTGATTCGAACTCAAGGTTTGATTCTTTCTTTCTTTGCGGATGTCGATTTCTTTCTTTATGATCGATGCCTATTCTTTCTTCTTTCTTAACGATGCTTGCTCTTTCTTTCTTACCGTACCGGTTTCTTTCTTTCTTTCTTGCGAGGTCTTCTTTCTTTCTTGCTAAGCGATGCCGCTCTTTCTTTCTTCTTTCTTACGACATGCTGTTATCTTCTTTCTTTCTTTCTTTCTTGCTGATCTCGATCAGCCTTCTTTCTTGCTTTCGAACCCTCAATCTTGCTCTCTTGCTTGGTTCGATTTCTTGCTTCTTGCTATCTTTCTTGCCTCTTCTATTCTTGCTTACTTTTTTCTTCATTCGATTACTGCCCATCAGCCGTTCTTGCTCAATCGTTGCTTGGTTTTTAACTCGGAAAAAAACCGGCACGTCCCGTTTTGTGTTGACTGTTAATTGTCGACCATCCTTCCAAAGGCTTACTTCACCTGGTTAATCTCAGCCGCAAGGAATTGCTTCACGTGTGTACAGGCGTGCTTACTTTCAATTTCAACCTGCCTGCTCCACCTTTTTTTTAATTAACGCGCTTTCTTCACTTTCTGAATTAATTCCGGTTGGCGGCTCCGTGTAATTTTGAAGGCTGCTTGATTACTTCCACTTGCTTTGTTTGACATAAACGTATCACCACCAAATTTATGTCTTCCTCCGTTATTATAATTCTTATCGTGCGTGACATCTGCTTCATTCTTCTACCAATCGCAAATCGTGAACAGCCCTTGCTACTTCCTTTCTTCCGGTTACATTTGACGAATCACATACCTGATGATAGTCGCTGCTGCCTCCGAGATCCTTTCTGGACTGCCTCTTGTATTCCTTCGATCTTTTTCTTCAGTCAACGTAACGGCGATCTTGTTCTACTTTCTCAACCAGCAGTTTATAGGGACTGCTCCCCTCTTCTCAGAAAGGCGACTCTCAAACCGGCCTTCTCCGTCGACCTTGCTCTGATACCAAATGTTGGGGTAGAAAGCTTTAAATTCTCACTCAGTCTGAAAGATAAACTCACGTACTAGAACTTGTGTTTTACTGCTTCAAAACCCACTTTCATTAATTGCCAAACTTACCTATAAATACATGCACATGCTACGTAAATAAAGGTAACAACTAACCTAATCAACCCATGACTCACAACCCCACTACTTTACTAACAAAACACAAACAAACATGTGACTAAATAACTAAAAATCTGCAACCCGTTTGACCCGTATTCATGACCTGAACCGGACCCGTCAAGATTAACGAACAACATGAACTGTGGTCTGCTTGCCAACCACCGCTCCTGGTGGCAGACAATGATGATGGTTTTGGGTGTGTATATCATTCAAGTTTTTTTTACCACTTTGTCATTAATTTTCTTATGGATTCTAGTTTCTTGGCTGTGATCTTTTTGTGAACCTACTGCATAAACATTATACTATCTGTTTGATAAATAGTAAAAACTTGGCTCTGATCTATATGTGAGCCTACTGAATCGATGTTTTATTAGCGGTATTGTGATCTAATTACGGTATTTTACCACAGTTTTGTTGTGGTTGGTTGGGGTAATGGGTTCTGCAGCTAAGCCATGATGATCTCAAAAGTATTTTTCGGTGATGATGGTGTGGCAAGGATGGCGGATGGTAGGTTTTGTACTTCAACCCACCTTACAGCCATGATTCTGGTAGATCTGAGCCATTTAATTTTGCTGTACTTTTTTTATACATGCTTCAACATGGTTGTGATGACAAAATTCGATCCAGTTTATACTGTAAATCTTTGGTGGGTATGATACGAATGTCGTAATAAATGACATTGTGATCGTGCAACGCCTGCCTTTTATACACATTTTAGGATGGTGTATAAATAGAAGACTTCATTTAGTAGGATGTTATATGTAATATGTTTTAGTTTTTCCATTGCTTTAGGATCCAAGCTTGATAAATTAGATGCATTTTTTTGTATCATATTTATATGGTGATACAAGTAAGATCAAGCCTATGGCTACGTCGCATATTAGTATGGGTATTGATCATATTTCTAAAAGGAGAGGGTACAAATGAAGTGGCTATAACCATCATTGAAGGACTTGTGGACAAATAAATCCATTCTTTAAAAGTTTAATTTTTATTAATAGGAAGTTAGAATTTTTGTTTATGATTGTTGTAAAAATGTTTTTGTGAAGTTTGTTTGGGTAGAAGTTGACCTACATAAAAGTTTGATGCAGGTTTTGGAGATGATGTCAACAACTGGTCAGTTCACATACATGTTGGTATACATGTGTGCGGAAGAAGTGTTTCTAGGTTGGGGTTTTTTTTCAAAGTGAGATTAGGTAGTTCACCAATAGATATAGCGGCCTTGAGGGAGAGGTTGGGGTGTCGGAAGCAGACTTAAGGGAGAGGTAGGGGTGTTGGAAGCAGACATCAGGGAGAGTTAATGGCAAATCTACAGAACCCGCTGATGGAATTTAACAGTTCATGGACTTCAGAAGTTCGCTATGCTGGAAGTCCATTGATGATGATGGTGGGCTTCAATTCTGGGTTGTTTCGCTGCAGTAGATCACAGGGAAATGATGTTGATGGAAGACTCAAGTCCGCTGCCAGTCCATGTGGACTTCGGAAGTCCATGGAACATATATATTTATATATATATATATAACATCTATTGAAACATGTATCTTTATTTTGATGGATTTTATTGATAAACATTACACTATTGTAACTAATCATGAAATGTCACAAATATCAAGTTATCTTCCATTGCCACAAATATATTTGAGTAACTTGAATATATACATAATAAAGACCTATTCACGTGATCTTCTGCAGGGTATTCCAAGACTAAAAATTTGACATGGGTGGATGGTTTTGGTTGGTTATATGGCACAGATGGGTTTTTTAAAGACAAAAGATGTGTGTTTATTTAGTATAGATTTTGTTTTTCTTTTGTTTTGTTTTATGTATAGTTTAGGGCTTATGGTTCATGTTTTGCATAAAATCGAATACAAAGGTTATTGAGTTTTGGACATGGTAACTATTTTGGACCACTTGCGCACAGCAAAGTGCGCGTGAGATTTAAATCCTAGTTTATATACAACGTAATGTTGTAAAGGTAAGACCTTCAAAATCGGGTGTCTCCCAAGTGGGCCATCACTATTTAAATAGTATTAAAAAAAACTTAAATAAAACTTATAGTGTACGTGACTGAAACTTTTATAAAATATATATTATTAAAAGTTCACTCTAAGAGTAGCATAATGCTTAATAAAATTGTACACGATGGAAACTTTTATAAATATTTTTATTAAATGTCTAAGTTTTAATTTAATAAATTAAGTCTTCGACTAGAAATGTCATCTTCTTGAGCCGAGTAGCTTAAGCAACATCCAAGTGGTCTCGCGTCCGTTCGTCTAGTCTAACCTGAAATAAATCTAACGTGCTATGTAAAAGTCAGTTTGGCTGAGTGAATTTAAGTGTTAATTAATGTACTACAATAAAATATTCGTAAAACATTTACTTATCATTGTTAAAAAATAATTTATCAACTTATTTCAAACGGGTTAAGCACCCAATTCATATTTGTAAGCTATGTAATAAACATAGAATTATATCATGACTTTAATTTTGTACGTGATCAACCACCAATATTCAACGTACTTGATCAACCACTATAGGCAAGCAACAAATGCATTGTCACTATATAAGGCTTGTAATACAAGGCCAGAGGTAACCACCCATAAGTACGACCCTGAAGGTAACCACCTGTAACACGGCCCCCAAGGTAACCACCTGTAAGTTCAGCATCAAAGATGCATACATAATACTGTATTACACAATATTCAACAAGGGTTTCTCATATAAATTAAACTACATAGCATTCACATGAGCCTGAAATATTAAAAGCAGTTAAAAAAGTAGTGGGCTCAAGAACTCACCTTATCGAAATGCTCGCATAAGCTATGAACTCTAGCTATGTGTAAGTACACATGGACCATGTCGTGGTGATCACCTATAAACTTCAACATCCCTAGACCCTGGCACACTCTCATGCTTCATTTGTTTCCTCCAAACGAACTGTTAGGTACACGAACCGGATGGGATCTACAATTCGCCGTGTGTAATTACATATCGACTTATATGGAATCCAAAACTATACTTATCACAAATACTAACCCAAGTAAATAAACAATCACTATCCAATTATCCAATTGATTGAAAAAAAAATTTGGTTTACACAATTTTGGATCTAGACTTAATGTAAAAGCCCACCCAATTAGAGCTGACGTGTTACACACTTCGGTAATCAGAGATAATTAATAACTTAATTAAACTAAATTCCATAGGTTTTGAAAAAAACTCTCCAAAACGACACGGTCTCAACAGAAAAACATAAGTGTCTAAATTTATTGAATATGAAATTTTATTAAACTCCTTACTTCCAACTCTAGCATTTTTTATCACCATTCACAAATTCCCCCGATTTCCTGAGTACCTTAGCTTAACCGTAAACAATGTAGACGTAACAAGTCCTCACTTGAAACAAAGTCCTTATGTCATAGAGAAATAGACGGTCGATGCGGTGAAGCAGGTTCAGTGGAGATCTTGAGACGGCGAGTCCGCGTTTATGCAACAGTGGCTTAGAATTTTCGGTATGTCACTGGTATAAAAAAAAGAGACGACAAAAAGAAACGCGATAGTGGTGGGAAATGTTAAATCAATTATGGTGGTGGTGCTCAACGGTTTTGATTTGGCTCCAACTAGACCAACCACATGTTAGACGAACTGGCGAGATAGGTTTGACCTAATGCTTGGCGGGGCTAACTCGTCTATAATGTTGAAGGTTAACAAGGGGTCGAACGACAGAGGAGGGATGACTTTTTGAAAGGGTTCTTTAGAAGTGAAAGGGCTTGAAGGATATCGATTAAAAGGGATCATTCCAATATTTGAAGGGGATATGGAATCCCGCAATGTACGCAACGAAGTTTTAGAAAGAAAGGAAGACGCGAAGTTGGGAAATGTTATACGGAGAAGATGATAGTTGTTTTGACATTTCATAATAAACTGATCCATTTCTTTTAAAATAACATTCTTTCCTTTTTTGTCGTCCACTAAAGGTACAACATTGCAATTGCAATTGAACTTTATTTATTGGGTTACTTCCAAAAAAATTACCATTTTAATATCATAAAAGTTAAAAGATCTGAATATGATTATTTCTTTTTTTAATAAACATAATTTATTTTCAATTTAATTGAAATAACTATATTTAATATTTTAGGTTATAAATGGTGTATAAATAGAGACCAACATATGAAACATTTATTATATGATATAATAATTTGTCGCAATACTTTTAGCTTTTATTATTTTTAGGGTTATGAAAATTTCGTATATTACAATTCTACCTTTCTTAAAAAGAAATTCCGTCCTCGAAACTAACGTTATATTACACTATACAATATGGGTATTTCAATTCCCTACCCTTTAAAATAATTTCAGCAATGAAATTAGCGATTACGAATACGGTATACTATTCATATTACATATTAACTATACAAATAACGTTAACAAAGTTGCAAACACGATGAGCAAACAAGTCAGAAAGACACAAGTAAGTTTCATAGAGGGAAAACTATTAGGAACACTAACCTTAGGGTTAATTCGAATAAATACGGATATTGAGAACGGATTGCATCCTCCGATTTCCAAGTGGCTTTACATTCCGGATGATTTTTCCACAAGATTTTGACAAGGGAAAAGACTTCTCATGCATCAGGCGTTCTTGTCTGTAACAACTCTCCAAAACACCCCAAACCGAGCCGAAACGAAGAACCGGACACGCGAATCGAAACACAGCACCCAAAACGAGACAGACTCACCTGGGTAGCCCAGGCGCCACGCGCCAGAGACCCTGTCTCGTCGTGACGCGCGGGAGGAGCCCAGGTGACGTGTCACCTTTTTCGCAACAAGTGGCAACCCTCACCCGTTACGAGGCTGACCTACCCTAGCTAGGTATCTCAGGCGCCACGCGCGGGAGCCCTGGAACCCGGCACGATGCGCGGGGAAGCCAAACTGGCCTATAAAAGGAGCAGCGTGGGACTGAAGTCGTTGCATCTCTTCGATCGAATTTCTCCGATCAGAACTCTCTCTATCTCCATTTCTCTGAACAACACCCCCCTAAACCCCTAAATCGCGAAGCTCTGCCCCGTTGTAAGTATTTTAACCCCCGATCACTAATTCATTACCCTACCCGATTTAGGACCCACCAACGCATGTCAAGGCTCTGCCTGACTAAGTTCATTGGGGTTCTGTCTCGTGTTGTATGAGCATCCTACCCGATTGATTTAGGACCCACCGTCGCATGTCAAGGCTCTTCCTGACTAAGATTCGTTGGGTTCTGTCTCGTGTTGTATGGCTAAAGTTAATTGGGTTAATTTAATAACACGTGTGCATTGTATGTTTTAATAGAAATTCTAGGAAGTAGTCAGGAATTATCACCAGAAAGGCCGTAGGAATACCTAAGTTTTCAATATGAGTACATTCTTTTTTGTAAATCTTTTTGTGAATCATTCAAAATGTTTTACCAAAACCTCAAATGTTTTAAAATTATACTTAACAGTGCTTGAGTTTATGTATTCTACAATTATTGCCGGTATGTTGGGGTTTTGTATACATTACTTTAAATCCGTTACTATTGGACAAAGAGTTAGCCAATGAGTAACATGACCACAAGTCAGGTTTTGACAGTACTGAATGAGTAATTGTGTAGATATAAATATTGTAATCGCTGATACTCTCAATACTATAAAGTTATAAAAACTTGTTTTGATTAAACTGGGATGCACCCGCCAGTATTTCTTGCTGATAAAATGTTTTTAAAACGCATTTCAGGTTACTTAATGTGAAGCTAATAGAAGCCAGCTGGAGAGCTTTGAAGGCTTAGAAAAGATGCTATAAAAGTTACCTAAGTTAAAAGGAGTTTATGTTTTTCATAAATTAGGGTTTATCAACAAATATATTGTAATTGAAACATGGGCTTTATCCCATTTGTTATTCATAAAAGTTTGGTGTTTTTAAACTCTGACAATATTTCTAACTACGATCTTGATGTCTCATTTCCGCTGCCAAATTAATAAACACCGGTACCACTTGTCTGCAGTTCTCGCGGCTCCCGCTCCCGGGATAGGGGTCGGGGGATGCGACAGAAGGTGGTATCAGAGCCACTGGTTTAAGCCATATAGGTGGTCTTTTAAAATACATAAATTCTAACCAATTGTGTTAGGAAATACCCGTGACTTCTATGTTACTCTGTGTGAATATATATATATATATACATATATATATATATTATTCTGTGTTATTTTAATAACTTCTTTAGTTTACAGTATGAGTGATAAGGGTACTTCTGACGCTTATCGTCATCTACCTTATTTTCTCATGGATGAAGGAACATCCCAGCCAATCACCGACTACACCACTGATTCCGAAGATATCTTTGTTTTTAAAGCCAAATCCGAGAACCTTTCCCCCTAAAAAGAGAGGTTGGTTTAATAGAGACAAAGGGAAGATGAGAAAAAGAATGAGACAAGCACAACAGCAAGCCATAGCAGTTAGAACTGAGAGAAATGTCCAAGACCTAAAAGTTAGACCCTTATGGGAAGAAGAGTTGGGTAGACAGTTAGCTGATTTTCACATGTTTGGAAATATAGGAGGAGAACCTAATTTCAACCAAGTAGCAAATCCGGAACCACCGTTAATTCCTTGATTCCTGACCAACCCATGAACCTAGAACAGAATCAGGGAAACCAATATCCAATTCCAGCCTTTGTTCCCAACGAGATACCTAGAATTCCAGCACTAAACCCTGTAGATCAGTGGTGGGCTAACAACTGGGTAATTCAGAACCTACTAGAAAACCCAATTCCCTACAAAAAACCAGTTCCACCTTACCCTGAACCAGTACAAGCCCCAATACTACCCAGGGATCATGTGGAGGAACTCCGCAGTATGGTGAAGAGTTGGTGGAGGAAGGAAACCTAATTCGCCAAATCGGGGAGAAGCTCGTCTGGAAAGATGACGAGCAGGAGATGCAGCTTTAAGAAAATCGTCACCTAATATATATATATATATATATATATATATATATATATATATATATTATATAGGTGATATGTATAATATCTATTTTACTTGTCTATATCACCTATATATATATATATATATATATATTTTGATGCATAGTTACTAAATGTTTGAATCCCAGCTATGTTTGTAATAGATGCATATATATATGGAAAGAGTAAAAGTCGCAATGCATGACGATTTTGGTTCACTGTGTTTGAGTGATTATTATTTAATTTATTCTGTGATATTAATACCTGAGAAATGTTTACAATTCAGATGTAAGACGAAGTAAATCAGGAAATTCAGAATAACGAGAATCAAATGAATAAAAGTGTTATCGAACACATAGTGGCCCAAGGAATCATAGATGCTATGCCCTATATTATCGATACTATTAAAAAGGCAGAAAATAATGATTCCAGAAACGGGAATAAACATATACCCCTGAATCAAATCGCAGCATGAATGGAAATCACGAATTGTTAATCCAAGCTCCAATTCCAAAAAGAAGATGAACCATCTCATATGGTTGTTCTTGTAAAGAATTCTTATCATGCAAACCGATGAGTTCTCAGGCAATGAAGGAGCTATTTCAGCCTTGCGCTGGATGGAAAAGACAGAAGCAGTCTTAAAGATAAGTAAATGTGCAAATGAAGATAAAGTCATGTATGCTTCTAATCTTTTTAAAGATGCAGCTTTAGAGTGGTGGAATACCATTCTTCAGCCCAAAGGAAACGACAAGGTTTACAGTATGGAATGGAACAAATTTAAGGAAATAGTTGAAAGGAAATTTATGTCCTCCTAATGAAAAGGAATAGATTTCTAATAAATTCCTAAATCATAGAATGATCGGGGTAGATTGTAGAGAATATACTACCACATTCTTTGAATATGCAAGGATTGTACCAACCCTGGCTTCACCAGAACCAGTATTAATCTCCCGTTACATCTGGGGATTAATCAGTGAGATCAGGCATGTAGTCAAGGCAGCTAGACCACAAACCATATAAGAAACAGTAGAACTGGCAGGCACCTTGACTGATGAGTTGGTACGTACACAAGAGGAAAACCAGAAAAAGAACCAGGCTCAAAAGATCACCCAGGAATTATGTTAGGGTAATTCCTATCGCTAAAAAGGAACAGGTTTTTCCTCTTCACCCAACTGCAAATATTGCAAAAGGAAGCACTCGGGAAGGTGCTCCATATACTGCAACTTCTGCAAGATGACGGGACATAAGGAAGAAACCGTAGGAAGAAAGCTAGCAATGGTTATGCTTTAATTGTGGAGAAGCTGGCCATATTAAACCAAACTGTCCGAAACTAGCTCTAGCAACAACCAACAAATCAAAGACAACTGAAGGACCCAAGAAGAATGCCAGAGCCTTCGTGCTGACCGCCGAAGAAGCAAAGATGATTCCGGATGTGATTGCCGGTACGTTTTTAGTTAATGATGTTTATGCTAAAGTATTATTTGACTCTGGTGCAAACCAAAGTTTCATAAATACTTCTTTCTGCAACTTTCTTAATCAACCATTAGCTAAACTTCACCAAGACTGTCTGGTGGAAACGGAAAATGGATCTTCTATCAAAATAAGCGAAATCCTGCAAAGAGCAAAGATAGGAATTTTAAATTATAACTTTACTGCTAACCTTTTTCCAATGGATCTAGCCGGATTCGATATCGTGCCAGTAATGGATTGGTTGGTAACCAATCAGGCCCGAATATTATGTGATCAAAAGTCTGTAGAAGTAAATGCGCCATCGCGAAAAGGATCACAATTAAGGGAGACAAGTCGACAAGCTCAAAAAGTTCATCTCGGTAATGAAAGCTGCAAGTTATATGCGGAAAGGAGGAATGATGTACATGATTTCCATAATCATTAACACTACAGGAAAAAAATTAAAAGATCTTCCCGTAATATCTGAATTCTCTGATGTTTCCCAGAAGAGTTACTGGATTACCGCCAGATCTAGAGGTTGAATTTACAATTCACCTAATACTAGGAACGGCACCGATTGCCAAAGCACCCTATCGCCTAGCACCGACAGAGATGCAGAAATTGAAGAAACAAATGGACGAATTACTAGAGAAAGGTTTCATACAACCTAGCTCATCACCATGGGGAGCACCGGTGTTATTTGTCAATAAGAAAGACGGTCAATGCGTTTGTGCATTGATTACCGAGAATTGAATAAAGTGACAATCAAAAATCGGTACCCATTGCCGAGAATTGATGATTTGTTTGATCAACTCCAAGGAGCCGAATTCTTTTCTAAGATTGACTTACGCTCAAGATATCATCAGTTAAAAGTACAAGAAGAGGACATTCCTAAAACTGCTTTTAGAACGAGGTACGATCATTATGAATTTATAGTCATGCCATTTGGTATAACCAATGCCCCAGCTGCATTTTGTGAACATGATGAACATGATATGTAAACCATACCAGGATAAATTCATAATTGTTTTATAGACATATTCTAGTTTACTCTAAGAGTGAGGAAGATCATGAAGAGCATTTGTATATACTCCTGACATTGCTGAGAAAGGAAAAGCTTTATGCGAAATTCTCAAAATGTGAATTCTGGTTACAAGAAGTAAAATTCCTTGGACATCTGGTAAACCATGAAGGAATTCATGTGGATCCCACAAAGATCGAAGCAATTCCCAAATGGAAGGCCCCAAAATCACCATCAGAAATAAGAAGTTTTCTTGGATTGGCAGGATATTATAGACGTTTTATTCAAGATTTTTCTAGAATAGCCATCATGTTAACCAAGCTAACTTGTAAATCAGTTAAGTCTGAATGGGGCAAAAGCAAGAAGAAGCATTCAAAATTTTGAAGCAAAAGTTAACCAACACACCAATACTCGCTTTGCCAGAAGGAACTGAAGACTTCGTAGTTTATTGTGATGCGTTTAAGTTAGGATAGGATGTGTGCTGATGCAACGTCAAAAAGTAATGGTCTATGCCTCTAGACAACTTAAAAAGCATAAAGAAAATTATACAAAACATGATCTAGAGTTAGGAGCAATAATTTTTGCCCTTAAGATTTGGAAACACTATCTTTACGGTAGTAAGTTCATTGTGTTCACAGATCATAAGAGTTAAGATATGTCTTTGGACAAAAGGAATTAAACATGAGACAGAGACAATGGATGGAAATCCTTAGTGATCATGATTGTGATATCCAGTATCATGCAGGAAAAGCTAACGTAGTAGCTGATGCTTTAAGTCAAAAGTATCATGAGAAGCCGAAAAGAGTACGCTCTCTTAGACTAAACCTGCAGATATATTTAAATGAGCAAATTAAACAAATATAGGAAACAGCAATCAAGGACAATGCTGAAGGATTAAAAGGAATGGTTAAGGAATTAGAAGAAGGAACAGATGAAATTTGGAGATTCCATAAGAAAAGGATTTGGATTCCTATCCAAGTAGACATACGAAATCGAATTTTAGAGGAAGCCCTTAAGACTAAGTATACAATGCAACCTGGAAGTGATAAGATGTATAAAGACTTAAGAAAGAATTTCTAGTGGAGAGAAATGAAAAAAGGATGTAGCAAATTACGTTGCCAAATGTCTAACCTGTTCACATGTTAAAGCTGAACATCAGAAACCTTCAGCCTTGTTGCAACAATTGGAAATGCCAATTTGAAAATGGAATTAATAACAATGGACTTTGTTACCAAACTACCCAGGACACTAAAAGGTAATGATACCATCTGGGTGATTGTAGACAGATTAACCAAATCTACTCATTTCTTACCAATGAAGGAAACTTTCAGTATGGAACAGTTAGCCAAGTTATATGTAAATGAAATAGTTTCATTGCACAGAATCCTTTATCTATTGTGTCTGACAGAGACAACCGTTTTACTTCGCATTTTTGGACGAGTTTCCAAAAAACAATGGGAACTAGACTAAATCTAAGTACAGCATATCATCCTCAAACAGACAATCAAAGTGAAAGGACAATCCAAACAATGGAAGATATGCTTAGAGCCTACATAACTGATTTTGGAGGAAATTGGGATAAACATTTACCTTTGATAAAGTTTTCCTAGAACAACTGTTATCATACCAGCATCAATATTGCACCCTTTGAAGCACTCTACGGACGGAAATTCGAACACCAGTATGTTGGGCGGAAATTGGAGAAAAACAACTATCAGGTCCTAAAATTGTGCAAGAAACAACTGATAAGATCATTCAAGTCAAGGAAAGACTGAAAGCAGCCCGAGATCGTCAAAAGAGCTATGTCGATAACAGATGTAAACCCTTGGAATTTCAAGTTGGAGATAAGGTACTATTGAAAGTCTCACCATGGAAAGGAGTTGTAAGATTCGGTAAGAAAGGGAAACTAAGCCCAAGGTATATTGGACCTTTTAAGATTATCAAAAGAATAGGGCCAGTAGCTTATCAGTTACAATTTCCAGAAGAAATGGCAGGAACATATGATGTATTTCATGTATGTAATCTCAAGAAATGTTTAGCAGATGAATCATTGGTGAGACCTCTTCAAGATATAGAGGTAAATGAGAAGCTTAAGTTTGTAGAGAAACCCTTTCAGATTGAAGATAGAAAGATCAAGAATCTCAAACGCAAGAGATTAGTTCTAGTCAAAGTAAAATGGGATTCAAATAGAGGACCAGAATACACATGGGAGCTAGAGTCAGAAATGGAAAGGAAGTATCCACACCTATTCTAGTAAATCTCGAGGACGAGATTTAAATCAAGGTGGGGAGGATGTAACGACTCTCCAAAACACCCCAAACCGAGCCGAAACGAAGAACCGGACACGCGAATCGAAACACAGCACCCAAAACGAGACAGACTCACCTGGGTAGCCCAGGCGCCACGCGCCAGAGACCCCTGTCTCGGTCGTGACGCGCGGGAGGAGCCCAGGTGACGTGTCACCGTTTCGCGACAAGTGGCAACCCTAACCCGTTACGAGGCTAACCTAGCCATAGCTAGGTGTCTCACGCGCCACGCGCGGGAGCCCCTTGAACCTAGTGCGACGTGCGGGAGAAGCCAAACTGGCCTATAAAAGGAGCAGCGTGGGACTGAAGTCGTTGTACCTCTTTGATCGAATTTCTCCGATCAGAACTCTCTCTATCCCCGTTTCTCTGAACAACACCCCATAAACCCCTAAATCGCGAAGCTCTGCCCCGTTGTAAGTATTTTAACCCCGATCACTAATTCATTACCCTACCCGATTTAGGACCCACCAACGGATGTCAAGGCTCTGCCTGACTAAGTTCGTTGGGGTTCTGTCTCATGTTGTATGGGCATCCTACCCGATTGATTTAGGACCCACCGTCGCATCTCAAGGATTTGCCTGACTAAGATTCGTTGGGGTTTTGTCTCGTGTTGTATGGCTAAAGTGACTTGGGTTAATTTACTAACACGTGTGCATTGTATGTTTTAATAGAAATTCCAGGAAGTAATCAGGAATTATCACTAGAAAGGCCGTAGGAATACCTAAGTTTTCAATGTGAGTACATTCTCTTTTTGTAAATCTTTTTGTGAAGCATTCAAAATGTTTTACCAAAACCTCAAATGTTTTAAAATTATACATAACAGTGCTTGAGTTTATGTATTCTACAATTACTGCCGGTATGTTGGGGTTTTGTATACATTACTTTAAATCCGTTACTATTGGACGAAGAGTTAGCCAATGAGTAACATGACCACATGTCAGGTTTTGACAGTACTGAATGAGTAATTGTGTAGATATAAACATTGTAATCGTTGATGCTCTCAATACTGTAAAGTTACAAAAACTTGTTTTGATTAAACTGGGATGCACCCGCTAGTATTTCTTGCTGATAAAATGTTTTAAAACGCGTTTCAGGTAACTTAATGTGAAGCTAATAGAAGCCAGCTGTAAAGCACTGAAGGCTTAGAAAAGTGGCTATAAAAGTTACCTAAATAAAAAGGAGTTTATGTTTTTCATAAATTAGGGTTTATCCCTACAAATGTATTGTAATTAAAACATGGGCTTTATCCCATTTGTTATTCATAAAAGTTTGGTGTTTTTGAAACTCTGATAATATTTCCTAACTACGATCCTGATGTCTCATTTTCGCTGCCAAATTAATAAACATCGGTACCACTTGTCTGCGGTTCTCGCGGCTCCCGCTCCTAGGGTAGGGGTCGGGGGCTGCGACATTGTCGATCCAAGATAACCTCGGGTTCCTCTTCGGACGATAAGTCCTCATGCATTTTATTACGAAATTTAGAGTTATATAACACCTAGAGAAGATAAAACTATCCCATAGTCGACCAAGTTTGATGTTGTTCCGATCCATGTTCTGTCTCACAATCTTTTCCCTTATTATCCGTCGTGCAATTAGGTACTGTTACCAATCAAGTAGTTTGCAAAAGCATCTTGTTGCCAATTTGACATTTTTCCATTAGTTGGCATTTTTACACTAAAGTTGTAAAACAATAAAAAGTTTTTCAACACATCTGTGATACTTTTATTCAATGCTAAAATCATTTTATTGAGCAATGTTGTCTAAGACGTCGACTTTATATGATTTTAAATTGAAGCAGATTACACAGAAATGCCTTTTCCATTTTATTGGCATGAAGACCAGATCATAATCCTTTATTGTTTCGTCTTTCAGATTTTCTTTGAGACGAGCGTCTTTCAAAACCGTCTCCATGTTTCGATTGAATTCAATGTATCGAAAATCTTCTTCTTTGTTAAAAGCGAGCCTACTCTGTAATTTTGCATGTGGACATTTTGTTAACAAATCCATGTCATAATACAATCGCATCGTTTGGTTCAGAAAAACACTGACCAACATTATTTGAGTGCAAAACAATCTGGATGGTAATTTTGGGGCCTTAAAGCTTTCTTCATAGTTCAGGGTGTGCCCCCAAGCTTGAACACAGTTGTTGTGTGCATATAATCCTGGTCTCATGCTCTCGAATATCACCATTGGGAGTTCTTGCACCCCTTGAATCTTAAAGACTATACTCCTGAAAAATAGCACATGGCTTAAAAGTTATAGGACTTCATATTTATTAGATCATGGCGTTTTGTGAGTTTTATGCCTCTGCATTTACTTTTTATAGCAATTTAAGGTTGCAACTGCAAACTATGGCGTTTTATGAGTCATGAAATGTCCATACCATGGATAACTACATCCAATGTATATATAGGTTGATATAATGTTTTCATGTGTCTCCATTGTTGCATTTATAACCACTGGCCTCTTGAAATAAGGGGACAAACATGCCCTTGATAGCTGTGACTTCCCATCTTTACCGACAATCTCCTCCAGTTTATCATCTTCATGATCATCTTCATTATCATCTTCTTCATCCCCACATCCTTCTGTTGCTTTCGGTATTGTGTTTTCTTGCAGCATCTTTCCTATGTTAGTTGTTCTCTCTTCCACCTCCTTTTCCTGACCCTCTGCCATCTATGGTGTTTTACTAGTTGTTGGTTGAGTTGGTGTTAACATATCAAAAGAAGGTATATTTGATTTTTGTTTTTCACTAGTTGTGGCGTTTGCATTGTCTGGGTTTTTTGGGTGTTACTTCCTCTTCAAGCCTCTGCATGAGAGTCTTTCTACTTTCTTGATATTCAACATTTACGGGGTTTTCACTATATTACTCTTATGGTGTTTACACTGCAGTCGGCTGGTCAAACCCTTGGTCACAATCTCCCTTTCAGTATTTTCCAACTCATATATGAAAGCA
The DNA here is from genome assembly GCA_947069175.1 of Scalesia atractyloides. Lineage (NCBI taxonomy): Eukaryota > Viridiplantae > Streptophyta > Magnoliopsida > Asterales > Asteraceae > Scalesia > Scalesia atractyloides. Next base: position 39,140,213 of record CAMTDV010000014.1, on the reverse strand, counting down.
TCACTAAACTATGTCTCGGTCACAGGCTGTTATATATCGTTTGGCGTTTTGTCAAAGGCTACAACAATTGTTTTTTCAAGTTCAGTGATGAAAGTTTCACTGTATTGTGTTTATGTTTGGAGAATAAAGGTTCTTGATTCTTGTTTTGGTCATCCAATGGCATTTTATCAAATATAAGGACCTTTGGTATATCGTCAGCAGGTTGGAGGTGCTTCTTCAAAGCTTTAACTTATTATGCCACCATCTTTGGACAATCGATATCTCTTTTTAATTCAATCATATGTTCTAGATATTGTCTTTGCAATCCCAAAATATCAATCACATTCTTAAGCACTATTCTTTCACCATTATACCTTACAAATTCTTACTTTGTATTCATAATTTTCTATATCATTGTCATCAACATCTTCATCTGTGGCATTTTCATCTGACCATATATATTCTTCATTTTCACTTTTAACACACCCAGAACCTCATCTCCACCTTCAATTTCATTTGTTTATGGCGTTTTGGTCAACCTCATTTGTAACCGCATCTCCACCTTCTCCTCCATGACCAGCTCAACCTCAAGTGCAGCCTCACATGCAGCTTCCCCTTCAATTGTTTTTATTACAGATATGGCGTTTTCGTGAATCCCATTTGTAGCCTCATATGTAGCTCCACCATCCTCTTTTTCACCTTCACATGCAGCCTTACTTTTATTTGGATTGTTAGTAGTCATGGCGTTTTCAGTGTCAGCCATCTCACCTTCCCCTTCCCCTTGCCGTTCCCTCTTATCTTCACCTTCCACAACATTGATATTAGCACCAACCCCAAGATTCTCATTTTCTACGCTTTCATTTGTCCCTTCTTTGGTGATTTCATTAACAAACTTTGACATGTTAATTAATAAGGCCAGACATTGAGAATATTTGATATGCGCCAATAGGCAATATGGATGTTCAAGCTTTGATTGAGTTAACGTCTTCATCTTGTTGTAGAAGTCTTCTAATTCTTTGTAGGCACCATTCAACTTTTCAGCCATTGCCTGTAAAATTAAAAAGGAAAGTTAAGTATGGCATTTGTTTTATTATTGTGTTTTTTTTTGAAAATTCTTAGTTGTATAACATACCTCCTCACTACATTCATGGTGTTCTTTCCAGAATACTGTCGTCTTGTTTCTTAAAAGCATCTTGTTCCCCACTTTGTGTTAGTATTGTGATTAGAGCATGGTTTCCAGAGGTAGAAACTTCAAACATCATGTTTTGGCTTTCTAAATCCTCTGTAACAATCTTTTGAATATAAGCTTCGTTCTGCTCATCATCTATAGCCATAGCATATTTTACTTCAGGGTCGAGATTCATACGATTGTTGGTGACGGATGTGGGATTTTCCATATGTGTGTTTTGTCAAAGTCTCCAGCATATTCATTATGAACATCATGATCAAAACCATCATCATCATCAACCTCATCATGAACATTATCAACATTATCGACGTCATTATCAATATCGCCACCATTTACTTCATCTTCATCAGCAACCGATATATTTTTACCTTTTTGGACGTGGCATTTTTCGAATAAAAACTTCAAATGGTGGCTTCTTAGCCTTTCTAACATTTGTTTTCTTTTGAGCCTTCCCATCATGGCATTCTGACTCACCACCATATATCCTCTTCAGTAATGTTTCCTCGAACATTTCTAGGACTCTCATTGTAACCCATTCTATTGGGTAACCTCCTTTTCTATCCAACTTTTTTTCTCTCGCAAGCATCATTCACCAAAGCCAACTGCATTAAAAGATATTAGTTCTAGGTTGTTATTGAGCAAACTATGTTGTATAATTTTAGTCCATACCACAAAGTACAATCCAGGGCCCTGTGAAATGCTTTATTGGCGTCCATGTACTCTTTGCTTGTTGTAAACATTCAATGAGGTAATTACACCAATTCATTTGGTTTATTTCGATGTTTAATTTAATGTTGTGCAAAAATTGTTGGTTAACAACTGCGTTATCATTTGCATGCCCAATTACGGTGAAGAATGCAACAAGGAAGTTTAGTCTAAAGTTTCTTCCGTAATCATGCAAGTGAGGTAGAATGTTATCAAAGTATGGCTTCACACCTGGTCTTGCTACCCATACTATCCCACTAAATTGTTCTCTCCACTCATCAACAACTTGGTCGCTCTTTGACGATCTTTTACCGTCGGCCCCGTCCCCGTTTGGTATGCCCATTAATGAGTGGGTCAATTCTGCATTGATATTAATATTATGATGGCCAACATTTAAATTTTTAGTTTATTCAATGTTATTTTCCACTAACCAATAGCCAAGCATTGTTGGGATACTATCTATTTTCATTTTTAGTGCATCACCAAATCCTATGTTTGTACAGCTTGTATTTGGTTTGCATTAAGATTGACAAACCAAGTTGTCAAGTTTGTTAGTTTCAATCTTAATAAAATTCTAACCCCACTGAACTGATAAAAAAGGTTCTTCTTGAACCTCAACCTCCTGACTTGTAGCCTTTTCTTTTTGGCATTTTCTCCATTTTCACTATGCACCTTGAGTTTCACTTTCAACCCCTCTTTGTCTAAGATAGGAGAAAAAGAAAATGGCATTTTAGTGGGTTATCGCGTTTTCAATAGTTATTACACATTTGGCATTCAAAGTTTTCACAAGTAATCGCGTGTTCACTAACATTTACTAATACATCAATAAGCTCAGTTTGGCTTCATAGTTTACATGGCGTTTTACATGAACTTCAATAGTTAATACACATTATGACGTTTAGTAATTTTCTATAGTTATGATGACTGTAAAAGGTCCATAGTTCAAAATTTGTACAATATATCATAACATTAGTTGTCCTTCACAATTTAAAGATATTTCAAAGTTATACTTGTATGGTGTTTACAAACCCAAACTCAAAGTATACATGTACAACGTAAATAGAAATCATACATCAATAACCACAGTTTTACATGGCGTTTTACATGAATTTCAATAGGTAATATACATTATGGCATTCAATAACTTCTATTGTTATAATGAATGTAAAAGGTCCATAGTTGGTGTTTTCATAATACATTTTGTATTTCAAAACTTGTACAATACATCATAACATTAGTTGTCCTTCATAGTTTAAAGATATTTCAAAGTTATACTTTATATGGTGTTTACAAACCCAAACTCAAAGTATACATGTACAACGCTCATAGAAATCATACACTCGCGTTTTCGACATTTAAATCACACAAAACGCAATGATTATAACCATGTTGTGATGTTGCCTTCTTCATTTCTTTGTCGGTGTCTTATGACGTTTATGTTTAGTAGGCTTTGTGGACTTCATTCTAGTCGCATCTGTACATAAATTATCGAAATTAAAACGCCAATAAAATTAAATAAATTTGAAGGCCACACGACAATTAACTCACTTTGATTTTTCTTCTCTTGGATCGTTATAGATCTTCAGCCGCAATAAAATATCTAGGGTTTTCGTGGTTTCCGTAGAATTTGGGGAGGTTTTTGTGGGAAGTTATAGGTTTCGGTGTTGTGTGAATTATTTATTTAAAGGCACAATTACCTTTTTACCCTTAATGAACCCGCGTCATTATGTAAGTGACATTATGTAAGTGGTTGATCGATACTTATATAAACGCCACCACTTCATTTTAGTCCATATATAGATTGTTTGATCCAACGGATGGTGACCGTTCTTACCGTTTTCAGACTTTAGGGTGTTTTCTCTGAATTCATAAATAACAAAAGTTTTAGATAGAAGTAAACAACGATCATTTATTGAAGTACATATGTTCTCCACACCTGCAGCTCTATGAATGACCTGAAACATGAACCAAGAGAAACTGTAATGAGAAATCGATAGACGTCACTCTATTATATTGTCTACTAACACATTAACAGTTGCAATCTTCCATAGGGATTGCGAAGTGTTCAAGATCAAGAACTTCTTCACGCAGTGTAAGTGGGTTTCTTTCTTTCTTGAGTCTTGCATGTAAAAGCTCTTTGTAAAAGAACCCTTTATACTTTGGAGCTTCACCAATCTCATCGGAAAATTTGGGCAATGGTTCAATCCACTTTTCACCACCAATATTGTAGAAAAAAGCAAATGAATGACGATTTCTTCCTTTGGGTTTCCACACTCGATGACGTGCAGCAACCATTTTCTTATTCGTCAAAGCCTATGAAACAAAACAAACGTTGTATTTTAACTTCAAGTTCAAAAGGCATAACTTAAGAGTAGCAACTTCATGTTCAAAATGTATAACTTAGAATTATTCACAAAATGCCAATGCACTTAGCATATGTTATATGTTTTGTTTGATACCATTTCATGCCTCTCAAGTAGCCATGCATGCAGGGCCGAACCAGGGGGACAAGAAGGTCTAGTATGTTACCTGGATGGTTGAACCAACATTAACCACAAGAGAGCCCTCCATGGGTGGTACAGAAATCCAAGAGCCATCTTTCTCATATTCAAGACCACCAGCATCATCTTGAAGCAAAAATGTAAAGCAATTAGTGTCTTGGTGAGCCTCCCTTCCTATCTTGTTAGGGTCGTCTGCAGCCACTGGTGGATAGCGCCAACACATGAGGACATCCTTGGATCTGTCGTCGTTAAATTGATTAAGAAAATTGGACGGGAGATCTAAGTATTCGTTCACCATGTTCTCCACCATTGCTCCAAGCTTCTGTAAATGCAGAAACATCTCCTCCAAGGTTTCACTGTAAATTACAAAAATGTATATCTTGTAAACATACATTTCACCAAAGAAAGATCATAACAAATTAACACTACTTTGTATGACTAATATTTTGAATGATATATGATACAATGACAATATTCAACTATTATCTCATAATTTCAAATAAATATATAAAATGTAATAATAATAGTAATAGTAATAGTAATAAAAATAACTTCAACTATTATCTCATAATTTCAAATAAATATATAAAATGTAATAATAATAGTAATAGTAATAAAAATAACAATAAAAGTGTGGTTAGATTCTATACAGTTAGATTGTTTTAAATTCAATATAAAAACAGAAGTTATTGAGGAAGAAGAATAACAAACGAAGGATAGATATAAAAGCAGGATCTATTTGTTCTTTCTTCTGCTTTACGTAGTGGACTAAAGTCGTTATTATCCATCTATTTCTGGACTCATCGATTGGTGTTGCATAGCAAGAGTAGACCCACAATTAAAAAACTAAATTATCTCTATTTCTTATTAAATTAGCAGAAAATCATGATAATATATTCTTTATCTAGAAACATACATAAAAAATTTGTGAGATGTTTGAATAAAAATGCAGCTTTTGGATATCTCAGGTGGCCATTATAGAGATTAGGGACTATTTATATCATATAGTTTAATAAATATACGCAAAATTTTGTATATATATGTGTATATGCAGATGCATATGCATGTAGATACGGATATACATGTTACATACGCGCGCGCATGCACACTCAGCTGAAGGCTTACCGAACATATGTATATGCATGTGAATTACTTGCGCGCGCACACACAAAAATGAAAGCTTACCGAACATGTGGCACACCGGAAGGAAAGACGTTGAAACCCAAGATGGGTTGACAGACCATTAACCATTCATTGCAGCCAAAGCTACCACGCATCTTGCCATAACCTGCTGGAAGTACAGTTGACACTGGTTTACACTCAAGTTTTTCGTCAATGGGACGATCGAAAAAACTGTTTAGTGAGCTCCCGGCTGTGGTCCACTAGCTCTTCGGGCAAGCCATGGTTTATAATCTGCAAAAAACCGAATGCTAAACATGCTTTGCCAATTTCATTCACAGTCTTCTTTCTGCCAGCCTCATTGGAATCCTTGATCATGGAAGCAAGGTCAACTACTGGAATTGCCATTGGAACACAAGTTTTGTTGGAGAGTTCGTTTGTGGTCTTCATTGGTATATATAGTGAATTTATAATGCTTATCATATATCGTCATAAAATAACAAAATCCTTATGTAGTAAATAATTTATTTGATGGTATTTTCATTAATTTATAAGGGGTGATGTATGACATGGGTTAATGATTGTGAAAAATATTAGTAATATTTAGAGAATTATTTGTCTGACTTTTTTACTTCGAAAGAAAAGAAGTTGGGAAATCACATTTACGAATGTGACAGATTTGTTCGTTTGGTATTATTTATTATTTTAATCATAAAAACCTTAAGCATTTATTTCGTTTTTATAAGTTAAAATATTCTATTTCTAAAGCAAAAATATTAGTCAAAATTATGTCTTAAAAAGAAATGTTCTTTGGCATATTTTCCAATTAAAGTATGGTATTTTCAAAGGAAAATTTTTAAAGCCTAAAGCTAAATGTATACGCATTTATGAGGCCTGGTTACCAATATAATCATTGATCATGTTCACATGAAAAATTAGTTTTACTACCACAACGGATAGATGGCCTATTGAAAATTCAGAATCCATTATTACCAGCGCGCTATTTAAAATTATACAGCCTTTGTTATTTTTCTTTATGAACTAGTGGAGAACCCACACGTTGCAACGGAGTCGACAATTTCTGCTAGTTTTATATTAGGTTATGAATCAACTGAATGAATTAGGGGTTTCACGTTGGGTTAGTTTGGCTATGTTTTGCAGTATGGTTATTTCGTCGGATGTTTAAAACTAAAAAAAAATAAATGATATGATTTTTGTTTGTAAAAAAAAACCATATTCATCACAATAAATAAATAAATTATTTAAAAATAAGCCCATGTTTGCCGTAACATATAAAAAATAAATGGTTCTCACAGAATTATTAGCTCTAGAAATTAAGAAATTTTTTAGAGTACAATTTATAATATTAACATGAAAGGGATATTATTTAAGCTTTGGATTCATAGTTTTGACTATAATGGTTTTGGCCTTTAAAGAACATGTCAAGGATTACAATGGTCAAAGGTATACAAAAACGTAATGTTGTTTATTCTCCATTAGAGAGTACTTGCTGCTAATGTACCTATGAAATTCGCATACGTAATACAATACAATGTACAGACCAAGTTTATTTGTTTCAAAAATGTAATTATATGGATATCAAGAACTTGAATGCATAACAATAACCAAACTTCAAGAAATCAAGGTTATACCAACTTTTCAAGAAATCAAGGTTATACCAACTAATATATAGACAGATGTCTGATAACAAAAATAATATCAAGAATTGATTCTTTGAGAAACCTCCTCTATTACACATTTGCACTTGCATTAAACTTCTCTATTAATCAGCACCTCCACTGAATCCTTGCCGCCGCCAACCACGCCTCTATTAATCACCTCTACGCCAACCACTCCTCTAATAATCAACACCTCTATCGTATCCGTGCCGCCAACAACCACCACCATATGTAGCGAAACCATAAAAACAATAAAGCAAATACTTCTGTCCTCGGAAATTTCTTGTGGCGTCTTGAAGCGTAGCCTAATTTGTGTCAGTTCTGAATCAAAACTTGTTTAGGTTAACATACAAGTTGAAAAATAATTTTTTAATTATAAGCACATTAGCATCCCCAACATATATACCAATACCAGTATGTCTTCTTGTTTCATTTATTATAACATTCAAAAGACATAATCAACAACTTCGTCGCGATAGTCAGATTAGACACAATATCAACCACTAATGTCAAGCCTTGAACTGACTTACCTTGAAACCATCCGTCGAACTCTAAATCCCCAAAATCATCATGCTCCTTTAATCCCGAAGACACATGATCTGAACCAGGCTGAAAGCAAAGTAAACCGATTGTGACTACTTGTTTATTGCAAAAGAGAGAGAGAGAGAGAGAGATTATCCAGCATACCAAATATCTATCATCCAATATATAAATCGCAAAAAGAATTAAAGAAAAAAAGATTATACAGCGGAGCAAATATCTATCATCCAATATATAAATCACATCAGCAAAAGATGTTTTCCAGGTATATCTTCGTTTGTTCATCTAGAAATAAATCAAATTAAGTTAAAACCATCCAATCAAAAGCTAGATTCCAAGAAAGTTATACGCCACAATTAGCAATTGATGTTAAGGCTGTAGAAACAATCAACAATAAAACGTCAATAGCATCCGTAAATCAATAATTACTCCAATTGATTACCTAAATAGAAGATGACAGAGAAAGCAACGCAATTTATACCTCTGTCAATGTCAATACTAATTGTAGTAAGCATGAGCAGCAGTTTCCAGAATCCAGATCTACTATAAAAAGCAAGTTATAAATTGTGAAGTAAACAAAAAGCGAATATTACCTTCCAGGGGGGGAATTGAGAGTCGTGTTTAGTTTGAGTACAGAATTCGGAGTCGTGTTTAGTTTTTGTATGAAGTTGACGATCCTTAACATCACAGAGATTCAAGTGATCATGAAATTGGTATATAAAGAAACCCTAACCTGGAACAAGGAAAGGCAGAGACGATTGGGATTCAGACCTTTGATTGCCAGGGAGGAGTTTTGTACCAGAATTCTCCAAACGTCTTAAAGTTCTGGAACATGTCCAAGTTTAGCCCTCCAAATCGCTTGTTATCTCTTGTATGATGAAGAGAGTAGGGATAGAGTTGGAACAAAATGGTAAAAAATTAGGTATTTAAACTTGCCTTTTTGGCTGCCATCTTAAAATTTTTAAGGAAATTATTTTTTTGTACATAGGAGATGTATATATAGTATTATAGATTATTACTATAATATTGAATGTTACAAATAATTTTTTGAAATCAAGTATTTTAAATATTTCATCCACTTGATGTTTATTGTATGAAGAGGAAGAAGAGTCGCGTGAATACTTGTTTACGGCTTATCTTCTTACAAACAGAATTTGGATGTCTCTTGGGGTCTGTTTGGTATTAGGTAATCACATAGTTAAGGGAATGGATTGGACAACGGAATGAAATGTATCATTCCATTCCTTTGTGATGTTTGGTTACTCATATGTGAATAGAATGAATCATTACTTTGTACAATTTGATAAGGAATATTGGATTTTAATAATCTCAACTATTTGTTGTTGGCCACCAACAGTCCCAACTTTAAAAATAACCACCGGCAGTCTCAACAATTAACATATTGGCCTCTAATGGACACTGACTAAAGAAACTATAAAAAAGTTAGTCTCCGGTCACCGAAAAACGTGTTTGGCCGGAAAACTCATTTTTGGCCGGAAAACTCAACATTTTCGTCCCAACCTTTTTGTAACCTTATTACGGACCTTTACCAACATTTTTCTAGTAAAAGCCCCAATTATTGAAGTCGTCGTAAAAATAATTTTTTCGCCGGAATACTCAACTTTTTGGCAAGAAAACTTAGCATCTTCGTCTCAAACCTTTTTGTAACCTTAGATCTGACCTTTAGAAAGCTTTTTCTGGCTAAAAATAGGTTTCCCGGCGATCGGAGACTAACGGCGTCAGTGTTCTGTTAGTCAGGGTCTATTGGTGGCCAATATGTCAATAGTTGGGACTGCCAGTGGTTATTTTTGAAGTTAGGACTGTCGGCGGCAAATGACGAATAGTTGGGATTACTAAAATCCAATATTCTATTTGATAAACAACAAAAGACGAAGTAACGAAACACAATTGTATTAAAAATGACAAAAATATAATTGCTTCAATCATAATAATATATGGTAAAAAATTAATAATAAAATTTTGATAGATATTTTTCCAAATTTTCCATTCAAAAAAATATATATTAATAATATAAATATAAATAATAAATACAAATATAAATATAAATATAAATATAATATATTTCTTTCCATTCCTTGAAGGAATGAATAAAAAACACCCCTTTACCAAGGAATGAAGATTGTTATATTTAGAAGGAGTTACATTCCTTTGGAATGCTCCATTCCATTACCACATGACAACTAAACATGTTTATTTTCGTTCCATTAGAATGATCTATTCCATTCCACCTTCTATTCCTTCATATCAAACGCTACCTTATATTTGGAAGGAGTTACATTCCTTTGGAATGTTCTATTCCATTACCGAATGATAACCAAACATGTTTATTTTCATTCCATCAGAATGATCCATTCCATCCCACCTTCTATTCCTTCATACCAAACGCTACCTTAGTGCTTGGTGCGACATACCCTCTAAATATGTTCTTTTGCATTTAGAGACCTCATGGAAGCACGTAGTTTTCTTAACTTAAGCACTAAAGGAAAAAAAAGTCATTCACCACCTCATCATGGTAACGTGTTGGTATACTTAGAAAGGTAAGAATGAGATGGTCTTCGAAATAAGAGAGTAACAGCACAAGATATTATGGGGGAAGTCAAATCGAGAAGTGATGTTCTGTTGAAGAATATGTCTTCCTTTATACCCATTCGGGTTGGGTTATGGAGGATATGACTCGAGCATAGGATTGTTCCTCTAGGCTAATGAATACCAGAGCAGGGGTTCTTCTTGTTTTAACATTACTAAAATCAGTAACCTAATTGTACTCTATAAATACTTCTTATTCTTGTACCTGTATATTTTTTTGAGCACCTAATACAAAGAGAGAACTAGTTGTGGAGAGCGAATGTAGATCAAGCCTAGTCGAACCACTATAAATTTCGTGATCTTATTCTTGTGATTTAGAGTGTGAGTGTGTGAGCTTGTTGTGTGTTTTTGTTATAGTGTTCGTGTGGAACTCGTTTTGACCTAACAATTGGTATCAGAGCTCAGGCTCTTGTTTCACACGAACTAGTAGCAAATAGAGGTGAAGAAGATACCAGACAAGTGTGAAATCGAGACTAGGGTTCCGATTAAAGACGTTGTTCATCTTCGTTGCTGCAGATCGCGCCTACGGTTTTCAGAAACCCAGTAGCTGCGCTACCATCATCAGGTAAAACCTCAAACATTGCCGCCACCTCTCCTGTTAGCCATTGTTCTTCTTACCGCCGCCTAGGGTTTCGTGTCGTCACCTAGGGGTTCAAATTAGAGACCATTGTTGCTAGAGATCGCATCTAGGGTTCGAAAATCTAAGATTAGGGTTTTGATTTTGCATTTTGGTGACTGAATTTGTGAAGCCAGTAGGATTCTAGCGTAGGAAGAAAAGAACGAACGTGTTTTTTTTCTTTCCTTAAGGGAAAATTAAGTTTCCCTTATTTGCAAAAATACCCCTCAACCTTGAACAAAAGGATCTCATCACCTACCATTATTGTTCATTGCCATTAAAACTCAAAACAGATAAGTTTATCGTTTCCCTCAATGGCTTCCGCTAGTATAATTATCCTTTAGCAGTACGAACTCGTTTAGTTTATAGCAGTTGATAATTATTTGTTAAAATGGCTGAAGATAGTAAAATCAAGATTAACAAGTTTGATGGTAGTGATTATTAAAAGGGTTTGCATTTTCCTTGTTTGGACAACAACCAGATAACATGTATGATGAAGAATGGAAGTTGTTGGATAGACAAGCTTTGGGTGTGGTTAGGCTTTCCTTGGCGAAGAGTGTTGTGTATAACATTGTCAATGAAACAACTACATATGGTGTATTAAAAGCTTTGTCCAACATGTATGAAAAACCATCCGCTTCAAACAACATATGGTGTATTAAAAGCTTTGTACAACATGTATGAAAAACCATCCACTTCAAACAAAGTATTCGTCATCCGACAATTAGTTATGAAGGAAGGCATGTTGGTTACCTCTTACATAAATGAATTTAACTCGAGTATCTCTTGTTTAGCCTCATTTGAAATAAAGTTTGATGATGAAGTACAAGTGTTCCTCCTTTTATCATCTTTGCCCGACAGTTAGTCAGGCACAGTCACAGCTGTTAGTAGTGCATCCGGCACTACCAAACTCACTTTTGAGAGTATTCGTGACTTTATTATAAATGAAGATATCAGACGAAGAAGCAATGGTGAAACTTCTAGTTCAAGTTCTTTATTGCACACAGAAAGTAGAGGAAGAAGAAACGATGGAGGACATAATTGAGGTATGTCAAATTCAGAAAAGGGGGCAGTCAAAGAACAGAAAAGACATTGAATGTTGGAGCTGCAAAGAAAGAGGTCACTTTACATGCCAATGTACAAAACCAGCTGCAAAGAAAGAATTAAACAATGTATCCTTTGAAGAATCCGGAGATGCTCTCATATGTTTTGTTGGGAATTTACTGGAATCCTGGATTATGGATTCAGCTGCTTCTTTCCATGCTATCTGATGCCTAGATATGGTCAAGAATCTACGAACAGGTAACTTTGGTAAAGTTCGTTTAGCCGATGATCAATTGCTTGATATTACGGGTATTGGGGATGTAGACTTGAAAACTTCATTGGGAACTATACGGATATTTAAAGCTGTCAAAGTTATTCCTAACTTTAGGAGAAAGTTGAATTTAGTTGGTAAATTAGACGATGAAGGATTAAATGTTCACTTTGGGGGTGGACCATGGTTGCAAAAATCACTAGGCGGTCCTTAGTCAGATTTGAGAGTACTCGGGAGTACTCGGGAAGTAATCGACCTAGGCGGAGATTACTCGGGAGTTATCGACCTGGCTGATCAGTACTCGAGCCTCGGCAACTTACCTTGTAGCGAGTACTCGGGGAGTACTCGGACCCTAGGCGGGACTTTTACAACCATGAGGTGGACAATGTAAAGTGATCAAAGGAAACTTAGTGATTGCCAAAGGAAAGAAGAAAGGCACTCTATACATGGCAGAGATTCATGCCGAAGGTGTTCATGCCATGACCACCTGTCCGAGTCCATCTAATTTATGGCACAACCGACTCGGATATATGAGCGAGTAGGGATTTAAATTGTTGTCTTAGAAAGGGAAGTTTCCATATTTGAAGAAAGGGGAAACTGAATTCTGTGAATTTTGTGTCCTTGGTAAACAAAAGAGAATCACTTTTGTGAAGACAGGGAGGACACCAAAAGCTCAGAAGTTGGAGCTTGTTCATTCGGATGTATATGGGCCAACATCAGTTTCATCTCTAGGAGGCTCGAGATACTATGTTACCTTCATCGATGATTCAACTCGCAAGGTATGGGTCTATTTTCTTAAACATAAATCTGATGTAAATCCCAATGAAACTAATTTACAGGTAAAGTGCTTAAAGTCAAACAATGGTGGTGAATACATAAGCAAGATGTTTATTGACTATTGTGCCAAGAAAGGGATAAAGATGATCAGGACAATTCCAGGAACTTTTCAGCGGAATGGTGTAGCTGAGAGAATGAACAGAACACTAAATGAGAGGGCAAGAAGCATGAGGTTGAATGCGGGATGCCCAAAACATTCTGGGTAGATGCAGTTAACACTGCAGCCTACTTGATCAACCGTTCACCATCCGTTCCCTTCGGTTTCAAATTGCAAGAAGAAATGTGGCAAGGAAATGAGGTAAGTCTCGAACATGAATTTATGGTTGTAGTGCTTACGATTTGTTAGAAGATGGTGACACGGATAAGTTAGATTCCAAGTCCAAGAAGTGCACATTCATCGGTTATGGGTCCGGACAAATGGATCACAGGCTTTGGGATAATGAAGGCAGAAAAGTAATCATAAGCAAAAATGTTATCTTTAATGAAGACGAATTGTACATAGACAGAAACACCAAAAGGCTAGAAGTTCAGAAATAATATGTTGAATTTGAAAGTGGTGAAAGAAGAAAAAAAGCTTCAGTCGACATTCCAGAAAATGGGATGACTCAAGCGACAGTGGGAGCTTAGGGGACGATTCTAGTAATGATTTGGAATCTACTCCTTCAACTCCAATTTCCCAGAAACACCTCAAGTTCAACCAAGAAGATAGTCTAGAGCCTCTAAACCGCCAAACATGTACTCACCATCAATCAACAACATACTTTTGACAGAAAATGGTGAACCCTAGTATTACTCTGAAGCTATGGGGTTGAAAGATTCATTGAAGTAGGAGCTTTCAATGAAAGATGAAATGAAGTCGCTTGAGAAGAACAAGACCTGGCATTTGACAAAGCTTCCATCTGGGAAGAAGGCTCTTCAGAACAAATTGGTTTTTAGGGTCAAGGATGAACATGATGGTACCAAATGGTACAAAGCAAGATTAGTAGTCAAGGGATTTCAACATAAAGAGGGAATTGATTTCATTGTAATATTCTCTCTAATATGAGGATAACTACCATCAGACTTGTTCTTAGTATTGTAGCAGCAGAAGGCTTGCATCTAGAGCAGCTAGATGTCAAGACAGCTTTTCCACATTATGACATAGAAGAAGACATCTACATGACACAATCAGAAGGTTTTCGGGTTAAAGGCAAAGAAAACTTGGTGTGTAAACTGAAGAAGAGTTTGTATGGTCTGAAACAAGCGCCTAGACAATGATATTTGAAGTTCGATAACTTCATGGGTAGCATTGGTTACAAGATATTTGACAATGACCATTGATGTTACATCAAGAGATTTAAGGGTTCTTATATCATTCTACTACTCTATGTGGATGATATGTTAATTGCCGGTTCAAACATAACAAAGTTCAAGAAGTTGAAGAAGCAAATTTCTGAAGATTTTGAGATGAAAGACTTGGGAGCTGCAAACCAAATACTCGGGATGAGTATTTTCGGAAATAAAGAAGATGGTTCTTTGAAACTCTCTCAAGAGAAGTACATTGAGAAAGTGTTAGAGAGATTCAGCCTTAAACGTGCCAAGATCAGAAGCACATCTTTGGGAAGTCACTTTAAGCTTTCTAAAGTTCAGTCACCCAAATCAGATGAAGATAAAGCAGAAATGGCTAGAGTTTCATATGCATCTGCAGTTGGTAGCCTCATGTATGCAATGGTATGCACGAGACCAGATATTGCTCGTTTAGTGGGAGTTGTTAGTCGCTTTATGTCCAGTTCGGCAAGAGAACATTGGGAAGCAGTTAAATGGCTGCTAAGATATTTAAAGGGAACTTCAAAAGTGGCATTGCATTTTAAGGGGAAAGATGTTATTCTAAAGGGTTTTGCAGATGCGTACCTTGGTGGGTGTAAAGAGTCATTCAAAAGCACCACAAGGTATGTATTTACAGTGGGAGGCACTGCAGTAAGTTGGATGTCCAAACTTCAGAAAATTGTTGCCCTTTCAACCACAGAAGCAAAGTATATGGCAGTTGCCGAAGCAAGCAAAGAGCTTATTTGGTTGAAGAACTTTATCAAAGAGCTTGGCAAGGAACAAGTTGATTGTGCATTGTTTTGTGTAATCAAAGTGTAATACACCTTGCAGGAACCATGTCTTCCATTCGAAGATGAAACATATATATAGTTGAGATATTACTTTATCATAGATCAGGTTAGTGATGGCACTCCAAAGTTAAAGAATGTCAAAGGAACTGAAAATCCAGCTGATATGTTGACTAAGGTTGTCACCTTAGAGAAGTTGAAGCTTTGCATAGCTTCAACTGGCCTTCAGGATAAGGATAACTAATGAAAGGCCGCTCACAACTAGTAAAGATGAAGTGTTACAGAGGTACTTATGAAAATGAAGTTTAAGGAGAGCAATCTGAAGTTGTCAAAGCCTCCAAGTGGGAGATTTTTAGGTTATGGAGGATTTGACTTGAGCAGAGGATTATTCCTCCATGCAGAGGATTGTTCCTTTAGGCTGATGAAGACCAGAGCCAGGGTTCTTCATGTTTTAATAATATTAAAATCAGTAACCTAATTGTACCCTATAAATACTTCTTATTCTTGTACCTGTACATTGTTTTAAGCACCTAATACAAAGATAGAATTAGTTGTTGAGAATGGATGTAGATCAAGCCTGATCGAACCACTACAAATCTCGTGTTCTTATTCTTGTGATTTGGTGTGTGTGAGCTTGTTGTTTGTTTTTGTTCTAGTGTTCGTGTGGAACTCGTTCTGACTTAACAATCTGGTGGGTGGATTGTTGTAAATGTCAATTGTACATGTTGTAATTGTCTTGTCCTTTGCATGTTTGGTCAGAGGCGTGTTTTGTAATGGCCTTTTGCCCTTTTGGGTCGGATGCGTTTGTTTAATAAAATTAATTTTTTTTAAATGTATTTTAAACAAACATGCTTTAATAATCTCTCATATTACCGTGCCAAATTTGTACCAAAAAACGCAAAATCATCAGTGTTAGGCCACCTCATCACGTTTGCGTACAATTATCCATAGTATGTATCATAGAGATTAAGCACACAACTCTTTTGCAACACAACATTCAACAATTCGCACCATGGAGCACAAACCTATAACAATAAGAGACTTCATCTGATTTTGCGATTTAGTGTAAATTTACTAATTAGTACAAAACTTACATTTTTAAAATTGGATACTTTTTAATTTAATAAGATGTAGAATATTGTAATTTATTTTATTTGTTTAGGGTTTTTATTTTGTTTTTTTTTTTTTGTTAACCACATTTGTTTATCACTAAACGAATTCTTCTTTTTCATCTGTAATTTGTTAGGAAGCAAAACTAAGAGTTTGTGAATACTTTTGTTGAGTGTCAATAGACGTATTATAAATTTACATACAAGTATCACTTGCTATAGATCGATAACGATTGTTTATAAGAAATTGGTTTTTAAGATATTACACTCTTCTGTGACAAAACGTCTACCGATTAAACATTTTCAATAATACGCTGCACTACAAAAAAAACTTTACTTTCACGAACGAGAATTGTTGTTGGAAAGTTTCGTGGGGTAATTGCCAATGGATCACCGATGGATACCGTCAAAACCCATTATAAGGAGTCCTCGTTAATCCGTTGGCGTTCTGCCGGTGATAAAAGACCAGTAAGTAGCTTCACAATCTTTTTTTAGTTTTGATTCCTAATCGGATGTCTAGACATGAGTTCCGATAGCCTATCCGTCAGAAACTTCCTCAATTTCTATAAATACAGTCTTTCATGCATAGAATTTTGTAGAAATGATTCTTACTTTGTCTCATAAGTATTTCCAACGGAGATCCGTCGTAAATTTGATCGATGTTGATTCACAACCAACTGTCTTTCTTCAAACACATTTTTCATTTTCATGTTTATGTTTCTGCTACTCGATATGTGTTCTTCATTAGTTAGAAAGTGTTAGGATCTTACGTTTTGTTTTGAGCAATCTAACCATAACTTTTGGCAGTTATTAGAATGCAACAGCGGTATCAAGACACAGATAATAACAATAAGAAATCCCAGATTCTCATATCATTGAATCAATGTGTTTACAAACTCAAGTTCCCCCTCAACATGATATCACTCATAACTTTTTCTCAAATCTATCATTTAATAGATTAGGGACAAGTTCATGATCTATTTATGCACTAAGATGTGTTTCTAAGTTTCATTTAATGAAGGAAAAGAAAGAATTTGGAAGGATGTCTAAAAAATCGTGTTCCAAAGTTTGTTTAAGAAAGGAAATGGAGAAATAAAAGGAACTTATGTTCATTTCCTTCATTTTAAATCCTTCCAAATTCGAGAGATTTGGAAGGAAATGATCTTTAATACTTAAAAACTAATGTCAAAAACTATTGTCAAACATACAAAAGATTGATACCTGAAATAGAAAAATTGTCCTATTAAAACAAATGATACCAATAATAACAGTTGTTCCTTCAACCTCAGCTTATCTTCAATTCTTCAGTTCTTAAGTCTTCAACATTTTTAGGCCTAACAATTGTTTTCTTCAATCAACAATGTGTCTTCATCCATCGTTATCATTGAGGCAACTGCTCTTTAACACTCTTATTTAAATCTTTATTCCCGTGAGGTATTGATGTTAATGAGTTGTTTATTTTAGCTCATTCGTTCTTTCCACGGTTCAACAATCTCCCCCTAAACTGATGATATCATTACCAACTTATTTAACCTTAAACTCTGTAATTGTTCAATATGATAAAACTCTCTAGCTTCACTAAGGATTCTTTTTTCATCCTCCTCAATTTCTCATTAATATGCTTTTTAGTCGTTCTTGATATTTGTAGTTCTTCAAATTTGATATTCACTTGTATCCTTAAAGTTCCAGAAGTTGATGAAGATACGGTATAACGAATAATGGCCTTTGAGAAGTCAATAGGATAGCTTTCCTAGAAAAAACTATTTTAACACTATGAGATTCTTTTGATTTTCATACACTCTCTTCTTACCCCATCTGCTAATAGAGATCCTTGAACTAAAATTAGCTTCAATAAACTCTGCTCTCATCCTGAACAATTTGGTAGCCTCCTTAACACTTATTATCTTTTCACTAGTTGTTTTCTAGTTAGGAGGATTGTGAGTAACTGATGGATATGCATTCATTCTTTCAATCTCTTTCTGTAATCTCTTCTAGTATAGCTTTCAAGGTCCACCAAGCAAATTTGCATTAGGGTATATTTGTGTTTGGTGTACTTTTTGATCTAATCCTTATGTTGTCAACCTAAAATCTCCTTTAGGTTGAGCATCTTTGATTATTTGTGTCTTAGGAAAGTTATAGTGACTTTTGATGTTATGTAGTCACTTTTAATAACTCTTGCTCAAAAAAAATGTCATGTGTCAATATCCTATTCACTCTCAATAATAACAAATACATATATATATATATGGTAAGGTTCATACGAGAACCACATTTATTGCGAGAACCACCTTTATTGCAAAATAGAATCTAAAATAATCAAAAAAGCACTCAAATTTTTTTTAATATTTTTTAAAAAAAATCGCTATATTTCGTTTCCAAAAAAAAACTTTTTCTTTTTCGAGTAACAATTATCCATGCACATGTATCATAATTTCGACAAATTCCGTAATAACTTCGCTATGTATCATATCTTCGACAAATTCCATAATACATTATCATTAGTAGACAATTGCATTTTAATTTACAATACCATCCGTAATACACTACTTTTTACATTATCAATATTCAAAATGCATATGTGCATCATTATGTATAACCATTATATAATGTGTTTTGGTACAAAAAGGTTGTGATTTTGAATGATGAAGTAGGCACATATACATGTTTTTTGGTTAGTTATATCTAGTGGTTGATGGTTTGGTTATATTTGTCACTTTATGATGTAATATGTTGATTGGATGGTATAAATGGTGTTGATATACATGTAATAAAGTGGAAATATTTGTATTGGTATTGTATTATAGATGGTAGGATGTAATGGTATTGTATTATGGATACTAGGAGGTAATGGAAGTGTATTATGGATGGTATGATAGACGAAAGAGAAAGTGTATTCAAAGCAGTGTACCAAAAGACCTTATTTCATGTTGATACATATAGATGCACATGTGCATTTCTAATATTTGTAACATAAAAAGTAGCGTATTACACGTGGTAGTGTGAATGAAAGTACAATTGTCTAATATTTGTAACGTATTACGGAATTTGTCGAAGAAATGATACATATGCACATGTGCATGGTAGTGTATTATGGATGGAATGATAGATGAAAGAGAAAGTGTATTCAAAGTAGTGCAACAAAACACCTTATTTCATGTTGATACGTATCGATGCATGTGTGCATTTTTAATATTGGTAACGTAAAAAGTAGTGTATTACACGTGGTAGTGTAAATCAAAGTACAACTGTCCAATGGTTTTAATGTATTACGAAATTTGTTAAAGAAATGATAAAAATGCACATGTGCATGGATAATTGTCACTCAAAAAATATTTTTTTTATTGTTGACGAAATATAACGAATTTTTCAAAAAAAATATGAAAAAAAAAATTGCGTGGTTTTTAAAATTTTCTTTTAGGTATTTTTTGGTGGTTCTCGCAATAAAGGGTGGTTCCTAACGGATCCTTCTCATATATATATATATATATATATATATATATATATATGGCTTGAGTAAAATGAGAATTACATTGAGTTGTGAGAACCGTAGGAACCAATACTACTCATTGATCAAATGTGTTTTGATGGATGAGATTAAAAGACAATAAAGCAGAGTAATGATTATGCTTTAATTAATAAGATTTTTGTTTTTAGTGAGATAGGGGCTAATTGGTATTTTTACTATGACCATTAATGATTGTGCTTAATTAATAAGATTGTTCTTTAATAAAAAAAACAATTAAAAAATTTGAGGTAAATGTTTACATTGCAAATTAATCACCAGAAAAATGAAAAAAATTAACTAAAATAAATAAAGCGAAGTCGTTGTTAGTAGATGATAGTTTGCTCCTCCATCCTCTAAAAAACTCACACCAACCGTAAATTGTTTTACACAACAAAATTAAAATAAAAAAACTATTTTACGCGTTACGTTTTTTAAAGCACGTTGTCGAATGTTTTTTTACGCTCGTTGTCATTATCGAACGTAAATGTTTTTGTTTATTTTTTTTACACGGTGGTTTATTGTGTAAAGACGTTTTTATTACGTTTGATGTTTTACGTCGGCGCAAAAGGTGCCTCCCTTCTAAAAAACTCACACCAACCGTAAATTTTTTTACACAACAAATAAAAAATAAAAAAAACTATTTTACGCGTTACGTTTTTTAACGCACGTTGTCAAATATTTTTTACGCGCGTTGTCTTTATTGAACGTAAATGTCTTTGTTTATTTTTTTACAAAGTGGTGTATTACGTAAAAAGGTTTTTGTTACGTTTGACGTTTTATGTCGGCGCGAAAGATGCCTCCCTTATAAAAAACTCACATCAACCGTAAATTTTTTTACACAACAAAATAAAAAAAATAAATAAACTTTTTACGCGTTACGTTTTTTAACGCACGTTGTCAAACATTTTTACATATGCAAACATTTTCTAAAAAAACTTTTTTAAGGATGTTAACTATTGTTGTAGATATTATTATTATTATTATTATTATTATTATTATTATTATTATTATTTAGGTTAATTGATAATGGATGTGACTTTTGAAAAGAAGAAAAATAGAGAAATGATGTGACATCGGGAGTAAAAGACTAAATTACCCTATTAATTTAATTTGAATATAGGTGATGTGTTAAAATTTTATTGGATGATAAGAGTTCTCGCGGTTCTCGCAATTCGTGGTGGTTTTCATTTAAACCAGATTATATATATATATATATATATATATATAGAGAGAGAGAGAGAGAGAGAGAGAAAGTATATTGTACAAAATGGTTTAACGTATATTACGTATGACATGTGATTTCGCACCCTTTAGTGATGAATTCGCATGGAGTAGAGTGAATTCGCACACTAATTTCGCATGAGAGGAGATGAATTCGCATGGAATAGAGTGATTTCGCATGGGATCGGGAGGCTGAGAGTATTGCGTACATTTTGTAGGATAAGGCATTTTGTATAATAACCAAGCCCTATATATATATATATATATATATATGGTGGAGTTCTAGAGTGAACGCTAGTGTATTTGCGAACTTAGTGAACAAATTCTGACCATTGATTTACACACGTGTATGGCTAGGATTTCATCATCAAATCGTAAAATACACTAATGTATGTCATCATCAAATCCTGACCATTGATTTACACACGTGGATGTCCAGGATTAGTTCACTTAGTTCGCAAAAAACATAAGTGTTCACTCTTAAACCTAATCATATTATATATATATATATATTAAATGATGATTCGATTTAATATATATTTTAAAATAATCTTATATTGATGATTATATCTCTTTGATATTCTTAATTCTTAATAATAATATTAATTAGTTATCTACTTACCTATTGTAACAACCCTCAAAAACATTCCCAGCAATAACCCGTAATTAAAACCCCTGGTATGCGCGATGAAAGTTGGATATTCGATTAGAAAACTTAGCAGTTAAGAAAACTTGACGGTTAACGCACCAAAGTATACTTGTTAGATTCGCAGTTATAAAACCGAACCAAGTGGAATCAAGACCCGAGCATACGTGTAACATTTGTAAAAATCGGGTCTCCAAAACCCGCTCCGTTTTGTAATCAAGTACTAAGTTATAAAAGTGCATTAATTATTTATGGTTATATTGAGTTAAAATGGTACATAATTAATAAATAAACCAAACTATAAAAATTATATTTGATAAAAAGTTAAAATAAAACAAATAAAAAATATTAGAAGCTGCCGGGACTCGAACCCGGGTCAGCTGAGTCGCTTCAATGACTTAACATCCATTCCCCAAACCGCTCCGCCACAATGTGTTTTATGTTAACTTTAGGAAAACAAAAGAAACTTAAACACAAACTCAGTTTAACCGATGATACCATCTGAAAACCGGTAATCGGCAAACCAATCGTCAAATCGATTGTTTACCTCACAATTTCAGTTATAACCGATGTATTACGGTTTCTAATCAAGTTAAAATTGATTGAAACTTTAAGTACTATCATTTTCGGCTTTTGAAACCGAAAATTCATCAAGTTCTGATTTAATTCAAGCTCCCGATCATTTGCACGATTCAAAACTATCACAACAATATTCAATTTCATTTTCGTCGCATTCTTGAACCATAAGATCTTTTGAATCAGTTCGCCGGAAAATTTCTGCAAGTCACCAGAAAACCGGGACTCACATTCTCACGGTAATTCCTCCGACTCTTTTTGTTTAAAACATGTGATTAGTCAGTCTCTAACACAACTCCATCATCAGAATCGATCCTAATCAAAGTTTATCAAAAATCTTACTTTCGCCGGAAAATCTCTGAGACTGCCGGAATCACACTGTGAACTGGTATGATATCCTAAAACTTCTTTTAAACCTTGTTTAAGTGACTCAACTTTATGAATAATCGATCAACGCTGTTAATTGGTTCAACAGCCGGAGTTCATTTCCAGTACCGACGAACCTCCGCCGGATTTCTGTGAATAACATCAATCGGTATATTCTGTTCCTTAAACTCTCTCCATTCTTTACTTTTGAATTCCTGTTAATGTCTGAGAACTTTGTAAATCACAAATAAATCATAACCAGTCGAATTATGCTATCTGTGTAAATCGGTGAAGAAGATGAAGTTATAACTGAACATAAGATTAATTAAAAACGGTATTTTAAACGGGTTAGACACACAGTCCAGCGGTGGACTGTGTGCAAATTTCACACACACGTCCCGAGTTCGATCCTTGCTACGCACACGCCTTGTGTAATAACATGCCTTTTTGATCAAGAACTAAACCGGGTTAAAACAGTTAGTTGTTAAGTATAATAAAACCAAGAATATAACCGGGTTAGACGCACAGTCCAGCGGTGGACTGTGTGCAACATGAACTTCACGTCGCGCGTTCGAATCTTGTCACGAGCACCGGTCCATTTGAATTAAAACGTTTTTGCAAATAAAGGAATTTTCGGTTAATTCAAATAAGTATATAAATATAATTAAAACCGAGTTTATAACGGGTTAGTCACGTAGCTCAGTTGGTAGAGCTACGTGCACGCGAACGGAAGGTCGCCGGTTCGAATCCCCCCCGGCGCAGAATTAACCGCTGACCGAACCGGTCAACGGTCAACACTAAAAAAATAATATTTTTTTATATATATTATTTATTTAATTTAATTTAAAAATCAATTAAAAATACTTAAAAATAACATTTTTAAAGATAGAAAATAGCCATAAACTCATAAAAATATATCAAAAATTTCATTTAAAATCCTTAATAACATCCATCCATTTAATATATTTTTCCATTATTATTTAGGTTAGTATTCCTCGTCGACTCGCTCATCTAAATCGTGCGCATCTCACCATCTCCAAATTCAACGCACCCAATGTGAGTGAACCTTTCAAATTCCCCGTTTTAATCACGTTTTTTGGGTATATCATGTGTCTTTGTTTATATACATATTATAACTAAACTATTGTGCATACATCATATCATGACATGTGTATTTAGTTTATTGTTGTTAAGTAGTTATTATTGGATGCAAGTTATTATTTCAGTACATGCAATTGCCGAGGCCGCCGCTCCCCATTTAATTATGAGGTTTGAGCCTGTTCCCCATTTTATTATGCGGTTGAACCTGGCGTGCCCGCAACGATCGGCTCCGTTTGATTGAGCCTTGATCGGTCATTTCATTTTACATTCCAGTTCATGCAATACGATCGGCTCCGTTTGATTGAGCCTTGATCGCACAGTTCATTTTACATTTCAGTACATGCAATACGATCGGCTCCGTTTGATTGAGCCTTGATCGCACAGTTCAATTTACATTTCCAATTCATGCAATACGATCGGCTCCGCTTGATTGAGCCTTGATCGCACAGTTCATTTATGTTAGTTATCGTATGATATTGGTATGTTCATGTATGCTGTCAAGTGTTATTATATGCTATAATTGTAACTGCTATTTGCCAATGCTTGATTACTTACATTTGCTCTTTTATGATTATGCACAATATTTCATTGATAAACTAACCATGAAATCATTATCAATTGTTTATCTAATAAGGTTCACTCGCCAACTTATGTTGACCCAAAAACTACCATTTTACAAATGATACAGGTGAACCAGCAGCAGCTAGGAACACATAGGACCTGGATTAGAAGAATAAATCGATTTAGTTTTGGGATTGTTACCTTTTGATTATTTCCTTTGTATTGAATGAACATGTTTGGATGTTCGAAAATGTAACTTTGACTTCATTGATTATGAAACATAATAGTAAATGTCATGTGCTTTGGTGATAACCCAATTATGCCCCGACTCTTATTTCCGCTGCGGGTCGGGGTGTGACAATACGCGACAAGAACCAGCACGAAAATCGAGAAAAACACGCGATTGGACGGAAAAGGCAGTCAGGGACACGTGTCACGACATCGCGCCACGTGTCAGACCTACGTGGACACGTGGCAGACCTATGCCAGGCCGACCGCCCCCGCGCGTCATGCCAGAGTCCAGGTCATCCCGCGCGACGCGCGGGGATGCCCATTTGGGCTATATAAGCAGCGGCTTGGGACAGAAGTTGTTGTACCAGTTCGATCGAATTTCGACGAACTCTCTCTCTCTCTCTCGTATCTCCGTTTCTTTGCACAACACCACCCCCCTAAACCTGCGAAGCGCTGCCCGCTGTATGTATCTTAACCCCGATCACTAATTCAATATTCTACCCGATTTAGGACTAACGCATGTCAAGGCTCTGCCCGACTACGTTCGTTGAAATCCTATCTCGTGTTGTATGGACACCCTACCAAATCGATCTAGTATCGCCAACGCATGCCTAGGCTCTGCCCGACTACGTTCGTTGGAGTTCTGTCGAGTGTTGTATGGTTAAAGTGACTTGGGTTATTTTACTAACACATGTGCATTATATGTTTTAATAGCAACTCATGATATAATCAGGAATTGTCACCAGAAAGTCCATAGAAATACCTAAGTTTGCAATGTGAGTCATTCTCCTTTTCTCAAATGCTTTGCAAACCCTAAATGTTTTCCAAGTTATATTACAGTGATTAAGTATTTGTATTCTTACTGGGAAACTACTGTCAGTATGTGAGGTTTTGTATACAATACTTGATAATCTTCACTATTGGACAATGGGTTAGCCAATGAGTGATATGACCACAGTCACAGGAACTGCCACCGAGTGACAAATACTATTTAAAATAAGTTTCTCTGATATTGGACAATGAGCTAGCCAATAGTAGTTTGGTAAGATAAACAAATGTAAAAACTCTTAATGCTGTGAATATAAGAATGTGTCATTTTGTACAAATTGAATGAACACACCAGTATTTCCTGCTGACAAAAATATTTTTAAAACATGTTTCAGGTGATTTCAGTAAATCGGATTAAGAGTTAGGATACAGCACCAAAAGGCTTAAAGGAGTGGCTTATTTTATCAATTAAATTAAGAAATGTTGTTTTATGAATTCGGGTTTATCCCTTATTAAAAGCTACCTTTATAAAACATGAGTTTTATTCCCATCTGTTTAATAAACAAAAATCCGGTGTTTCTAAACTCTGATATTTTTCCTAACTACGGTCCTATGAAATTTTCGCTGCACTGTTTTCAAAATGATCACCGGTACAACCTGACTACCTCACGGCTCCCGCTCCCAGGGTGGGGTCGGGGGTTGTGACACCTATACTTTAATAAAATTTCTCTACTTTAATAAATAAAAACAAACTTATAGAAAAAAGATATGCTCATCATGTTTATAATTTGTAATTATCGTTTCCACAAATAGTAAACACTATATATATGTTCTTAGATCGTGAACTTATTCTATTCCATCTCCTACTTTAATAACACTTTTTAAAATAAGAAAATATCAATTTGAAATAAAACATACTAATTCTTTTGTATTGTAAAACAAAATTATTTCTTCGTAAACGCATCATTCAAAATGAGTAATGTTATATTTCTTTAATTTTGTATGTATACTTTATATTAGGGTTATATGTATTTATATTTATATTTATTATGTGTGATACAAGAAATAATATGAAATATAAAAGATAATTCAAAATGTATAATCGTTTTAACCTTCAAATGCAACCAACCTCAACAATAACATATTTATTTTTTTTAAAAAATCATTCAAGTGTATATAAATGGAAAGCACATATTTCCAAAGAACATGATCAACTCCATGATTATCTAAAGGCTTTTCATTTTGTATCCTCAAACTCATGTAATATACGGGTCTATAACCTAGTTTAAAATATACATGTTCAAGGAATCAAACTCTATATACATGAAAAAAACATATACGAAAGTGTTTAATGTCATATAATTCGTTTTAAAATGTTTAAATAATATTTGATTCATTTCATGCATGTGTGTGCTTTATATAATATTTGATATGTATTTATATCAAATTTTATATTTATTATTAGTGATACAAGAAATAATATGAAATCTAAAAGATAATTCAAAAGGTATAATTGTTTTGTCCTTCAAATGCAACCAACCTCAACAATAATATATCTATTTAAAAAAATCATTCAAGTGTATATTAATGGAAAGCACATATTTCCAAAGAACATGATCAATTCCATGATTATCTACAGGCTTTTCATTTTCTATCCTCAAACCCATTTAATACATGGGTCTGTAACCTAGTTTAAAATATACGTGTTCAAGGAATCAAACTATATATACATGAAAAAAAACATATACGAAAGCCTTTTATGTTATATAATTAGTTTTAAAATGTTTAAAATATTTGATTCATTTTATGCATGTGTATGCTTTTTTGTCTTTTTTATTTATAAAAACGATTGTAACTAAAATAATAATTGTCTAATATGTATATTAACCTAAATTAACTGAAACCAAACTATAACCGAGTCTTATAATTGATTAACTGAACCGAAGTTCGGTTACGGTTATGGCTAAAATAATTCCACAATCGAAGCTAGAGATTATGGATATGATTAAGGGTAAAAACCAAACCGAACTGCCTTCAATAGGTGGTGCATCGGTAAACACCTAATTCATCTCTAGATTCAAATGTTAGTAAAAAAAGCTAAGCGGGTCGTGTTTGTGGGTTTGCGAGTTCAACCTCGACAGAAATCCATAAATTTGTCACAAACCTGAAAATCGTGTAAGACATATGAGTTTGAACACGACAAGAATATATAATAGGTGATATGCACATGACCCCTTTAACCCGAATTTTCTAATTTTAATTTTTTCCGTACATTAATACTAAGTTTTCAATTTAACAACAACAAAAAAATACATAATAAAACAATTAAATTTTAGTTTTAAAATCTTATTCATTTACACGTTTACATTTAGACATGAAATAGGCAAGAAATTTATATGTAATAAACATATTAAGAATATAAAAACACAACAAATGTGTTAAACTGGTCAATCTGTAAATCCGTCAGGTTGACCCGAACCTGGCCCATTTAGTTAAATGGGTTAAACTTACACGAACCCGTCTATAAACCCAACAGAAAAATATGTCAGTAACGGTAATAACCATTAGTGCTGTCAGAAAACTAGTTGTGGGTAATAGTTTTACCGATGAATCACCATACGCTTTCCACGACGAATCGTCAATGGATTTTAAAAAAAAATGTTTTTTTACTTTTACAGATTTAAAAAAAAGAAGAAGAAAATTCACCGACAGATTTTTAGTTGCAAAACGATGCTCGTATGACAGATTTTTAGACTCTAGACTCGTGGATTTGAGTTAATTTTCTACATATGACGATTTTGGAATTTCTCAATATTTCAAATAGTACGTTGACATTAATAACACATAACCAATTAATGCTATATGGCAATCTCTCCTTCAATCTTATGATTTTACTTTTATTTTATTCAAAAATATTTTTGTTATCCTTATTATTATTTATTATAAATTCCCCCAATTTTAATTGTAATATCATCTAATCTAATATAAACTCTAATAAATCATGCCAACAAATGTGGCATGGCAATTCCTCATGCTACATAAATTTAATATTAATTAAATTCTAATTTTATATTTAAAAATACTTTACAGATAACTACTTAAAAATATTATATGAATAATTACAATTAATATATTTTACTACAAGTAACTTCTATTTTGTTTAACCGTTATTATGTTTGACCACAATTACCACATGATAATTTTTCATTCTATTTTGTTATCATTAACAAATAATTTACTTTTGAACGATTAACAAATAAATATATTTTACTACAATTAAATATATTCAACAATATAGATAACGATTAAACATAATATAATATAATATAGTTATGTCTTTTATATGTATATATTTTAGATTTATAACGTTATGGATATACTTTAATAAACTTAGTATATTGTATAATAGTTAACTAATACATTAAAACTAAAATATATTATTAAAATGTAACAACTTTGGGTTTTTTTCTAAATTTTGACATTTTTGTATGTTGGATTTTGGATACTTAATACTTTATTATTGATTTAAATATGTTGTAGATTCTCCGATGTATTTAATGAAAATTATTTCATCACTTCGTTACCTCATTGGCGGTGTAAAAATAATTAAAAGTTTCTTAAATAATTTATGACTGCGACAGGCACTTTACAAGTGGGTTGGGTATTAAAAACTACGGGTATTGAGTAAAACGAGTTGAGTTATTCTACAAAGAATATAAAAATAAGAAGTATGAGAAGCCACCAGAGAGTGACAAGTGTCTAAGAGGATTCAAGCGCGAAGGATAATTTTGTCTACAAAATGAAAGAGAATATGCACATGCAAGTCACATGCTATTTTCCCTCCAATTTTTAAACGTCCGTATATTTTCTATGCATCATTTGTTTTAAAAAATTATACCATAAAATCAAGCGTTTTTTATCTTAGAGTTAATTACACCGTTAGTCCCTGTGGTTTACGTAAAGTAACAACCTAAGGTACTAATAATTTAAAGTAACAATCTGAAGTATTAACTTTTAGTTTTGTAACAAGCTGAGGTACTAAAACTAACCTTTGTTTATTTTCAACTTATTTGAATGGTATTTTTGTCCTTTTACAAACAACAATTAGTTTTTGTATACAATTGAAACCTTGAGGGATCATTTGTGTAGATTAGTTTTTTTAAATTATTCTATATGGACAACTATTCTACAGGGACTATTGTGTAACTTCACAAAACCCAAGTGTGCACTACCAGACACCAGTCCACCGAACCACCACCACAATATCACCGCCACCCCTCTGGCCCTCTTGTTCCACCACCCCCTTCGGCCACCATGGCCTGAACCACCATCGATAAAACTCCGCCATCACACCACATCTACTCGACAGAACTCGCCACCGCTATCATTGGAGTTCCATTCATCTCCCATCAACCACAATAATCCAAAACCCACACAATCCAAGGATGGTTGAATGGTTGACTAGATCTTAGATCCAACCTATCCTTCTTCTCGGTCTCTTTCACCCTCTCTTCTATAGCATACAAATGTTAGGATTGTAAAGATTGTAAATCAACACACTGATTGGACAATTTCTTTTCTTTTAATCATTTTCTTTGCTTGTTGATTTCTATTAAAATTATATCATCAGTTTCCGTTTAGAATAAAAATTAAATGTCTTACTTAATTAACATCATATCAATTAGTTATTGATTAGTAAAATTTACTTTACAATTAATCCCCCATAAATTATTTATTGAAATGTTACAGAAACTCATTTCAACGATAACTAATTTATTTCTGTATTTCTATTTGCATATAAATATATATTTGTAATTACATAAATGGTCCCTTTAGTTAAAATCAAAGAATTATATACATAGTCCTTGATGTTATAGAGGGTGTTTTGGTCAGTTCATGGAAAGCTAACAAGAAAAACTAACATTTGTTGGTCTTAGTACCCTAGGTTGTTACAAAATGAAAAGTTAAGACCTTAGAGTGTGATTTTAAACTATTAGTACCTAACCTTGTTACTTTGCGTAAACCACAGGGACTAACATTGTAATTAACTCTTTATCTTAATATGAGTACCATATTGTTATATTTTTCAAAAACCAGTTGTGTGTGACACAATGGACATGACGTAAAACACAATGTAAAGTAGATTAAAAGCACAATCGATGACAACAGATAAAGACACAATGGACAACAGACTAAACACAATGACTATGACCTTGACGTATAACACAAAGGCCATAATGTACAACACAATAAGTATCAAACTAAATAAAAACACAATTGATGACAACAGATAAAAGACAAAATTGATAACAACAGATAAAAGACACAATGGAAAACAAACTACACACACAATACAACAATAACACAATGAACAAGAAATTAGAACACGATGGACAACATATTAAAATACAATGATAACAGCTTAAACACAATGACCTGAACCAATAAGGCAATTATAGAAAACCCAGATATAACACAATAAGTATCAAACTAAATAAAAACACAATTGATGACAACAGATAAAACACAAAATTGATAACAACAATAAAAGACACAATGGAGAGCAAATGAAACACAATGGAAAATAAACTAAAAACACAATACACAACAAACTAAAACAAATGAACAAGAAATTAAAACACAATGGACAACATATTAAAATACAATGGATAACAAACTAAACACAATGACCTGAACCGATAACGCAATTTATAGAAAACCCATATACAACACCATCTTCATTCTTATATTGTGTTATAGGTTCTTATAAAAACACAATGGGTAGAACCCAAATTAACATTGTGTTATAGGTTTTCATAATAACACAATGAATAGAAACCCTACTAAAACGTAATGACCAAGACCCAGTTAAAAGACACAATGACCTGAACCTTTAACACAATGCAAAAAAACCCAGTAAAAATGAAAATTTTTTATTTTATTTTTATATGAAAATGGGCTCATATTAAAGATAAAAAACGCTCATTATTATGGTGAATTTTTTTTTAAATGCGTATGAAAAAGTTAAGGACGTTTTAAACGATGGGAGGAATTGACATTGCCTTGCATGTGGTGAGAGAAAATATATAAATATAGGATTCCCTTTATGCCCTTTTATTATCTTTTTTTTCCCTATAATTAATCTCAACCTCTAAATCTAAGATCAATTAACTAGAATCATTCTTACCTTCTTACTTATTTCACCTTTGTATTTGATCCTTACTCAAGTAAAATATTACAAGCTGTGAAATGACTATCATGTACGTCTACTTGTCTTATTTACAAGTAAATTATTTTTGTTATTCAACCTGTGTATACACTGGAGTATAACCTAATCGAGTAATATACCATATCATCTAAGCAAACGAAACATAAGCATTATAAATTATTCTGGTCTCATTAAATAGGTCTGCTCATGCTAACACAAAATTGAAAAAGAAAATGATTAAAAAAATAACAAAAAGTATGTTTAATTTTTATAACAAATACTCTTTAAATAATCAACATTCGCCAACACATATATCTCAAATTTAATGTAGAAACAATCAAACACCAATAAAATTAACCCAAACTGTAGAAAAAAATAATAACAAATGAAGTCCAGATCAAGTAACCAGAACAAAAGAAAAATATAGAATGTATACGGCAACACCAAAAACCTTCACCATCTTTACATCATTGTAACAGCAATGACCGATCCAGCAAATGCAGTTCCGGCAACGACAGCTCGGTTGACCCAGGCATCAGCAAAAGAGCCACTGGGAACATCAGCTACGGGTCCTCCGGGTGCTGGTGAAGGTCCAGCAGATGGACCGGGTGAAAGGGCACTTGGTGCAAGTGATGATGGAGATGGGGCTGGTCCGGAGACGGGAGAAGGAGTTGGTGCAGCGGGTGTGGAGCCGGAGCAAGGACGGGTGCGGGTGAGGGAGTTGGAGGTGCAACTGGGGCCGGTGTGGGGCTGGCTGTGGGTGAGACAGATGGGGTGGCCACTGGGGCTTGGGCCATGCATGAAGTAGCCAAAAGAGCTACGATCATGAAGAATTGGCACATTTTAGCAGAAGCCATTGTTGTTATGAGAGAGAGAGAGAGAGATGTTGGAAGTATGATTGGAAACCATGAGGATGAAGAATTTATATAGGATGGAGCATGAAAGAGACATAGTGACAGATAGTTTTGACAATAATGATGATACAAATTATGTTAAATTGATGATACAAATTATTGTTTGTATTTTATAAATGGTGTCCTTTCTGGATGCTGAAGACAGGAAACTAGAATTATTATTTAGGGATTATAATATATTTGTTTTAGGGAATAAAAATATTTGGTTACCTTTAATTAATAATAAATAAGTAGATATATAATCGCAGTGTAGGCATGTAGTAAATTATCAATCAACAAATAAAATGTAAAATTTTATTACAAATGTGACTATAAACTACAATCTGTTAATCTCTCGGTTGGATATTTCAATGTAACTAAGATGACATTGGTGATTAAAGTGAGTTGTAATACATATCAAACAAGTTAGAAGGTGCAGAAATACATGCTTGTTTAAGTTATTATAATTCAAAGTTTACGGGCGAAGCCTGTAATCAACGTTGGTCACAAGGGATTAACGTCCCTTGGCAGGTGTCCGGGGGCGTGTTTGAAAAAAAAAATATTTTAATTAAATTGCTTCATTGAAAGTGCATTAGAAAACTAATTTTATGGAAAATACCCTTTACTTTTCGTGATAAAATTGGCTTTGTTTTGAAGGAATTTAAAATTAGAAAATGATAACTGCCAATAGACAATTACAACCCCCCAAATCCCTAAATTCATAATCAGAATTTTAATCAGACTCTCCATTTCATTCAAATTCATCACATACACATACTATTTGATTTCTCAATCTAAGTTGTATCCAAATGAATTATTCGGAGAACCACTAAAAATAATTTGATCCGAAAGTAATCACACACCACTCAGATTACTTGGTATACAAAATTCCCCAACATAATCTAAGTTTAATTAGTCTGATTAACGAGGTGTACATGCTTATAATACATTTTAGGTTTTTAACTAACGCTAACTAGTTGTTTCTAAAATTTTGTTTCTATCCATTTATTTCATTTTTTATAAAGCGTTATCATATCGTATAAACAATGGAAACATTGATTCCTTTATTAATAGGATTGATCTTCTTATTGAAGATAGTTTGGTAAACCTAATAAGAATATAAAGTATAAGTTATCTATAACTACAACCTTTTTTATCCATTTTATTGAATATGTTTTTCTTGTTTTCTTTTTAGTAATATATCTTTTTCAAAGGAAAATGGACCAATAAACGGTTGTTGAAAGGGCAAACCAGCTGGTGAAAGGGTTGTTCCAAGCAAATTCATGAATTATTTTATTATATAATATATTTATTAAATATCAATAAATTAAGCAAACTAGGGTATAATTAACACTTCAAAATGGGTTGACAATTTGAATGTCGAAAGAGTATGGGGTACGACTTTGTAATAAGTTGTCTCCATATTCTATATTTTATCAAGTTAATTAGTCGTGGAACATGGCCCAATAATATTGGTCATGCTAACCTATTATTAAAAATAACACTTTTCGAAAACTAAAATAGTTAACTAAAGCCGGAAACACGTTTACTGAAAACTTAAATGATTTTTTACAAAACTTTTATAAACACATACAAAAAGGTTCAACTAGCAACTAGAACCTAAAACAAACACAATTACATATTCACATTACGAATATTACATTCACACCACCTTCCAAGTATTAAATTACAACAATTTTATTTTATTCCTTTACTTTTTCTCTTTTATTGTTTTAGTTACTTTTATTTTATAAATTAATCTAAAACTAATTGTTGGCCTATAAAAGAAACAAGTGGTATTCAAAAGTCAAATCGTGACATTCTGATCAAAAGTAAAAAGTTGATGAAGCATTTCTTCCCAAAGATAGTGAATCTTAAACACTAATCAAAAGATCTGTCTGTTATGACATTCAAAGATCTGTTTGAAGCCTTTGAACCATTGTTGAATATGTACAAACCAACCTTCAAGGCCAAAGTTATGTTGAAGCAAAACATTGATTATGAAGACCAAACATCTGTTGTGGCCAAACAAATGTTTGATACAAGCCAACAACCGTTTGAAGGACAGAGGTTTACTCCATGTAACAATACTTAGCTTAGAAAAGATGTTTAATATAATAGATCAGATGTTAGATTCCCGCAAATGTTTGCTAACATCTGTGGAATCTTTTCTGTTAGAACTTTACATGTCACTATGAAGGTCACGTCAGTGATTACAAACAGAGCTTTCATACTTGTATACATAGATCTCATGCTGTTAAAGATCTATTTCATCGCACACATTCCTTTTGTACGAATAACAATGTTAGTGATCAGTCTGGGGGTGGTTTGTAAAATCATTAAATTGTAATTGAAATCATTAAAATTCAAAAGAAAACAGTTTTGATATAACTTCCTACTTTTTTGTTTATCTTATTTGCATTAAAATTTACAAATTGTTTGTTCTTCAACTATTTAAACTTACAAGTATAACAAACCTAGATACAACAATTGGTATCAGAGTTTGGTCACATTAAACTTGATTCACAATCAGTTTAATACTCAAAGATAAGCCACAAAGAGATCTGATATGTTCGTTGTATCTAAATTCAGAGTGTAAAGTATAACTTTTAAAAGGTTTACATACTTTGTTTTCACAAAAGATCAGAAGGAATGGCCCAAAACAATCATGATCCCCATAATAGCGGCTTCAGCAACAAGCCTCCTATGCTTGTCAGATCTGAGTATAATATCTGACAACGTAGGATGGCTAACATGCTTGCCCATCTGAACATAGGGTGTTGGAAGTCCGTTATATTCGGACCTTACATTCCAATGGTACCTAGTGCCGAAAATCCAAATGTTCAAGTGCCAATGAAGCCGGAAAATTACTCAGAGCAAGATTTTAAAAAATTTGAGCTAGATGCAAAGGCCTTTAGCATTATGGCCATGGCTCTGCCAAATGAAATCTACGTCAGCCTGTTACAAGATAACAGTGTTAAAGAGTTGTGGGATACATTGAAGGAACACTTTGGTGGGACGGAAGATGTTATCGAGAACACTCGAGAATTCTTTACCAATAATATGAGACTTTCACACATGTTAAGGGAGAAACCCTTACTCAACAGTTTGAAATATTTTCTTGTCTAATAAGTGAACCTAAGTTGGTAAACAAAGAAATTTCAAAATCAACCTTTATAACAGATTTTTTATATCACTAACTAAAATGTGGGATACAATAGCAATTGTGATAAGAACAGCTCCTGATTTCAAGGATATGACCTTGACTCGGCTTCATGGAAAGCTCTTAACGTTTGAAATGAGAGTTTGTCTAGAAAAAGAAGCTCTAAGAAACTGGTAAAATGTCCGACAATTATTTCTACGGCAACACGGCACTTCTGAGTCAAGAACGATCATCGTCAGCTTAGGTAGTGTTCGTTTCATTGAAAGTAATGGAATTGGAATTTGCATAGGTATCGTAATCCAAAGGTAACTGAATTTGGAATTTAAACATTCCCATGGGAATTGAAAACTCAATTCCATTCTTGATGTTGGCAAATGAATTGGAATCTACCTATCCTGTCTCGTCGATCGGGTGAGCCAGTTCAGTTAAACGGTTGGGTCGGCTCGAGACGTTTCGGGCCAAGTCAAGTCGAGGCGAGACGATTTGGATCAGTAACTGGTCGGGTTTGAGATGTTTCAGGTCATTAATGGGTTTAGGTCGATTTGAACCGTTTCGGGGCCTTAAATGGTCGGGTTGGTTCAAGACATTTCATGCGCTAACTGGTCGGGTCAAGTTGAGACTTTTTGGGTTGAATTGTTGCGGGTCGGCAACCCGGATCTGGCAAGGTGTTATAGGTCAATGATGAACTAGTCGGGTCTAGATGTTTTCATCATCGGTGATCGGTCGAAGCCAATGACCTTTACTTGAATCCCTTCAAAATTTTGAAGGATTTTTAGTCCTTTAGTTAAAGGAATTTGAAGGAATTCATTTTCAATTCTCATTTCAATTCCTTTGCTAACCGAACACGGTCAAGAATGGAATTGAGATTCCAATTGCTTCCTTTGTTGAAACAAACAACATAATGAATGGAATCTAAATTCCAATTCCTTCAAGATTTCATTCATTCTATTGTGTGAAATGAAAGCTACCTTAATGTATTAAACACTAGTTACCCTTTAATCATCTCATCTTAATTACAGTTTAATGACTCATCTTTAACCAAATTATGGTTAATTAATAAGTAGTTACCATGATTTTTAAGACCCCTAATTTATCCTTACGTTAGTATTTTGTTTTAAAATTACACATTAAAAACGATCATTTTATTCTCTTTAATTTTAATATAGTATTGCTATAGTTTTTCGATATAAAAACTATTGATATGTTATATTATTAACAATGTCTAGGGATAAGTAATAACTAAATCATTAACCGAAAACTGATTAATCAAAAACTGATTATCATTTTTTCGTGTACCCTCCTTTAACCAAAAGTTTGATTTTGACTATTAACCCAAGTTTTAAGCCCAAGTTTGATTTTGACTATTAACCCAAATTAAACCATACGAACCAAAAACTGTCAATCTAACCGAATTGATTAACCGAAAACCGATTGGTTAATAAAATCGACTAACCGATGACTTTGGTTTCGACTTCGTTGAGGATAAAAACCAACCCGAACAAACCATGCACATCCTGGCAGTGTTTGTGTATCCTGTTGTATCGCTCGGGCACCCTTTTAGTATACATTAATGGTACAAAATCTATAAAGATATTATTCATTTATGATAAAAAGTTATATGTATGTAATGTATTATATTTGATTATTTTTATTTATAACAATTGTTATATAAATAGTTATAATAGTAAAAAAAGAATGTAAGTGGAAATCCCTATAGTAAACACTTGCGTATTTTTCATTCCACATGACAAAGCATATATAATGATATATTATTTGTATTTACCTTTCAACAGATGCCAATTAGTTTTGTAGTGCCTCAGGCCCTTACGGTGAAATGCCTTGGCCCAAGTCACCAATACCCGAATAGGCCATAACCCATTAACGCTCCCTACTACAACTAAAAAGCCACAAGCGTGAAGCGTACATCATCCGAACATAAAAACGATTTTGTGATACAAGCAAAGCAAACAAGAACAACATCAAACTAAGTGTTCCTTTAATCGAACGAATCGAAGTCAGTGATTGACCAAGGTTTGCTCTCGTCTGTTGAGTCTTAACCCTATGTTTATAGGTTTGTGATTGCCCCTTGTTTTCTATTTTTTTTTATTTCTGTTGACTTTTTGATTTGTGTTTTCTAGGGTTTTTAAATCCGTAAGCGAGAACTTGTTTAATCTAATTTGGTGATGTCTTCCCATAACCTTAAACAAAGTGTCTATTTTTTACTCTTTTATAGTCTTATATACTCATAGAGATTTAGGGTTATTTGTTTTGTTAATTTATATTTGTTTTTTAATCTAGAAACTTTTAACAATAAAGGTCGGTTAAAAATGGGTCACAAAAAAGCAAATAACTAACCCCGAACTTCTTTATTTCACAAATTATTACAATTCTTTTCTAATGACGAATAACAAAGAATATAAAATGTTGGGGGTGAGATCCTACTTTCCAAGAAAACATTTATAAAAAAACTAACTATTTTTTTGAGTTTTTACTATGTTATTTTCTTTTTTCAATGACACGCTTGTCTATGGTTTACCTTATACTTCAAGGGCAACATGAGAGAACCCGGCCCATCATTCCTTCCACGTAAAGTCAAACAATAAATTAATAAATCATCCATTTCTTACCGATATCTAGTGATTAATTCAGCAAGTAAATTAAATTTACAACATAATTAAACACGAATGTGATGTTAACTTCAAATAAAAACAACACATATAACGTTAAACGGCCATTTTATGAGATGGAGACTATTAAACCAATTGTCCATATCAATCGTATCAAGTTGGCGAATAGCATATATATAACAAAGACAGCATGGAGCATCATTGCCCATATGCTATATTTCATATGTTTTCGTGTGTCTTCTGAACTTTTTGCCTATATATTATTCTTTTTTATTTCCTTTTGCTTGCAGGTTTTTATCTTTTGTGCTTCAATTCGCTACATCAAAACTACTTTTACTAGGTATATTATATGAACTTTTAGTAGGTGTCCTTGACATGGGGTTGACATGGGTTATAGATAAAATTATTAATTTACTATCTGTTATATGGAGGGTGCTGTAAAAAAATTATGTTCATGCTTGAACCCTTGTATATTTGGTAGGGGCACAACTAGTCTAATAGGAGTGGTAGCATGGACTACGGCTCAACCCTGTATTCGTAGTGTATTTTTTTTATTTTTTTCGGTTTTATACAAAGGATACCCCTAAAAAATACGAGGATATCTCTAACCAAAAAAATAGGATACTTGATATTACTAAAATCCCAATTTTTTATAAGCTCAAATAATTTTTTTTTGGTTTATTCACGTCCTTTTGATTGTTGGAATCGTCCCTGCGCAGCCTGAAGTCGTCCCTGCTGATCATTGACTGGCGTTAACCTTTGATTTGTGAGTTTTCTGGTCCTTTGATTGCATGGTAATTTTTTTTTTTTTTATACCCCTAAATTAATGGGCTAGCTCCACCACTGATAGAGGCCATCAAATGTTTTAATTAGCTTTTGAGTACGTTAGATTTTTATTCCGATTATTTCTACGCTCGCAATTCCACAAGCTTTCAACAATCTCTTGAACTTTAACATGGAATGACGTAGTTTTGTGTCTTTTAAATATCGAACACATAAAATAATGTGTCATCGTATTCCCATGTGTTGTCATGATACCATGCAAAGAAAAGATCATCTTTTTTTAGGAACAAACCCTAATAGAATCAGCATTAAGCCCCGAAAGGTTGAGCCACCCTACTTGTACGATACAATCATATATCAATCAGCTTATGACTAATGAACTTTGTGACAGGTACTAAGTCGATGGATGAACTCAACATCTTCAAAGAACTAGAAAAGGATGTGGAGAGAGATTTAGAAGAAGAGATCAAAGACGATATTTATCGTCTTGCTTTGAGGCTTCATCGACTGTATCAACACCAGAAGGAGAGGCACACAAGTGACTCATCTGAACCTCATCACATGAAAGAACAACATGCAAAGAATAAGATACTCTCAGAGCTCAACATAAACATACGGATGGAAAATGGTACCAAAATAGAGATAAAAGAGACCAAGGATGGAATACGCAGCCCTCGTTTGACATCAACGAACATCAAACGAGCAGCGGCTCCAGCTCCTCAGAAAAAGAAGTTCAACTGGGAAAGCACCCTTCGATCCGAACCACTTGTAAAAAGTGACCAGTATACTAAACCAAAATCTCATAAAAAAGATGTTAACAAAGTTGCAAAAAGTAATTTGGTCCTGGCACAAAGGATGGAGAACATACCAACCAAGAAGAATCCACTCAAAGTCAGTTCCAGAAATAAAAATATTTGGGCTCCTTAAGAACATAACAAAAGGTTAGTTTATGTGTTGGCAAAATATACGTGAATTATGAGATTGTGTATTTATAGTGAATAAGTGGCAAAAGCCA
Source organism: Scalesia atractyloides (assembly GCA_947069175.1). NCBI lineage: Eukaryota > Viridiplantae > Streptophyta > Magnoliopsida > Asterales > Asteraceae > Scalesia > Scalesia atractyloides. Next base: position 39,100,260 of record CAMTDV010000014.1, on the reverse strand, counting down.
AGTATTTTGTAAGTGATTAAAGTTTCATATTTATGTTTTCCTTGTAATGTTGACATATTTAAAACCAAAATCCGTTAACTATAATTAATTAAGATATTGTTATCGGAACTTCTATGTTGCACATGTTTTATACTAGAGTTTGTTATGTGTGATCTTAAGATTGAAACATAATCTAATGAGTGTCGATGCAAATACAAAACGAAAATACAACACGAACCTGATATGATATTCACAAGTTTAAATTTAGTCTAAATGGGTTAGGATCAAGTTCGGTTAAACCTGGAAACACGTATAGCTAAACGCTTCGTGTGCACGAAACCCAGTGGATTTTCGGGTTGATTGATTTAACCCATTTATTTACATTCATCTTTTAAATGTGTTTATGTAATAACTTAAACAACTTTGTGTATTTTTATATCAAAACCGAAAAGTTTAAAAAGATGGCATGCTTTAAACATAATTGCGTAAAATTATGAAGATAATATGAACATTTTGATGTCTTCAAGTATAAACATGAAAATAATAATTAAATAAGTATTTTTGGTTTAACGGTTCACGTTTCTATCAAACCACGAATACACTTGCCGTGCTTAGATTTATGTCGGTGACACGATATTCAATATGTTCTGAAGAAACACCGAACAAATCTAGTGATTAATTCATGGAAGGTGCCTCGACAAAATAAGGTTAATCTTCTTTTGTCTCGTCTGATTGGTGAGCCGGATCCTGCAAAACACTAAACACACTGTTAAGCTCGCTACGAGGAGGTGAATGGGGGGTTCTCCTCGTAACCACCATGCGGCGTGAGAATAAGTATGTTTTGAGGATAAAGTGTATGTATGAAGTGAGAGAGCAAAGATGAGATCCTTAAACCTGGAGATGAAGTCCTCTATTTATAGCCGGAGAGATTCACGAGGTAGATGAGATCTTTAAACCTGGCATTGGGCCTAAGCTCGACAATAAGGAATATCCGTTATGTCCCTTCTGTCACGGCCGTTAGTGACTGCTGATAAGAAGGGTATATGGTGCATGCTTAATGGGTCCATGTGTCCTAACAGTTGTCCTTGTTGTCTGGTCTGTCATCAGCAGTTAGTGGAGATCATGGGACAGTGGTCAGCGCAAACTGATTAGTGCCACGTGTACGTCCTTGTGTACTTCGTGTCTCCTGCACAATCGTCCATCGTGCAGCATGTCCCAATACAGCCTGTTGGGTGCCTATTAGCTCCGTGTCCTGTCATCTGTACCCGTCGTACGTTACTGAAGTTGCCTTGCGCTTTATACCAATTTTCGGCGTAAATATGTTCTTTGTAGTCTACGCAAGGTAATGAACTTAGTCTTCTGTCTCCACGAGTACAAGTGTTTAGAGAAAGGTTCATCTTCCTTCCCTGACCACCGCGCGCCAGCTACTGAGCAACTGGTTAGTCGGCGCGTGGTCTGTGGTGATGTCTCTTAATGGCGTTTATGGTATGGTCTTGCGCGCGATCATGGTGATGATTACCCAATCAGCGCGATTTTGTGCACCATACCCCTTCAAGTCCCCCAGTCCAGTGCTGCTTCCATGCGTGAGGCAAATGGTTGGAGCTCTGGACTAAAAATTAAAATCAAGTCGTTGCGCCTGCCGGAAAGGCTTTAAGAAGACAAAATATTTGTTAAGATAGATTGAGCGTAAGTGTTTATCGAGACACTGGCGGCGCAACTATGTATCCTCACATTTAACTTATGTGTTATACTTTTAGGCGGGGGAATTCTCAGAATTTGAAAAGGGGTTCTGACACGTTGGTAGCGATAGTGACTGGTTGTTGATGACGGCGACGTCTAACACTACAGAGGGGATGTCGTCACTGTTGCAGTCATACCTTTCCGTCAAGATGTGGATATCACTCCTAACTCGATGAAAGTGTCTCATGCAGAGAGTAATACTCGGAGTGAGGGATCTTATCGAGAGTTCTCGGTTTTCACGCCTAATCTCGACACAATCACTCATTTGTGTTATACGAGCATCTTCGAGCGTGTATTGTGGTAGCTTTAGGAAAGGCATATGTTGTTCAGTTAACAGGACTGGATCAAAAGCAGAACAGGTGTAAATTTGTTCGTTTTTAATCGTGATTTGGTTCACTTCGTACGAAGCGGCCACTTCGTGCGAATTGTCTAATTCATACAAAATGCACCTTCCCTGTTCTGAGGAGACACACTTCGTACAAAGTGGCCAGTTTGCACGAACTGGTCAGTTCGTACGGAATTAAAGTACTTTAGCACGTCAAGGTCTGTTTTGGGTTCCTAGACTATAGACTAGGTCGAATCATGCAATTCTACTTAATTTCCTATAGTTATGGCTCTGATACCAATCTATCACACCCCAACCGATGGGGGAAACACCGGGATATGGCACTAAGCAACGAGATTGTTCAGAAGATCCATAACAGCTATTTGGCAACGAATATTTAATCAGTTTAAATTCCCATACATTCAAACAAATATTCAACGAAACAATTGTCACGAATTACAAATGTCTTAACACAAGTACTATCAAAATATAACATAATAAATTAGGCGTGTATCTAGCAGCCTAATCCAGTTGCAGCATCAACCTGTCACATACGTTAAAATAAAAGTCAATACAATAATGTAAAGGTGAGCATACAGGTTTGCATAGTAATAGTAAATAAGCGTTTCGCATAAACCGCATGATCATACGTAAGAGATGTGAACTATGTTAACGGCATTGATACAAGTAACCAACAAACCGCGAGTGCGAATCACGCGAACAAGTGTCCACGTACTAAAGAGAAAATAAAGCGAAATATAAGAGTGTGAGCCTTAACAACCCCGGGCCTCCAGGTGGCAGGTCAACCTCTAGCTAGCTATCATGTTAAGGGTGGCATACAAGTCATCAAGCAAATAACATACAATTCAGCGATTCGCGTATAGTCATGTATGAGCAGGTTGCGTTTTAAAGCGTTTGAGCGTTGTGTGTAGTGTTTTGATATAGAGAACGTATGTAACACCCAAAAGTGCATTAAAGCAAAAAAGGGTCAAGTATACTCACTGTGGGTGCGTAAAGGGTTTAGTGCGAGCGGAAGAGAGTGCTGGTCAGCCTGTAAACAGGAACAGAAGTGCATCAGTCTTCAATAGTGTTGAATCGGTCGAAATGGGGTTGGTGAATGGAACAGGTTATTTCGTACGAAAAGTGTGTATCAAGCCTGTTTTCGTGTTCAAAATCGAGTGTTTCACGTCGTTCGTCGGGAAAATCGAGTGTCCATCCTTCCAACCTTGAGCTATTGAGCAAACCAAAAGTTGGGGAGGTCTTTTAGAGCGAGTTAGTCGTTTATGGAAACTCGGGTTGGGTCGTACGAACACGAAGTGGTTCATGCGAGCCAGTCCAGTTAGCACAAGTGATTGTTCTTGCGCCTTCGTGCTACCAGGACTGAGTTTCTCTTGGAATAGATGTAATTTCAAATCCATTTCAAGTATGTTCCTAACAATGCTTCGTCCCACTATCTAATGAACGAAACACACGTCGGTTAGTCCGTCCTTATGTAGAAAATCGAATATAAAACAGTTTTGCTAAGATCTAACACTTGGTGAGTTGGAAACATTGAGTTTTCTAGCTTGAGAAGCCAAAGCTTGCTCAGATATACTCGTTCAAGTGTAAATCTAAGTTAAAATCAGAAGGTTTTATGAAAAGAGATGAAGATTTTGTAAACAGAGAATTTGCGATGAAATCGGAGATAAACTCGTGTAAAATCATTGTGGAAATCGTTGTGGTTTGTGTGAAAAGCGTAGTTCTCACTTGGAAAAATCAGAGAAAAGCAAGTAGGAGAGAATTCATGCGAAAAGGCAGCCAAAAGTGAGGAAGTGCACGAGTGTGGTATTTATAGGAGGGAGCATGGAGAGGGAACTGGGCCATATTTCATACGAAATGGTCATTTCGTGCGAATTGATCAGTTTTGTGCGAATTGTTCCCAGTTCGCGTGTTGGTTGCTCGTTTGGTGTTTCCGTTCGTACCAGTTAGCTATGTTAAGTGTTTTGGCGAGGTGTTAAGTGTTGTGTTAATAATATAATGTGATAGAGCAAGTTGCATGAGTGAGCGAGCGTTTAAGCGAGAATTTAACCACATATAAAACATAAACATATAACACACGACATTACATAATTCATATAAATAACTACGTTTGTGATTTGTGTGATAAGCAAGGTCGTAGGCGCGAGTGGTTACCGAACAAACAAACACACTCGGCATATAGTTTAAGATAGTTCAATGTGATTCGTTTAGCGTTGCGAGTATGAAGCGTTTAAGTGTAATGTTATACAGTGTGATGATAATGCATTTAACATAGCATAAATCCATTATTATATCGAACCTCGGATTACAAAATAGTCACAAAGAGGAATGATGGTAGTAACTGAACAACCGGAAAAGTCGGGTTGTTACAAGCTGAAGAAGAGAAGTCGAAGCAACGATCGATCACACATTCAAGATCTATTAGGCCGAACTCAGCCAGGGGAGACGAAGATGAATAAAGGATCGACAATTAAGTTTATCCCTTTAATAATTGTGTTTGATTATAGTATGCGGAAAAAGAAGATGAAAAAAGGGATTGAACGGCAGGATGTTTGGAGAGTAATCAAAAGTTTTGGAGTCGGTAAAAGTAATTACTACGATTGAAGAAAAAGATTATTTAGTTTATTGTCCAAAAATATATATATATATATATATATATATATATTATATATATATATATATATATATATATTCGTATTGAGTTAAAAAAACGTGAAGAATGGGACTATTAGTAATTTTTTTATAATTGTTTTTAAACTTGAATTGAGTTTAAATAATTTTGAAACTAGTTTTTATATAAATGAAACTTGAGGGTTGAAATTTAGTTTTTTTATGTGTAAGAACTAGTCAATTAACTGAATAAAGATTATTTAGTTTTATTTGGAGTTATTATTGTTTGACCTGACCGAATCGAATAGCCGACCTGAACATATAACCCGAAACATAATGATAGGAATTTTTTTTAGTCCCATGACTTTCCACCCCTATAGAACATTTAGTTAAGCTCTGTCACTGATTATGATGTAGGTTATTCTAGTATTCTAAAGTCCTTATATTCAGTTTATTATATTTAAAAAATGTTTGTATGTGTGTGAAGAGCTATCATTTTCCAAAATGACATGTGATAGGTAGCTTACGCCCCACAGGTAGCCTCGGAGAGGGAAAAAATATCGATGGAAGTAGAATTCGAATCTAGTAGAGGATATAAGTGTTTACAACTATACCACCTTGAGAGATGAAATACATGTATTTTTTATATATGTTACTTACGTATATTTAAAGGATTAAAAATAGGACATGTTTATTCACACACTTACTTTGTCTATTCATGCACCCCCAGTGTCGAGTTGTGACTAAAACGCGGCTTTTTGGTCCGGTCAACCAGACAAAGACTGACGGATGTCTGACGGGTCTGTTGACCTGGACCAAAACGCTGCCAAAGTTCGGCATTTTGGTCAGATCAACAGACTCGTCAGACACCCGTCAGTCTTATCTGGTTGACTGGACCAAAACGCGGCGCTTTAGCCACAGCTCGATACTGTGAGATGTGTGAATAGACAAAATAAGTAGATGGGGTGTGTAAATAGCAAGACCCTTAAAAATAATGTACTATAGAATCTAATTGCTTACCTATAATGTGCCACCAATCATTACCTTTGATTTTATCATTTTTCTTAATCTCTTTGATAAGCTTAATTTTAGGACCCCAATTAGGTGTCTCAGCTAGTGGGAGGCGATGAAATTAAAATTTAAAGTTACTTTGTCCATAGACCACCTACAGTGGCATGGGGATTGAATAAAGCTCACCACACAGTCCTTGGAGTGTTTTTTTGTCTTTTTTTTTAATGGCATTTCCTCAAACACGCCTAAGATGAATTTAAGTGGCCAGTCAGATCCTTACACATCTTCACAAATTCCACTACACCGCATTTTAGCTTTAAAAAAATAAAAATCAAATTCCCCTATATCTTCACAAATCCTCACTACATCCATTTTTAACTTTAAACTCATTTGCTGACTATAAGCCACATGTCAGATAAATCCAAGGAAAGTGCTTGAAGTTCAAGACCCACTACACTTATGTATTTTATAGAAATTATGGATTTCATTCTTTTATAAAGTATTACAATTATTGTTCTAGTTTTGACATTAACAAACTTTTAATCCTTTAGTGCACTTTTTTTAAATACAAAATACCCTTTGAAGTTTGAAGGGTCACTATTTTAGTTAGTTTATTTTTTAGCCCTTATAACTTTACAAGTAAAAAAGAAGGGTCACTATTTTAGTTAGTTTATTTTTTGGCCCTTATAACTTTACAAGTAAAAAATTTTATTTTGTATTTTTTTTAAATTATTTTTACTTTTTATATTGTTAGTCAATTTAGTTTCATTATTAATTTTGCAAAAGTTGATCCTTCTATTTTGTTAGTCAATTTAGTTTCATTATTAGTTTTGCAAAAGTTGATCCTTCTTTATGTAGATGTCATTATTTTCCGTCTCTGTTATATATACCTTTTAAATAAATTTAATTCTAAGATACATTTATAGTTTAATAATTTATCGCCTTATCCATGACATATATATACACACATATAGGAATCCAAGCAATACAATACTACTTTGTAATTAATAAGGAATCGTGAGTGTCATACCCCAACCGATGTCGGAATCATCGGGGCGTAGCACTAGACGAATCAGATTGCTCGAGAGAATCCATAACAACTATTTATGCGACAATATTTAAACATTCGTTATCCCATACTAACAAACATATAACCCATAAACAATTATTACAAATATCCAAGTATCTCTCAAACAAACATAATTCGATCTTCCCTAGATTCTATTACATGCGTTTCTAAAGATAATTCCTAAATCCGTTTTGCAGCAAGTAGATCTCAATAACCTGCAACATACGTTAAATAAATTGTCAATACAAAATGTATTGGCGAGCATACAGGTTTTGATATAATAGCATAGTAGATAAAAGTATAGTGAATTCCTTCATACATAAACATGATTCATACAACATATAAACTCACAAGATAATTTATCATGCTATACTCGCTGAGAGCTCGCGCGTACATCTTAGCTAAACCTCGTCGGATGAGAGCCCCTCTACAGTACTATTCTAGCCAAGGTGAAGATAACGAAAACAGTCCTAGCTTACATGTTCTAGCAATCACATATAATATGTATAACAGATATTCGCGTCTGATAAATCATTCTAGCGTGCGTTGTGTATTTTTTTATAAGAACGTATGTTACACCCAAAAAGTGCATTAAAGCGAAAATGGGTCAAGTATACTCACAGTTGATGCGTTTAGGTTAGAAATGAGGTCTGAGATGAGTTGAGGAGAGTGTCGGATCAGCCTGCATACGCGAACGGAAGTACATCAGTCTCCGAAAAGCTGAAACTGTGAAGTTTGGCTTGAACAGTAGGCAAGTTCGGCCGAACTTGTATGTGAACATACAAGCTCGAGCGAAATTGTATAGTTCTGCTGAGGGTTAAGTCAAGTTCGGGCGAACATGTAAGCTTCTCAAGAAAACTTGACAAGTTCGGGCGAACTTGTGAGATTTGTTTAAGGCATTGACAAGTTCGGCCGAACTTGTAAAGTTTCTTTGGGAAACTTGAAGTTCGAACGAACTAGAGGGTTCCTGCTGAAGGTTTGAGTTGTCTGGACTCAAGTTCGGCCGAACTTGACCCTTAGAGGTCAAGTTCGAGCGAACTTGACTAAAGTGCTGCACAAAATCAGTTAAATCAGCGAACTTGATGTTTTCGGGTCCAAAATCTTGTGTTTTCGCGTTGTTTGCTGAGGAAATCGAGTGTCCATCCCTCCAACCTTAAGCCACTGAGCAAAACTAGGCTGGAGAGGTCTTTTGGAGTGAACTTAGCCATTTTACAGAAACTCGGGCTAAACCGGACGAACTTGATGGTTCGTACGAGTTAGTCCAGCTTGTGTAAAGTGATGATTTCGTCCTTGTGCTTCCGGATCTGAGATTTTGCTTGACAACGCCTCGTTCCACTCAAAAGTGAACGAAACGTACGTCATTAGTCCGAATATTGTGTAGAAATCAATGTTTTTGAAAGGTATAGATCGGAGTGAAAAACAGAAGTTTTATAGAAAAAGATGAAGATTTTCGTAAACAGAAGAGATTTGATGAAAACGAAGGCAAAGCCTTGTGCAAAATCGTTGTAAAACGTTGATAAGCATTGCTATTGTTGTAATCGGGTTGATTCTTACTTGGAAAACAAAGGGTTTCGGGTTTCGGAGCTCAGAGCGAAGTTGCAGCAAGTTCAACTGAGAGAATAGGGCTGAGTATTTATAGGCGAAGGCGAAAAGTGAGCTGGTGGGAGTCAAGTTCGGTCTCATGCAAGTTCGGACGAACTTGCTAGGTCTTCAAGAGGAGTTAACTAAGTTCGGCCGAACTTGTACATGTGTGTACAAGTTCGAGCGAACTTGTGGAAAGCAATAGGTTCCTGTGTCTCAGGCAAGTTCGGGCGAACTTGTGGTAGTCAAGTTCGACCGAACAGGGCCTGGTGACCAAGTTCCGTTTGCTGATTCCGCGTTAAGGGTTCGTTCGGCGATTCGGTTCGTATTATATAGTTATATTAAGCGTTATAGCGAAGTATTAAGCGTATTAAATGGTCATATTTCGTGCATTCCACAATTACTCAAAGTTCGATAGATAAGCGATGAAGCATGCGGCTTTGTTCCCAAGTCTTGCGAGAGTCGCGTTGCAGTTTAAGCGAGCAGTTAGCCTTGGAAATTTCCCGCAACGTTGATAGTATTTAGTTTGTGCGAGATAAGCGTTATGTTAATGCGATGTAATGTGTTGTGATGTGATATAGTGCGAAAATATGCGATGTAGCGTAATAAGCGATTTAGATTACATTATGATCCGAATCTCTGCATTATGATCCGAATCTCTGGTGCTAGACGTAACGAGAGTGACGAGCTTGCGAGGAAGCGAGTTGTTACAGTGACACCACATAAGCATTTTTACATAGTGTAAAAAAATATGAATACATAACTGTTTTATTACATTCAAAATGATATGTTATAAACATTTATATGGTTGTTATTAAAAATAATCTTGTATATTGAACTTCCCTCGATACACGTATTGGTGTATTATGTTACAATCCAAAGCAGAAGTGCATATGAAAACTAAATTTAGTTTACATGGTAAAATATAATATAGCTTTTAGATTTTATTTTTGATATATATGTATATGATATTATGAATTATAAATTATAAATTAGCATTGAAATTAGAATTAATATATGACTAAATCATAACACATATTTCGTAAACTGTGGCGGATCTAGAAAATATTTATAGGGGCAACGTTTTATATGAAAAGGGGTAACGAAATCGAAAAAACGTCAATTTTTTAAAAAATTTACACTACGGCCAGAGCGTTAAGTGTAGCGAGGGCTACCCCTAGTAACATGCTAAGTCCGCCCATGTTCGTAAACAAAATACATATAAACATATATAAAGAAATCAAATATATAAATATGAATAATGCATTTAAAAAAACAAATAAATAATAAATATAAGTAAAAAGGAGTTAAACCGAAGTGTTATGTCTTAAAAGGCGTCTTATATGTTATTATGTTAAAGACCTAACGGTCAAAAAATAAGAGTGTTACAGTTTTAAAGTAGTTTTTGAAATAAAAAATAAAGTAGATAATTTGTAGCAAACCAGACAATTAACCTTATTTACTCTAAAAAAGAATTATTATATAATTCAGATTTTTAGACGTTAGTTAACTCTTTAGAAATAAAAGACAATATATATAATTATAACGATATAAAATATAAAAAAGAATAATATAATAATAACGATATAAAATATATTTTAAACGAAAAGGTTTTACTTAAAGTTAAAACTTAAAGCCAAAAGGCGCTTCTGAAGAACAAACAAATTCGGTTAAGACAAATGCAAATTGACATCTATATATATTCCTAATCATTTAGGGCAAATTGTGTGCCAAACTTTGCCTGTCGGTAAGGGGTATTTATGTCAACGCAAGTTGGATATATAGACATCACATCATTTCTTACTGTTAAATTAGATAAATCGATATCCCCAAAGAAAAAAAAAACAGAGAAATAATTGAAGTTATAACTAGGGGCGTTCACGATAGAGTTTCGATGGTTTTTAGGTCAAACCTTGAACCAGAGTGTGTAACGGTTTTGACTATTGTAACCCGAAACCAAACAACTGAAATTTTATAACTTATGATATTTAAAAGAGGGATTTCTTAACAAGAAAACATCATTGGATCCAAAAAAAAAAAAGTTTTAAGATCAAAAGCAAAGCAGTAGCAGTAGTATATGCCATGAGAGTAATTTTATAGAAACTGGACCCACCAAGAAAGTGTAAAAGATCATCATCATCTATTTTGCCTCCCATGAAAGTTGCCTTTGTTCCTGGCAATGAATCCATTCCTGGGCTTGGGTATCTCATGGATGTCCATCACTTGTATTTTCCTTTCCTTTTTTGCTTCAAAAATAAAACACATTTACAAACTTAAAATATTAAAGAAAAATTATAAAAACAGATCCCATAAGTAAAAAACATCAATTCATCATTCTAACCATTTTGGGCTTCCTGGTAATTCTCCTGAAGACGCTTCCGGGCCGAAGCCAGTCGGTCCATGTCAATACCTTCCTCCCTCTGCGTTCGCTGCCGAAATAATCAACTATTCAACTCGTATAATGGCAAAAACAGGGTATTCTTTGGTAAGGATGGCTCAGAACACTTGTTATCATAATATCTTAGGCTTTATTAGAAAGTAACTATATTACTTCAATGATAATAAGCTGAGTAAAACAAGTGTATGTATTAAAAAGTAACTTTGGGCCACTTTATACCAGTTCAACTCAATCAACCCATTTCCGTTAAACCTAATTGAGTTAGACGATTGACTATTAGTGACCAAAAACGAACCAAATAACGCATTCACAAACAAACAACTATAATTTGAATAGAGGATGTACGTTTGAAGGAGGAGCAGAGGCAGAAGCAGCCATTGCAGGGCGAGACTGGGGCGGTGGTCTTGAAGGTGTAGCCTTTTTAGTAGCGACTGGTTTCGGCCTATTCTGCTCTGGTTCAGAATTATTCCTTTCAGAACCAGAACTCCCATCTACAGTTTCATTTGGTGTAAAGAATTCATCAATAATCACTCCACAACAATGTATGGAAAGAAAATGGAAGATTCTAATCGAATTCGATACTTAACTGTGTGGGTTAGGAGAATAGCCGAAATCAGGTCCCTGAGAAACACAATTTCAAATCTCAGAAAAAGCAAAACATACATTTCAAATCCATCATAATAGACGTACTTTACTATTTTCCAAACACGTTACATTCATTCTCATACCTGTTGATATCCATTTTGGTTACCCCTTGGCACATTCTGCACCAAAGACGAATCACCATCTGCAAGAACAAACAAAAAAAAAAATCAAAACCTTACATCTCGATTGATAAAACGCTATAAACTCATAAAACAAAAGTAAATACCAAACATTACCTGTAAGAGTAGAGCGTGCAAGCGCACTATTGTTCGACCCGACCCATTCATCAACCAAATCCTTCCATTTCCTATTACATATACAAAAGATAAATCAAGCTCAACAGCAATTTACAATAGAAAAATAAGCTTTTCCAAACATACTAGATTCAAATCCAATTCACTCTCAATCATACTCACCTCACCAATTGCTTCACCAGTCCTCTTACTTCATTTGACGGATGCTTTCGAAGTCGATTAACGTTCCTTCCTATATCCGTTTCCTAATTTGATCATCAAAAATCAGTGTATGTAACCGAAACTCGTACACAATAACATTAATACGTAAAGTAATAAACACAGATGATGTTTATTCACCTTAAGGACTGTAAAAGTCAGATCCATATCAGCTAGGGTTTGTAGCAATTCAGCAATAGCATCATCAGTCTAAACCACAATATCATTAACAAAAAGTCAACTAACAATCTAATAAACCATAATATCATTCATAAAAGGGTCAACTAACAATAATAACTCAACTAAGAATCTAATACACAAGATGAACACATATGATTCATTGAAAGCTATACCTGATTTGAATCCTCAAGCTGCTCTTTAATTCTCAGAACTTTAGACTGCTCATCATCAAACAAACCTCCATACGGATCTGGTTCATCATCTTCGTCCTCTTGCGGAGTTAACGGCGAATCGTCACCTCCTCTGACGTCATCATCACCTCCTCTGACGTCATAACCACCACCTCTGACGTCATCGTTCACCTTCCAGCCAACGCCGTTCGGAATCTGCTCATTCAGATCCACGTCGCAATTACTACACCGTTCGGAGTACAGCCGCTGCACGATTCCGTCTCTCCGACGCTTAAGCTCGCCGGAATATTCCGTCGAAGCTAAGGTTATCGCCGCATCAATGATTCCCCAAACATCGGCCGTTGAATTCGATAAAATCGCCCTAAATTCATCCAAATCCATAGCCTAACTACAAAACCTAAACTGATTACCGAAATTTATCGATCTCAGCGTATACACAACGAGATCTAGGGTTACGGAAACCGTGTGACGTCAGAAAACCACGGCGGAGTGGCCGCCGGTGACCGGCGATGATGAACGGATAATCATGATAACACCGGCAGATCAATAATAATAGGAGATTATTGTGTAGAAATTGATAGCAATATGCAGGAAATTGAAATTGATTATGAATATGAACGATTTTGGATAAAGAAATTATGCAAAATAATAATTTTCTTGTTGTTGTTTTGTGTTGGTTTAGCCTACGCGCTCATGTGTTTGATGGGAAGCAAGTAGGAAGTAGGAGTGTGGATGGACTAATTCCGTTATTTCTTTTTCAAACTTCTATTTTCATGGGCTCATGTCCGTAAAAAACAAAACTATAACCAAATATTGAACCATTGACTAAAAAATAACAAACAAAATTAACCAAAAACCGATCAAATCGAACGGTTTGGTTAAGTGTATCTCTATAATTGAGTCATCGGTTAGGGTTATGATTAAGTAATTTTTTATAACCGAAATTGAACCGAACTTTTATAATATTAATATAATTTAAGTTGGTAAATATTATGTTTTTATCTTCTAATAGTTTGAAATGTTTGTTGTTACATGGTAATCATGTTATCAAGTCTTAACTGATGTTTTTTTTAAATTATATTTTGTGCTTCTAGAAACTAATAGAGACCATTTGGGTTTTGTAGTTTGTTTCATGGTTTGTAAATTTATAGATTTGCCCTTCATTTTTCAATAAAACAAGGTAAGCAACTTAATAAGAAAAATGTCATGATATCTTTAGCCCGATTATTAATACAATAATAAACACATTTAAAAGAATAAAATACGATCAACATGATATAGTATAACTAACCAAAACTAACAATTTTTATATTTAATGTTTTTTATTATGTTTTTGATATAAACCATGAATATTTCCATCTATTGCCCATCATAAAACACTATAATCGAACCATGTTCAGTTTGTACAAAGCAAAAAAAATATACATTGGATAATTAACCGAATATAGCCGAAACTAGGGTTGCAAACGAACCAAACGAAGAAGACCTTGTTCGTGTTCGTTTGTCAAGAAATATATGTGTTCACGAACTGTTTATGAACACTTACTGAATGAGATAATATGTTAGTGTTCGTTTCTTAAGGTAATGAACTTTTTCGTGTTTGTTTGTTAAATTTGGCGACGAACAAAAACGAATATTAATAAATACAAATGAGAATAAACTAATGCTCATAAACACAAATCACAAATGGAAAAAAAACAAACACAAACGAACGTTCATAAACAGAATATATAATACACTGACACTTATTAAATATTTTATTAGTCGGAATTTGGAAGTATCTAGATAAATATAAAAACTAAAAACACTATTGAACTATCGAACACAAATGAACACGTTACCGAACGCTCACGAACATAAATGATAGAACACAGCATTTGTTCATGTTCGTTCATTTAACTAAACGAACAAAATTTTTTGTTCGTGTTCATTTGTTTAATAAACGAACGAACACAAACAAACTTCCCGCCGAACGGTTCACAAACTGTTCGTCGAACGTTTGGTTTGTTTGCAGCCCTAGCCGAAGTTGATCCATAACCCATGGTTAACCGACCCATGCTTAACTGACCATCAATTATGGTTATTGTTAAGATGCGGGGGTGTGGTAGCGGGACATGATCGGGATGCAGACGCGTCCCCGATTAGGAACACCCCCCCCCCCCCCCCCGCCATAACATTTGAGTAAATCGGTAGTCTAATTTTGAACGCCCCGAAGCCATTTTTCGAATGTTGTAAATGTTGTCGTTGGCAACGGTACAATCTAAAAATAAACTTTAATTAATCATTTTATTTCCTATTTAAACACCTTTAAACCATTTTTCAATTCACAAACTCAACCTCTCAACCATTTTTCACTATTTTGCCAAAAAAAACTCATGGAACCAAGCCGATCGAACCCTCTTCCATTCTTTCCAAACACACCTGCTACTCCCTCGACTTAACCTCCACTCGTGTACCCCACGACGCCGATGGTTCCATTTCTGTTTAGTATTTTTAGTCAAACTCTAAATGCTTGGAAAATGTGATAACAACATCAACAACATGCTTTGCTAATGTAAATGCAATTACAACTACCACAAATGCCACCGACCCAACCATTTGCTCAAATCGCACCCGAGCATGACTTCATTTCTTTAGCCGTAGATGACGATGTTTGAAACACCCGGAGAAGTTAATCGATAAAAACGCAGCGGAAATACCGATTTCAAAATTCTTTCTTAATTATCTATATGACATACTTGAAAATTCATTTATAAAATGTCGAACACTTTCTATCAAAAGATTTACAACATCATTCTTGATTAATGCGTTAAATGTAATACGAAATTACAAGCAAAGGATCGCTCCTTCCGGACAATCCTTGCTCTTTGACTCGACCTTGAACCTCTTAGACTCCTTAGTAATGATAATTCCGTACAACCTGCAATCACCAAGTATATCCGCATCATTTATATTTGGTGACGTCATTCGTAACTTTAAACATACGTGATTAAATAATCACTCCATATTCTTTCTACTCATGCTAATCCTTTCGATTATCTTTCCGAGTACAATCTTGCATCCAAATTGTCAAATCTTCATAAGGTCAACATTAGTATACCTGCACTTACATCTCATTCTCAGAATAACGATTAGTAACTTTAATACTCAAATGTATTGAAGCCATGTATGTACATACACAAGCTCTATTCTTTCGTGTACAATAAATCCCTCTACGTGCATACATACCTACCTGTTTAAATATATATTAATACACATATACATGCTTACATTTATGCTTACCTCCATAACCAAGATCTTACCTACTAATTACAATCCCATACAAATGCACTAACAAATCCCAGCCACAAACATACATATAAATAGGGCTCATACGTACAACATACGTACATGCTCATTTTTTACTCACACCTACCAGTGGATTTCATCTAAAATGTAGATAAAACCATACCCATACCTATACATACCTCTAGACTCATTTAGTTCCCAATTTCGTTCCCACACATACACACACCCGCAGACCTATTTCTAAGCCCGTTAGACTTCTAACTCTTAATCCAAGATCAACCAACTACCACCTCAATCCATGCTACTTTCTATATTTTGACTCGTTCACTTATATTGTGTAAATTCCAAACATAGACGACTACCTACTACTTACCACATCATTACTTACCTTGGTTCTTACCCTTGCGCATAACTACTTACATGGTTACCTATATTCAACATAACAAACTTCATTTATTAAAAGAAGATGTGATTCCGGAAGTCACTTACCTTAAGCGTCCGCGTTCGTGCTTGCCTCCTTGCTTCCTCTTGACCCGTGAGCCATCCATGCTCGAGTCAATTAATAAGATTTCCGTCCTTACATGTCATTGCATTCATCACATGGTTAGCTTATGTAAGCATACATACAAACATTCGTTTTCTTTACATTCGTACATTACTCAAATTTCATTAATCATTTGCCGCATATATAAGATATATACTAATAGTCGCTTCATTCCAACTTCTCATAACTCAATTATCATCACGCAGAATCACATCAACATCTAGTACATAACGCATTAAATTCCTATTCTAACAATCGTGTCCAAAGGCCAATCTATGATATTCATACATTGTTGACTTTAAAAGTCAACTAGCCTATTTATACATTTTCAAATTATGAACATGAAACCATCTTAAAATGACAAACAATGGTATTAACATCATACGTATGCATTTCATGCTCATATTATATTACAACTACCTAGTCACCAATTTGCATACATATACACATACATTATCCATCCCATTCATACTAGCATATTTATATCTTTATAACTTACACTATAACCCGTACTTAGCTAACCCGACATCATTCCAAATTTACCCTTTTCTAGAACTCTCATATGCTTCATGTTTACTTCTTAATCATAATCCGCACGGTGCGTATTACATCATTCAAACATTTGGCATGAACTCCTAAAGCATACTTCTACCGAAACACACATTATTACATTCTCATATGGAATTCGTCAAGGACATATTCCTCGTGATATTTTACGATCAAATACATCATAATTACCTTATATATATATATAACTACCTGTCACTTGCATACAATTTCACATATCATTGCCATTTAGGCATTTCATCAAACACTTGGCGTGCGTACTAGTTTCTAAGCATAACGTACAATTATTTCATGGCTTTCTTCCTAGTTCTTGCTTTCAATCATCAACAAAACCAAACATCAAACCAATATCATACCATATTCAACCTTACGAGCAAGAATTAACTACATACAACACAGCATGTCAAAAATTGAACAAAGATTAGATATGGGTGACATACCCATGTCGCCATCTTCACCATCAATGGTGAGTTTCACCTCTAATAATCGAATTACTCAAAATCATTCATAGCCCAAGTTTTGATTTGTTGATTCTAACTCATCCCCATGCTTAATTTCATATGAAATCAAAGATAATATACATACCCATACTTGCAAGATCACTAAATCAAAAACTATAACTTACGACATGTTTAGCAAGTCTAGATGATCATGTATTAGGGTTCATGCATAAGATTTGGCCTTGATCACCCTTCCAATTTGCTGATTTTTGGATTGTGAGGGTTTTCACCCTCTCCTTCTCTGGCTCTGGTCGACACACACACCACTGATGTGTGTGTGTTTGTGTTTTTAATTTTGTTTTAATCAATCATATTTCCAATTGTCCACTTTTAACCCTTCTTATTTGAGTGTTTATAACTAGTTAACCCACTCCATGCCATAAAACTAAGGGAACATATTCACGAATTATCGTTCGTAACCTAGTTAATTTATTTTCATGTTATAATGTATGGAAACATACGGTGAATATAATTATTCGGGTTTTCGGGACGTTACAAGTCTACCCCCCTAAAGGAGGTTTCGTCTCCGAAACCTTTCACATTCTTACTCCTACCATTTTATTGTATTCATTCAAAGGGTACACTACAACATGAATACATTCGGGATCTTGACTAAGGGTTTCATTCATAACTAAGCATAATACGCATTATCCCTACCTTTTTAAATTAAGCAAATTACTTTCATAATCACATAAAAGTCAAAATCTTATCCAGAGCTCTTATTAGTGTCGTTTTCATTTTATAATTCTAGTTCCTAGCATACATCATCACTAGCGGTTCTTTCATTGAATTCATTCAAATTATACTATTGCAGGAACGTACTCGTGGTCATATTAAGGTTTTTGCTTGTACAGACCTAAATTTACGGCTTGTTTCTACCTTTCTAATCAAGCATAATATATTCATACATTTGCTAATCAAAATAAATCGATTTATTTCATTCTACTCATCACCATGATCTAACCCCAATGTCCCATTACTGACGTTACTTCTAATTACCTTCATGTTCATACGGGGGGTCAACATATTATCATACACATACTACAAATATTCAAAGACTTGTTAATAATACAAAGAAACCACCCTTCTTAAACTTATGTATTCGTACTTGGCACAGAAATTAAGCATCATCCCACGGTTACTATTGTTACTTATACCATGTACACCTCTAAGCTGGCCTCAAATCATCTAATTCACATCACTTACTACTAGCTCCCTTCACGCACTACTTTTATTTACTAAGTAAGTATGTTACGCAAATGCTTCTTGCGAGCGTTTAACCAATGCCCTAAACTTTTACTCAAAGATTTTGAATTTGTTTTCTTAATAACATAATTTCCTTCTTATATTACCCAAGCTAAACATTCAATGTACCAAATCTTACTCATAATCTCAAGCTAAACATTTTACTAACCTTGATCTCCTTGGATAAACCAACGGTCTCTGACCAGGATCGGCTCGATTCTTTATGAGTTCATGCAATACTTGGATTGGTCGTATCCATTCATCTGTTGAGCTTCTGCCCATGCGCATTCTTTCCAACAATGTCTTGTTCATATGAACATGGCCAACAAGCTCAACATCAAAATTAGCATTTTCTAACGGTTCTTACTATCTTGCATATTCTATCAGAATTTCCACAGTTACAATCATTCAAGTACAATGCCACCCGACAATCATCTAGAACATTCTTGAAATTCACTCCACTTTGTAGTACGATTTTGTACATACCTTTAGTTCAAACATGCTCAGAATAATGTCATTACATCATCATAGCGTTCCTTGCAAAAAATTTCTCTTCCCCTGTATACTTACGCTATTCTCCAGGCCTCAGCCCATTATTTACTTATATAGTTTGACTTCTGCAGTTCGACCTTCGAAGTCGGTCTGTATCTTCTTACTTATCCTATATGTATTGTAGTATATGCTTGTACCTCTTTTCAATTAATTTTCTTACTACAACGACATCTTTCATTGTTTTGCTTGTATAATAGACTAAACTTTTCATGTTCTTTTACTATTATTTGCCTTATAATTAATCGACTCAATTTCGTTGGCATTTTAGGGGGTCAATCTGTAGCTATATCATTACACTAGATGTACGTTTACAATACTTTAGTATAGTAAGACATACTTAGTCCTGGTATGGCTACCAATACACTTGCTTACTGGGTTTATACCCTCCTTTGACTTGGGGTGAATGGTACAATTTCTTATTCATCCTTACTCGACTCTTAATCATTATGAATCTGATCCTTCATTCTCATAGGTTTTGTTCTTAATTACTTAAAGATTCCAGTCTTTTCCTTCTTACATATTACTCTCATGTATTAGATCCGTATTTGCCTACGGATATTATATTATCTTTATTATTTTCCACTTCTTATAACTTTGATCCGTGACTACTTATGGATTTCAATCTTTCACTCATGCCTTGCATTCTTTTATGTTTAAGTCCATATATGGATTCAAACCTTTCATTCTTACTCTTCATTCTTTTATGTTTGAATCCGTCGATGGATTCAAACCTTTCATTCTTTTATGTTTGAATCCGTCAATGGATTCAAACCTTTCATTCTTACTTTTCATTCTTTTGTGTTTGATTTGTACTTCCTTACATATTTAAAGCTTCTTTATCTACTTTTCATTCTTAGTAGTTTGATCTGCACATACTTGCAGATTCAAACCTTTCATTCATACATTCCTTTCATACGTGTTTAATCCGTACCCGCCTACGGATTTAAACCTTTCATTCTCATAGAATACCTTCTTTTCTTGAGAGTCTTACAAACCCTTTCACCCGCACTGTAACAACCCGCTTCCTCGCAAGCTCGTCACTCCCGTTACGCCTAGTACCAGAGATTCGAATCATAATGTAACCTAAATCGCTTATTACATTATATCGCATATTTTCGCATCACATCGCACATCACAACGCTTACGCATATATCGCACCCGCTAAATACTACAAACTTTGCATGAAGTTTCCAAGGCTATCTGCTCGCTTAAACTGCAACGCGACTCTCGTAAGACTTGGGAACAAAGCCGCATGCTACATCGCTTACTCATTGAATCTTAACTTAATTTAATCGATTAATACGCTTAATGCCTTGCTAATACGCTTAATATAACTATCTAATATGAACCGAATCACCAAACGAACTCGCAACACGAAATAATCGAACAAAACTTGGCCACTAGGTCAAGTTCGGCCGAACTTGTATATCACAAGTTCGCCTGAACTTGTCTAAGCCTCATAACACTTCTCAAACCACAAGTCCGCCCGGACTTGTCTTAAACTCATCAAGAACACACAAGTTCGCCCGAACTTGATACAAGTTCGCCCGAACTTGATGCCTGCTCACTCATTCTCACTTCACCTATAAATACTCAGCTCCATTCTTCATTTGCACTTGCTGCAAGTTCGCCCGGAGCTCCCCAAAACCGAAACCCTTTGTTTTCTAAGTAAGAATCATCTCGTTTCGAGCTACAACAGTGTTTACAACGATTTTACACAAGGTTTCTACCTTCGATTTCATCAAAACTCTTCTGTTTACGAAAATCTTCATCTTTTTTTATACAAAACTTCTGTTTTCCACTCAGATCTATGTCAAAGTCTGAGAAAAACCTTTTACACATCGATTTTTACACAATATTCGTACTAAATAACGTATGTTTCGTTCACTTTGAAGTGGAACGAGGTGTTGTCAAGCTAGATCTCAGATCCGGAAGCACAAGGACGAAATCGTCACTTTGCACAAACTGGACTAAACCGTTCGAACCTTCAAGTTCGCCTGGATTAGTCTGAGTTTCTGTAAAATGGCTAAAACTCGCTCCAAAAGACCTCTTCAGCCTTTGTTTTGCTCAGTAGCCTAGGGTTGAAAGGATGGACACTCGATTTCCTCAGCAAACAACACGAAACGCATGATTTGGATGCCAAAACAGTCAAGTTCGCTCGGAAAACCACAAGTTCGCTCGAACTTGTCACCAGCATAGTGACCAAGTTCACCCGAACTTGTCTAAAAACCTCAGTAATTCAGGCAAGTTCACCCGAACTTGTTTTCCCCTTCTTCAAAAAGGGCAAGTTCGCCCAAACTTGCCTCGTTTCTTAGGAAACCAGACAAGTTCGCCCGAACTTGTACCTTCAGTAAACCTAGACAGTCAAGTTCGCCCGAACTTGTACCCTAGCGTACAAGTTCGCCCGAACTTGTCTACTGTCCTCTCAACGTTAAATGTTTTAGCAATTCGGAAGACTGATGCACTTCTGTTCGCTTACAGGCTGATCCGGCGCTCTCCTCAACTCATCTCAGATCTCATCTCTCCTTTAATCGCACCAACTGTGAGTATACTTGACCCATTTTCGCTTTAATGCACTTTTTGGGTGTAACATATGTTCTTATCAAAAATACACCACGCACGCTAAACTGATTTATCACATGCGAATATCTGTTATACATATTTATACGTGATTTGCTAGAACATATATGCTAGGGCACTTTTCGTTATCTCCACCTTAGCTAGTATGGTACTGTAGAGGGGCTCTCATCTGACGGGGTTTAGCTAAGATGTATGCGCGAGCTCTCTGAGAGTATAGCATGAGAAATTGTCTTGTGAGTTTATGTCTTGTATGAATCATGTTTATGTATGAAGAAAATCGCTATACTTATACCTACTATGTTATTATATCAAAACTTGTATGCTCGCCAATACATTATTGTATTGGCAATTATTTTAACGTATGTTGCAGGTTATTGAGTTCTACTTGCTGCAAATGGACGTAGGATTTCACCTTTAGAAATGCATGTAATAGAATCTAGGGAAGATCAAATTATGTTTGTTTGAGAGATGTTGGATATTTGTAATAATTGTTTATGGGTTATATGTTTGTTAGTATGGGATAACGAATGTTTAAATATTGTCACGTAAATAGTTGTTATGGATTCTCTCGAGCAATCTGATTCGCCTAGTGTCGCGCCCTGATGATTCCGTCATTGGTTGGGGTGTGACAGATTGGTAGCAGAGTCATAACTTTAGGGAATTAGGTAGAAATGCCATGTTTGACCTAGTCTATAGTTAGGACACCAAATCAGACCGTTACGCATCGATTAAACACCGAAACCAAAACAAACAGACAAGTTCGCCCGAACTTGGGGGCAAGTTCGCTCGAATTGATCAAGTTCGCCTGAACTTGATCAATTTCGCCCGGACTTGACCAAGTCCGCCCGAACTTGTCAGTCCCCTACAACATCAACAAGTTCGCTTGGGTTTAGCAAGTTCACTCGAACTTGACATTAGTCTGATGCCAAGTTCGCCCGAACTTAACCAGAACTCTTCGACACGAACTTTTAAACATACGCTTTTCCTAAAACTGCCACAATACACGTGAAGAACGCTCGTATCACACCAACGAGTCGATTTGTCTGGAATAGGCGTGAAAACCACGAACTCTCGACGAATCACTCACTCCGCATATTCTCATCTGCACGAAATTGTATGTTATGTTAGGAGTGATATCCACATCTTAACAGAAATTTCCCATTCTATCCGATGGAAGCCTCCTGATGGGTCCGGGAGGTGAAAGCACAATCAGGGACTCGAAGTTATCAAGTTAGGGGTGAAACCCAAACCTTGAAAACTCGTCCCACTCAACGATTTTCAATCTCACTAAAGTCTTGATTGTTTCCAACGCTTCGGACGCGTAGTAACCGGAAGGGTGATGTCGTTAGCCGCGGGGCGGTGAGAGAATTTACCTATTAGACAAAAGCGTGTGCCCGAACTCGGCGGAATGATCAAATCACTTTGGGTGGTCGCTGTCTCAAAACCCAGGACATTCCATTGATTTTAAGCCGCAATCGTCGATTTTATGCATCATCGATTTACATGTGCTCCTCGCACGTTTTAACAAATTTTAAACCTTTATGTTTTCGATTTGTCGCTTTACGCTTACCGCTTTATCGCTTTCATCTCGCTATGTTAATGCACAACTCGCACAACCATCGCAATCTATAACAAGAGCTAATTCTCGCAACAAAACTAAATCCTACAACCCTGTTAACCGCATCCTCGCGTTATACTGCCAATAGATATACGTATCTAAATATCTATATATACATATAGCATGTAATTACACGCGCTTATGTGAATACATGAGAATTTAGGAGATATAGTGTTTTCCTATGTGGCTCCTATGTGAAATACGTATTATTATAACCAGTTTTTAACGCCTAAACCGCATCGCAATTACAAATCATTATAATCGAATCTCATTCCAAATCTCTTTGTTCAGATGTCTTCGAACGCTTACAACTCTCGACGTCAAGCCCGAAGAAACTCCGATAAGAGGATTGCTTCCCTCGTGGCCAAGGAAATGGCCAAGGTTATTCCTCAAATCATCACCCAAGTTCAAGCCCTCAGCAACTCTCAGACATAGGAAGATTTTAAGTCCGACGCACCAAAGTCTACATTCTCCAACAAGCAATCCAAGGCCTGTGACCCCATGGTTTTCACATGTGAAGGAAGTGTATCTCAAATGCTCCACTGGTTTGATGCCATTGAGGTTACCCTTCGTCATAGTGGGTGCCCTGAGCATTTTCAGACCACCTGCGCTACCGGAGTATTCCAATCCTGAGCACTCGACTGGTGGACAGCCGAGCGCATCAAACGTGGGAACGACGCAGCTTACGCGCTATCGTGGGAGGAACTGAAGGAGCTTATGAAGAGAGAGTACTGCCCTCCCCACGAAGTCCAAAAGCTCGAGAACAAATTTTGGAAAATCAAGCAAATCGAAGGTGACAACGCCGGCTTCACAGCTAGGTTCAAACAGCTTAGCATTATTTTCCCTAACCAAGTCGACACTCCTGAAAAAGCAATCAAAAAGTACATGCGTGCTTTGCCGGAGTGTGTGGGTGATTTTGTCGAAGCTGCAAGACCGGCTACCATTGAAGAAACTTATCAACTGGCCGTAGAAATCAACGACAAACGGGTATTGGAAGGGTTCTTCTCCAAAAATCCCGCCAAGAATCTGAATCAAGCTACTGTCGAATTGTCCGACAATTCCGACAATGATTCCGACAATGATTCCGACAACGAATCCGAGAACGATCCCAACGACGACTCTGATGACGACGACGACACATATACGCAAGCTGTCGCTGAGCCTAGCCGCAAGAGAAAGAGCTCGAGTTTCAACTACTCCGCCACTGAGCCGATCAACCCTGAACCTCTCCAGACAGTTGCACTACCAAGGCGTGCCTACACTGGACCTCACCCTCAGTGCCGGATGTGTACTTATCACCACTGGGCCGAAGCCAGCTACCACTATTGCATCAACTGCGACTGTTATGGCCACTACACCAGCAAATGCCGACAGGACCACGACAACCCGAGATGCTAGCACTTCCCGCACCAGAGGCACCAGCAGCCGCAGCCCCAGCAGAAGAAGACATCGACATCAACACCGACCAGGCACAGGACGACGTCCTCGACGGTATGAATTTCGACGCTATTACTTATGCTTTATAATTATTCTATTAATTGATGTCACATCAATATATGACGACATCTTTCCATCTCGAATCCTCGCACTTAGTCTAGGCTCGCACACACTAGTTATTACTACTAATGTTATATAGTATATCACGATATAATACACTTTTCTACCCCTACTACGCGCCTTTAAAACAACTTATGATAACCATGCAAACACCAAACTAATCACGGGTGCACACGGGATTATTTTGGGGTCTGGACAGGGATCGTAATGAGTTCTAATGGTACCCTAACGTTAAAAGCGTGGTTAAAACATGGTGGATACGCCGATGGTACTTCCTATGCATAAGCGTTTTAACCATGTCAACAAAGCGCGACACCTATCCACGGGACGGAGGAGGTGTGGTTAAAGCATGTTGGATACGCCGTTGGTACTTCCTATATATAAGTTTTGCCATGCTAACAAACTTCCGTGGAGACGTGCCATGTGTAGTTGAACGTTATTAGACCTTCCATATTATGATGATTATTTTCACACACAAAACTCCTCCGCAAGGGCGTAACATCTTATCGCTTTTTTGATCGCGCAAACGCTAGATACCCCGCGAGTCTACAGCAAGGCTATCGCACTATCGCAGGGATCTACCTCATGTCGCTTATCGCTTATCGCTTATCGTTTATCGCTTATCGCTTTAACGCTTATCCCATCTCTCGTTCTTACCGCTTCGCTATTCCAATCGTTAATCTATCCATGTCATGCCGACACGCATGACATCACTCCATGGAACGGAGGCGGTATGGCTAAAACATGGTGGATACACCGCTGGTACTTCCTATATATAAGTGTTTTAGCCATGTTAACAAACTTCCGTGAAAGGATGCCATGTGGGGTTCGACGTTATTCAAGCCCTCATAAATTCTTGGTTTCCCCCTTCACCGCGTGGACCAAGAATACCGAAATCTATCTATATTGTGTCAACACGTCTGACATCGCTCCACGAAACGGAGGCGATATGGCTAAAACATGGTGGATACGCCGCTGGTACTTCCTATATATAAGTGTTTTAGCCATATTACAAACCTTCGTGGGAAGATGCCAAACAAGTTTTGACACTAATTAAACTTTTTGATACCTTTAAAATTAGTTTTACCGTTATGTTTTTATAATTAAATCTTTTAAGCAAGTAAAACCCTTCCCACAATGGGAATCGACCGCCTAGCGCCACGCTGTGATGAGATTTTCATAAATAGAACTTCTTTAAAACACTTTTTTGTGCTGGTTAATAAATCTTTCAAAACTTAAAAGCATTTTCTTGATTCCCAGCTCGTGAATTATCAACCACGAGTCAATTAATCCGTTTTACTCATCAACTCTTTTCACCTTCGAGACGCTTTCACTCATCAGTCCTCGATCGACCGCTCCGCCATCCTCGACTTACGCTAAACGCCTTATCGCTAACTATCGCTATATGTTCGTGTCAACTCTCAAGTCTTCCCTTCGAATAAATTTCGGGACGAAATTTCCTAAAGTAGGGGAGACTGTAACAACCCGCTTCCTCGCGAGCTCGTCACTCTCGTTACGCCTAGCACCAGAGATTCCGATCATAATGTAACCTATATCGCTTATTATGCTATATCGCATATTTTTCGCATCACGTCGCACATCACAACGCTTACGCATATGTCGCACCCGCTAAATACTACGAACTTTGCGTGAAGTTTCCAAGGCTATCTGCTCGCTTAAACTGCAACGCGACTCTCGCAAGACTTGGGAACAAAGCCGCATGCTAATACGCATAATATAACTATCTAATACGAACCGAATTGCCAAACAAACTCGCAACACGAAATAATCGAACAAAACTTGGCCACTAGGTATGTTCGGCCAAACTTGTCTAAGCCTCATAACCCTTCTCAAACGACAAGTCCGCCCGGACTTGTCTTAAACTCATCAAGAACACACAAGTTCGCACGAACTTGTAGCAAGTTCGCCCGAACTTGATACAAGTTCGCCCGAACTTGATGCCTACTCACTCATTCTCACTTCACCTATAAATACTCAGCTCCATCCTTCATTTGCACTTGCGCAAGTTCGCCCGAATTCCTCAAAACCGAAACCCTTTGTTTCTAAGAAAGAATCATCTCGTTTTCGAGCTACAACAACGTTTACAACGATTTTGCACAAGGTTTCTACCTTCAATTTCATCAAAACTCTTCTGTTTACGAAAATCTTCATCTTTTTTATACAAAACTTCTGTTTTCCACTCAGATCTATGTCTAGATCTGAGTAAAACCTTTTATAAATCGATTTTTACACAATATTCGGACTAAATGACGTATGATTCGTTCACTTTGAAGTGGAACGAGGCGTTGTCAAGCTAGATCTCAGATCCGGAAGCACAATGACGAAATCGTCACTTTGCAAAACTGGACTAAACCGTTCGAACCTTCAAGTTCGCCAGATTAGTCCGAGTTTCTGTAAAATGGCTAAAACTCGCTCCAAAAGACCTCTTCAGCCTTGGTTTTGCTCAGTAGCCTAAGGTTGAAGGGATGAACACTCGATTTCCTCACCAAACGACGCGAAAACGCACGATTTGGATGCCAAAAAGTCAAGTTCGCTGAACTGTACAATTCAAGTTGCTGAACTTGTCACCAGCATGGTGACCAAGTTCGCCCGAACTTGTCTAAAAACCTCAGTAATTCAGGCAAGTTCGCCCGAACTTGTTTTCCCCTTCTTCAAAAAGGGCAAGTTCGCCCGAACTTGCCTCGTTTCTTAGGAAACCAGACAAGTTCGCCCGAACTTGTACCTTTAGTAAACCTAGACAGTCAAGTTCGCCCGAACTTGTATCCTAAGGTACAAGTTCGCCAGAACTTGTCTACTGTCCTCTAAACCGTTAACCGTTTCAGTAATTCGGAAGACTGATGCACTTCTGTTCGCTTACAGGCTGATCCGGCGCTCTCCTCAACTCATCTCAGATCTCATCTGTAACATTTATGAAAAACGGGTTCAAAACCCGCTTCGTTTAATAATCAAGTATTCAGTTACAAGTTTCGTTGCGTATTTACTGTGCCGGATATTTTAAATAATACATAAGTAATAAATAATTGAGAATTTAAAAACTATAATTAATAAATAATAAGTAAAAAAATATTAATAAAAAAGGGGGTCAACCGGAGTCGAACCCGGGTCTACCGGGGAAATACACACATCAAACACCACTGTGATACACGCACATGTTGAGAAATAATTGAATCAAATAAAACTTAAGTTCCACCCGTGAATCATCTGTTTGCGACAAGTACTGAAACCGCCCAACGGTTGTCAAATAATCATAGACCTTTAGTGTGGTCGCGAGATTTTTGAGTGTAACCGATGATGCAATGTCAGTTACAACCCACGTCCTTAATCAATTCAAATCTATGACTCAATACATATGATTGTCGAGATTGAAACCGAAATGAAATTACTCCCAATTTACACTAAAAATACCATCGCCTCACACCTCGGAAACACTCGCAAAACCCTCAATTTTTCACTCTAACTTCTGTTGTCGGAATCACTGTCTGCAACCGCCGGAGTTGGTCACCAGAAAAGCGAACCTCGATTTCCTGTTTGGTATGAGTCTTAATTTTATTCTGTGTAATATGTTCAATTTATGCTAAGTATTTAAAACATCAGGGTAGTTAAAATCATTTGTTAATCGAGTTCTGGTTCAGTGTTGAAACCATTGAAGAAGATGAGTTCTCGATTAGTAATCTAAAAGAAATAATAATCGGATCTTAACTGAGTTAGACACACAGACCAATGGTGGAATGTGTGCGTAAATAACATACACGACCCGAGTTCGAATCCCTACTCAACGCCGGTTTTCTAATCAGAATGTTTACTTTTTAAAACCAAACTAAATCAGTTCTCAAAAAGTATATAAATATAAAGTAATTTCATTATATAATGGGTTAGACACCCAGCCCAGTTGGTTGGGCTGGGTGCAGAGTAGCATAACGATTGCGGGTTCGGCCTCAGTAGGCGCGGCGGGTTGTTTGGTCTAAAAGCTTTTTAAATTTATTAATTTCTGAATAAAGCTAACAAGAGTATAAGTATAATTGAAATCAGGAATTCTAACGGGTTAGACACGCAGCCCAGTTGGCCGGGCTGCGTGCACACAAACGAAAGGTCCCGAGTTCGATCCCGCACACCGCCTGAATAATCACTGTCTGACCGGTCAGACCCTGGTCAGACCTGACAAGTCAACCCACATTTTTTTATTATTTTTACTTATTTTTTAAATTGAAAAATTATTTAAAAATACTTAAAAATAAGATTTTTAAAGTTAGAAAATTTCATTAAACTCACAAAAATAAACCTAAAAATCCCACTAAAGAGCCTAATTAAAAATATTAATCTCAAATAAAATTTACTTATTTATCGAATCATTTCGTTATTATTTAGGTTAGTTTTTCCCTCGTCGGTTGAATCGTAAACTCGTGCGCATTCATCACCATCAAAGAATGCTCCCACGGTGAGTGAATCTCTACCAATTCCCCGTTTCAATCATGTTTTGGGGTGTATCATGTGTCGTACAATTCTTTTATTTTATTTAAACACTTGTGCATACATCATACCCGTGATCAAATGTGTATCAATTGTTGTGTGAATTATATGTAGATTGGATTTATCATTTTCAGTGCACGCATTTCATTAGGCCCATCAGTTCCCCGTGGGATACGGGTTGAGCATCAGGAGCCTCATTAGATCGGCTCTGTTTGATTGAGCCTTGATCTCGCATACATCATCATTAATGTCATATACTCATCCAAAGTGGTTTGTGATTGTTTATCTATATATGTTTGCTCACATGTGATTATTGCACGATTTATCTTTATTAAATAAAACAAGAAATTAGTAAAAAAATGTTTTATCAAGGTTCACTCGCCAACTTTTGTTGACCCAAAATCTCCCCCGTTTTACACATGATACAGGTGATCCAACTGAGACAGGAAACACTTAGGAAGGCCTAGAAGAATAAACAAGTTTATGCTTTGGAATAATTATGTAGTTTCATTTTCTTGTAATTGTATGAATTTTGTTTTGAATATTTAAGTTTGTAATTTGAATTTAATAAATATGAAACAACTTAGTAAACATCATGAGCTTTGGTGATAACCCAATTATGCCCCGACTTTTATTCCGCTGCGGGTCGGGTGTGACAGATTGGTATCAGAGCTTGTGACTATAGGGATATAGGATAGGTTATTAGACCCTTAGAGCCTATACTATAGTTGATTAAATTTTAAATTGTTTATGCGTTACATACAAAATTCATGATGTTTATATGCTTTATGTTTATTTTCACACTCAATGTTATGCAAGCATGCTCACAAATACATGTTATTATCATCATGAATCATATCCTCATAACATATCATATCCATGAGAGCACACACCTCACGATTCCCATGATTTTTGCAATTTTGTATTTTTCAAATCACATCAAAGTGAGTTCTCATGACAGGCATGTAGTAACTGGAAGGGTACGAGTACCGGTAGTCGGAACGTCTTGTCTAGGCTTTGCATTCGTATAAATCCAAAGTAAAGGACCAGTTTGCCTACCTGGGGACTAACGATGAGAGTACGAAGGACCTATTAGGCCAAAGCATGCTATACCAAATGTCGTGTGAGCTAACCCCACTCTGAGTTGTCATTGTGTCTACACCTGGACACCCTCCTACCATACATCTCGCAATCATATTTTACGATTTTCATTCGGGTGATGCGAGTGTTAACCCGCCGACACCAATGTGAATCCTACCAAGCCCAATAGTCATGGGGGCCCACATGACTACACAGGCAATGGTATGGGGGACATTGGAGGCCCAAACATGAGCAAACCCAAGACATCCTATAGATGTAGTTAAATTATTGCCAATTATGTTGTTTTTCATTCTCTTTACGACACATGACACCTAGAAAATTCTTAAACTCACAATCTTCTTATGTATGTTCCTGTAGATGTGGGCTAGGCAACTACGTGGAGGTAGAAAGTCAGGAAGATCAAATGAACGCTTGGCCACACAAATTGCTAAACAAATGGCCGCAGTGCTTCCTGACATCGTGATTCAAGTTCAACAAGCTCTCACCGCAAATCCCATCAACCCTCCCAATCAAGAAGACCAGAGCGTCGCCAACCCTCCTTCCAAAAAGTGCTCCTACAAACACTTCAAATCTTGCGATCCCCCAAAGTATGAAGGGACCGAAGGTGTTACCGCCCTCCTTCACTGGTTTGAAGAAATGGAGAACACTTTCCACAATTGCGATTGTCCCGAGGACCGTAAGGTACGTTATGCAACTGGAAGACTGTTTGGGGTAGCCCTTACCTGGTGGAACACGGAAAAAGGTAAGCGAGGAGTTGAAGATGCCATGGCCTTAACATGGGAAGAGTTAAGGGAACTCATGACAAGACGCTTCTGTCCAAGAAGCGAAATCAAAAAGCTGGAAGACGAATTCCACTCACTGAAACAAAAGGAAGGAGATCACACATCCTATAATAAGAGATTTCTCGAGCTGAACCAGATGATCCCTAATTTGTTCACCCCCTTGTACCGCTTGGTTGAACATTACATTCGAGGTCTCCCCTCGAAAATCCAAGATTCGGTTTTAAGCACTTCGCCTGCAACACTTGAAGCCGCAATGGAATTAGCTACAGAACTCACTGAGAATCGTATCCGAAACAGCAAATTCAAAGATGAGAAGAAGAAAGCATCCATTGAGACCCCAACTACAAACCACCCAGTCTCATCCTCAAAGTTTGCTGGTAAGAGGAAACGTAATAGCAAGAATTTTGCTGTCACTCAAACCAACCCTCCTATCACTGCTGCACCAATCACCCAAATTGCTCCTTCAGTGGTACCATTCAAAAAGCCATACACCGGCCCACACCCAAAATGCAACCGTTGTCAGTACCATCACCCTCCCGAAAACCCCTGCCAACATTGCACAAGCTGTGGCCGTGCGGGTCACACCATCCAAACCTGTCGTACTCTTCAACGAATGAACCGCAATCAACCTCCAACCCAAACCCACAATCAGATAGTGGGCCAAGCCCAACAACCCTTACTTCTACCATTTGCACAACACATAGCCCAACCTTACTACCAACCCAACTACCCCATGATGCAACCCATGCGAGCCTGTTACAACTGTGGGGACCCAAACCACTTCAGGAACACTTGTCCACGCTTGGTGAACATCATCCATGCCCAAGCTCAAGCAAACCCGGTAAACCAAGCTAACCAAGCTCCTCCACCTGCCAGAGGAAGAGCTTTCAACATCAATGCCAACCAAGCTAGGGCTGACAACAACGTGGTCAACGGTACGTTTCTCATCAATGGTAGTTATGCATCCATTTTATTCGATACTGGCACGGATAAGAGCTTTGTGTCCTTAGAATTTGAACCTAGCCTCAACCAAACTCGTGTTAATCTCATGGAATCTCTAACGGTGGAATTTGCTGACGGAAAACCCGTTTCATTAAATTCTATTATACGCAATTGTACCCTCACTCTAAACGATCATGATTTTCCAGTTGACCTCATTCCTATGAAGTTGGGAAGTTTCGATATTATAATCGGTATGGACTGGCTCAGCCAGCATCACGCTGAAGTAGTGTGCCGCGAAAAGTTCATTCGCATTCCTCTTGCAGACGGTCAGACCCTACGTATTTTTGGGGAAACCCCTTCGAAAGGACTCAAACTAATGTCCTGCCTTCAAGCCCGAAGATATCTCCGCAAGAACTATGTCGCATTCCTAACTCACGTCGTCAAAAAGGAAACAAGGAAAGGAAACTCGAAGATATTCCAGTGGTGAAAGAATTCCCACAAGTCTTTCCCGACGACATTTCAGGACTTCCTCCTGTGAGAGAAGTCGAATTCCGCATCGATCTTGTACCTGGCACTACCCCAGTCGAAAATCTCCTTATAGGTTAGCCCCATCCGAAATGCAAGAGCTGGCCAGTCAACTGCAAGAGCTGACTGACAAAGGATTCATACGTCCTAGCTCCTCGCCTTGGGGTGCACCTGTTCTCTTTGTGAAGAGGAAAGATGGAACGTTTCTCATGTGCATTGATTATAGAGAACTCAACAAGTTAACGGTTAAAAATCGCTATCCACTACCTCGCATCGATGACCTCCTAGACCAACTTCAAGGCGCCACCTGCTTTTCAAAAATCGACCTTCGTTCTGGTTATCATCAGCTCAGAGTGCACGAAGAAGATATCCCAAAAACCGCTTTCCGGACTCGTTATGGTCATTACGAGTTCATGGTCATGCCTTTCGGTTTAACCAACGCCCCCGCTGTCTTCATGGACCTAATGAATAGGGTATGCAAACCCTACCTCGACCGTTTCGTCATAGTCTTCATCGACGACATCCTTATCTACTCCAAGTCTAAATCCGACCATGAACGACACCTTCGACTCATTCTTACACTCTTAAGGACTGAAAAGCTCTACGCTAAGTTCTCAAAATGCGAATTCTGGTTAGGAGAAGTACAATTCCTTGGACATGCCGTCAATGACAAGGGAATTCATGTTGATCCTTCAAAAATCAAGGCAGTGCAGGAATGGCAAGCGCCACGTACCCCTACCGAGGTAAGGTCATTTCTTGGTTTGGCTGGTTACTATCGACGCTTCATTGCCAATTTTTCCCGTATTGCTGTACCACTCACGGCTTTGACTCATCAAGGAAAACCCTTCATATGGGGACCTAAACAAGAGGAAGCCTTCCAAACTCTAAAGCAAAAACTTTGTGACGCACCTATCCTCACACTCCCTGAGGGTTGCGATGACTTTGTGGTATATTGCAACGCATCGGGGCAAGGGCTAGGCTATGTATTGATGCAAAGAGGAAAAGTGATAGCCTATGCCTCTAGACAACTCAAGGTTCACGAGAAGAATTACACCACCCACGACCTGGAACTTGGAGCCGTTGTGTTCGCTCTCAACATATGGAGACATTACCTCTACGGTACTAAGTGTGAAATATACACAGACCACAAGAGTCTCCAGCATATCTTCAACCAAAGGAGTTGAATATGAGGCAACGAAGATGGGTCGAACTTCTCAACGACTACGACTGTGAAATTCGGTATCATCCTGCGAAGGCAAACGTGGTGCTGATGCGCTCAGTCGAAAAGGTTATGCGAACTCCATTCTTTTCTATGTTCGCAAATCATAACCGACATCAAAGATCGAATCCGAGCAGCTCAACATGTTTCTGTAACAGAAAATGACGTACGCGATGAGCTGTCATGTGGAGCTGAACTCAAAATCGAAACCAAATCCGACGGTATTCTATACTATTTAAACCGCATATGGATTCCTGATCGCGATAACCTTCGTGATTTCCTCATGAATGAGGCGCACAAAACATGATACTTTGTACACCCAGGAGCCGACAAGATGTATCAAGACCTACGATACACCTACTGGTGGCCTGGCATGAAAAAGGATATCGTTGTTTTTGTTTCCAAGTGCCTTACCTGTTCCAAAGTAAAAGCTAAACATCAAAGACCTTCAGGACTTCTAGTCCAACCCGAAATACCCGTATGGAAGTGGGAAAACATAACCATGGATTTCATTACCGGGTTACCTCGCACCTCCAGTGGGTATGACACCATATGGGTAATAATCGATCGTCTTACAAATTTATCTCACTTCATTCCGATTCGTGAGGACTTCAAGAACGAGAAGTTAGCTAGTATCTACATCAGCGAGATCGTAAGCCGTCATGGTGTACCATTAAGCATCATTTCAGACCGTGATGGTCGTTTCACTTCACGAACATGGCGAGCCGTACAAACCGCCTTGGGTACACGATTAGACCTCAGTACCGCTTTTCATCCTCAAACTGATGGCCAATCTGAACGCACCATCCAAACCCTTGAAGACATGCTGCGAGCATGTGTCATAGACTTCAAAGGGAACTGGGACGCTCACCTACCATTAGTGGAATTTTCGTACAACAATAGCTATCATTCAAGTATCGGCATGGCTCCTTTCGAAGCTTTATATGGTCGTAAGTGCCGATCTCCAGTATGTTGGCACGAAATTGGGGAAGCGCAAATCACCGGTCAGAATTAATTCAAGAAACAACCGACAAGGTCCTTCAAATTCGAAACAATCTTCTAGCGGCTCAAAGTCATCAAAAGAGTTATGCAGACAAACGACAAAAGCCCTTGGAGTTTGACATTGGTGATCAAATACTTTTAAAAGTATCACCGTGGAAGGGAGTGGTTCGTTTTGGCCAGAAGGGCAAGCTAGAACCACGTTACGTAGGACCTTTCAAGATACTCGAAAGAGTAGGTCCTGTAGCATACAAGCTTGACCTACCAGAAAAGCTCAACAGAATTCATCCCACATTCCACGTATCAAACTTGAAAAAGTGCCTCGCCGATGAAAACCTCCATATTCCTCTGGAAGACATTCAAGTCGATGAATCGATGCACTTCGTTGAAAGACCAGTAGAAATCATGGACTTCGGAGAGAAGCGTTTAAGGCGAAGTCGTATTCCAATTGTCAGGGTACGTTGGGAGTCAAAACGAGGACCCGAGTTTACTTGGGAACGTGAAGACTCAATGCGCGAACAATACCCGCATCTTTTTCCGGTTACCACTACTACTTAAATTTCGGGACGAAATTCCTAAAAGTAGGGGATATAGTAACATTTATGAAAAACGGGTTCAAAACCCGCTTCGTTTAATAATCAAGTATTCAGTTATAAGTTTCGTTGCGTATTTACTGTGCCGGATATTTTAAATAATACATAAGTAATAAATAATTGAGAATTTAAAAACTATAATTAATAAATAATAAGTAAAAAAAATATTAATAAACAAAGGGGGTCAACCGGAGTCGAACCCGGGTCTACCGGGGAAATACACACATCAAACACCACTGTGATACACGCACATGTTGAGAAATAATTGAATCAAATAAAACTTAAGTTCCACCCGTGAATCATCTGTTTGCGACAACGACTGAAACCGCCCAACGGTTTTCAAATAATCATAGACCTTTAGTGTGGTCGTGAGATTTTGAGTGTAACCGATGATGCAATGTCAGTTACAACCCACGTCCTTAATCAGTTCAAATCTAAAATGACTCAATACATATGATTGTCGAGATTGAAACCGAAATGAAATTACTCCCAATTTACACTAAAAATACCATCGCCTCACACCTCGGAAACACTCGCAAAACCCTCAATTTTTCACTCTAACTTCTGTTCGTCGGAATCACTGTCTGCATCCGCCGGAGTTGGTCACCAGAAAAGCGAACCTCGATTTCCTGTTTGGTATGAGTCTTAATTTTATTCTGTGTAATATGTTCAATTTATGCTAAGTATTTAAAACATCAGGGTAGTTAAAATCATTTGTTAATCGAGTTCTGGTTCAGTGTTGAAACCATTGAAGAAGATGGGTTCTCGATTAGTAATCTAAAAGAAATAATAATCGGATCTTAACTGAGTTAGACACACAGTCCAATGGTGGAATGTGTGCGTAAATTGTAACATCCGTCGAAAAACGGGCTTCCAAACCCGCTTCGTTTATAAATCGAATATCAAGTTATAAAATTTCGTTGCGTATTTTTGACTTATTTTAATTTTAAACAATACATAATTAATAAACAATTTGGAATTTAAAAACTATAATTATTAAAAAATGGAAATAAAATAAATAAAAAAGAAAACCGGCTGCCGGGTTTCGAACCCGGGTCAGCCGGAAGACTTAACTAGCACATAACTCACCACTCCGCCACTTGTGTTGTTTGTTGATTTATCGAAACAATTAATACATATGATGAAGCTCGAAATCAAATTGGTCATCAGCGCGCCCAAATCACTCTCGCCGGAAATTCCGACGATTTCGCCAATTATCGACGGTTTCCTTTGACTTAACGTATGTATTAACCTCAACATCGGTTATAACCGATGTGTAAACCCGCGACATCAGTCATAACCGTCGGAGAAAGGCTGACCAACGAATCAAGACTAAAATCCGACCCAATTCATCGTGATTCTTCCCTATAAATACACACCCAAGCCTCTGGAAATCATTTCGCTCAAAATCGCACCATTTCTCGAATCAAATTCACTCGCCGGAGATTTTCTGCAATCGCCGGACTTTCGCCGGAAAACCGAGACTTTCATCAAAACGGTAAATACCTCGACTCTTTCGGTTTCAATCCATTGATAGACAATTACTAACTTCAATCCATCAACCAGAATCAATACCAGACGACGTAGCCGGAATATTCTGCACTCGCCGGAAAACCTCTGGAATTTCCAAACTCACGCTGTGAATCGGTATAATCATTCAAACCTTCTGTTAATCCTTGTTTAGTAACCCAATTTCACAACTAATCAATCAAAACTGTTAATTGATTCAGTCAGACGGAATACACAAATCAGAGCCGACGACCATTGCCGGAATTCTGAGAAATACAGTCTGATCGGTACATTCGATTCCTTAACTCATTTTATTCATTACATTTCAACCAGTAATATGTTCGATGAACAACTCAATCAAGAACAGGAGAATATCGGTCGTCTGAGTCTTTGAGCGAAGAATACGAAGTCGACGATGTTTATAAGATTAATTAAAACAAGTTATATAACCGGGTTAGACACACAGTCCAGCGGTGGACTGTGTGCAAACAACTAACAAACGTCTCGAGTTCGATCCCTGACACAACCTCACTCTCTGAAATAAAAATGTTCTTTTTTTTAAACCGAACCGGATCAACTCGCTGTAAGATGTTAAGTTTAATAAAAATCAGTATATTAACCAGGTTAGACACACAGTCCAGCGGTGGACTGTGTGCAACACTAAACAACGGGTCCCGGGTTCGAGACCTGTTGTGTGCACCAGTCCGATATAATTAAATACTTTTTAAAAATAAATGATTTCTGATTAAATTAAATAGTATATAAATATAATTAAAAACAGAAATATTTCGGGTTAGACACGTAGCTCAGTTGGTAGAGCTGCGTGCACGCGTACGGGAGGTCACGAGTTCGAACCTCACTCAGTGCAAACAAACACAAGACCGAACCGGTCAACAGTCAATGGTCAACGGTCAACCCCAAAAAGGCAACATTTTTTTATATTTTTTATTTATTTATTTAATTTAAAAATCAATTAAAAATACTTAAAAATAATATTTTTAAAGATAGAAAATGACCTTAAACTCACAAAAATAAATCTAAAAATCCTATTAAAATTGTTAATAAGATCCACTTATTTACCGTACCTTTTCGTTATTATTTAGGTTAGTTATTTCCTCGTCGATCAACTCTCTAAACTAGTGCGCATTCAACATCATCAAACGAACGCACCCAATGTGAGTGAATCTCTACCAATTCCCCGTTTTAATCACATTTTGGGGTGTATCATGTGTCGCTATTTATTTATCTCATTTAAACACTTGTGCATCCATCATATTCATGATCAAATGTGTATCCAATATGTATCAATTGTTTGTGTGGTTAATGTTTAGATTTAATTTATCATTTTCAGTACATACATCATCATAGGCCGTCTGTTCCCCATTACCTATGAGCGGAACCGTTCCCCATTACCTATGAGCGTGAACGAGGCGTTGCCAACATACGATCGGCTCCGTTTGATTGAGCCTTGATCGCACATACATCATCATAGGCCGTCCGTTCCCCAATACCTATGAGCGGAACGAGACGTTGCCAACTTATACATTATCATTCATGCCATATACTCATGCAAGGTGGTTTGTCATTGTATGTTCATTTACGTTTGCTCATATATGATTATTGCATAAATTTTCCATATTAATTACAGCAAGAAATCAATAATAAATGTTTTCTAATAAGGTTCACTCGCCAACATTTGTTGACCCAAAAACCCCCATTTTTACACATGATACAGGTGATCCAGTTGAAGCAAGAAACATATATGACGGCCTAGAAGAATAAATCAGTTTAGATGTTGGATTGTTTATTTAATTTTTTTCATTTCCTTGTATTGTATGAATTTGACTTGAACATTTGAGATGTAATTTGAATTTAATAAATATGAAACATATTAGTAAACATCATGAGCTTTGGTGATAACCCAATTATGCCCCGACACTTATTCCGCTGCGGGTCGGGGTGTGACAGATTGGTATAAGAGCCATGACTATAGGGATATAGATAGGTTATTAGACCCTTAGAGCCTATACTATAGTTGATAAAAAAAATTTTAAATTTTTTGGGTGTTACATGCAAAACTCATGATGTTTATATGCTTTATGTTTATTGTTACATTCAATGGTATGCAAGCATGTTCATAAGTACATATTATTATACAATGCTTATCATGAATCATATCCTCATAACATACCATATCCATGAGAGCACACACCTCATAATTCATATGATTTTTTTATAACGATTTTTGTATTTTCAAATCACATCAAAGTGAGTTCTCATGACGGGCATGTAGTAACTGGAAGGGTACGAGTACCGGTAGTCGGAACGTCCTGTCTAGGCTTGGCATT
This sequence comes from Scalesia atractyloides, assembly GCA_947069175.1. NCBI lineage: Eukaryota > Viridiplantae > Streptophyta > Magnoliopsida > Asterales > Asteraceae > Scalesia > Scalesia atractyloides. The sequence goes on along the minus strand of CAMTDV010000014.1, from coordinate 39,061,104 downwards.
CGTATAAATCCAAAATAAAGGACCAGTTTGCCTACCTGGGGACTAACGATGAGAGTACGAAGGACCTATTAGGCTAAAGCATGCTATACCAAACGTCGTGTGAACTAACCCCACTTTGAGTTGTCATTGTGTCTATACCTGGACACCCTCCGACCATACATCTCGCAAACATATTTCATGGTTTCCTTCGGGTGATGCGAGTGTTAAACTGCCAACACCAATGTGAATCCTACTAAGCCAATAGTCATGGGGGCCCACATGACTATACAGGCGATGGTATGGGGGACATTGGAGGCCCAAACATGAGCAAACCCAAGACATCCTATGGATGTAGTTGCATTATTGATGATTATGTTATTCGTCCTTTTGCTTTAAAGAATGAAATTCGTCCTCTAGCTTCTTAATCTCACTTCTAGGACAGAATCGCCTCGTCATGATTTCCCTTAACTCCTCCCATGTTATGGCCATTGCATCATCAATTCCCCTCTTCCCCTTTTCAGTATTCCACCAGGTGAGAGCTACCCCAAATAGTCTCCCGGTGGCGTATCGAACCTTGCGATCCTCAGGACAATCGCAGTTGAGGAAGGTGTTTTCCATTTCCTCAAACCAGTGGAGGAGAGCAGTGACACCTTCGGTCCCTTCAAATTTAGGAGGATCGTAAGACTTGAAATGTTTGTATGAGCACTTGCTGGTAGGAGGGTTGCCGATGTTCTGGTCATGTTGTTGGGGAGGATTAGTGGGATTTGTGGCGAGAGCTTGTTGTACTTGAACCACAATGTCAGGAAGCACCGCGGCCATTTGTTTCGCGATTTGTGTGGCCAAGCGTTCGTGAGACCTTCCTGATCTTTTACCCCCTCGTTGTTGTCTAGTCGACATCTACAGGAACATACATAAGAAGATTGTGAGTTTATGGAGTCTTTTTAGGTGTCATGTGTCTTTAAGAAAATGAAAATAACATAAATATCAATAATGCAACTACATCCATAGGATGTCTTGGGTTTGCTCATGTTGGGCCTCGAATGTCCCCCATACCTTCACCTGTATAGTCATGTGGGCCCCCATGACTATTGGCTTGGTAGGATTCACATTAGTATTGGCGATTTAACACTCGCATCACCCGAATGCAAACCACAAAATATGTTTACGAGATGTATGGTGGAATGTGTCCAGGTGTAGACACAATGACAACTCAAAGTGGGGTTAGCTCACACGGCGTTTGGTATAGCATGCTTTGGCCTAATAGGTACTTCGTACTCTCATCGTTAGTCCCCAGGTAGGCAAACTGGTCCTTTATTTTGGATTTATACGAATGCCAGCCTAGACATGACGTTCCGACTACCGGTACTGGTACCCTTCCAGTTACTACATGCCCGTCATGAGAACTCACTTTGATGAGATTTGAAAATACAAAAATCATTGTAAAAGCAATCATGAAAATGATGTGGTGTGTGCTTTCATGGATATGATATGTTATGAGAATATGATTCATGATAGGCATTATATGATAATATATACTTATGAACATGCTTGCATAACATTGAATGTAACATTTAACATAAAACATATAAACATCATGAAATTTGGCATGTAACACACAAAAATCTTAAAAATTTCTAATCAACTATAGTATAGGCTCTAAGGGGCTAATAACCTATCCTATATCCCTATAGTCATGGCTCTGATACCAATCTGTCATACCCCGACCCGCAGCGGAATAAGAGTCGGGGCATAATTGGGTTATCACCAAAGCTCATGATATTTACTAATATGTTTCATATTTATTAAAGTCAAAATTACATTCCCAATAATCCAAACATGTTCATACAAATACAAAGAAAAATAACCAACTAAACAATTCCAAGCTCTAAATCATTTTATTCTTCTAGGCCAATCCTATGTGTTTCTTGCTGCAGCTGGTTCACCTGTATCATATGTAAAAATGGGGGGTTTTTGGGTCAACATAAGTTGGCGAGTGAACCTTGTTAGATAAACATTTATTATTGATTTTCTTGTTATTTTATCAAGGAAAAATTGTGCATAATCATAAGTGAGCAAATGTAAATAATCAATCAGTAACAATGACAATCACAAACTATAACATACAATAACATATAATAACATACAACAACATACCAACATCATACAATAAATAACATGAATGAAACTGTGCGATCAAGGCTCAATCAAACGGAGCCGATCGTATTGCATGTACTGAAAATGATAAATGTCTGTGCGATCAAGGCTCAATCAAATGGAGCCGATCGTATGTTGGCATGCCAGGTTCACGCTCATAATGTAATGGGGAACATGCTCAACGCTCATAATGTAATGGGGAGCGGCGGCCTATGAAATTGCATGTACTGAAATAAATAAATTAAATCTGAACAATAACCCCACAACAGTTGAAACCAGCTGAATACACATTTGTTCATGATATGATGCATGCACAATGATTTAAATATCATAAATAGTAAGACACATGATACACCCCAAAAACGTGATTAAAACGGGGAATTTGTAAAGATTCACTCACATTGGGTGCGTTTGGTTGGAGATGATGAGATGCGCACGAGTTGAAAAGATTGAACAACGAAATTTAACTAACCTAAATAATAACGGAAAATATAGTAAATGAGTGGATTTTATTAATAATTTTAATAAGATTTTTAGATATATTTTTGTGAGTTTAAGGCTATTTCCTATCTTTAAAAACATTATTTTTAAGTATTTTTAATTGATTTTTAAATTAAATTAAATAAATAAAAATATAAAAACATGTTGACTTTTTGCGACCGTTGACCGTTTTATTGTGTAATTGTATGCGCCGGGTGAGGCTCGAACCCGAGACCTCCCGTTCGCGTGCACGCAGCTCTACCAACTGAGCTACGTGTCTAACCTGAAATAATTCTGTTTTTAATTATACTTATATACTAACTCAGTTTATTCAAAATTCTTTTATTTTCAAAAACATTTTAAATCATCGAACCGGTGTCACCAACAGGTCTCGAACCCGGGACCTGTGCTTTAACGTTACACACAGTCCACCGCTGGACTGTGTGTCTAACTTGTTTAATATACAGATTTTTATTATACTTAACATCTAATTGCGAAAAGGATCCGGTTCATTTTAGAAAAAGAACATTTTAATTACGAGGCATACGTGTGTCAAGGATCGAACTCGCGGCGTGTGGTTTGTATGTGCACACAGTCCACCGCTGGACTGTGTGTCTAACCCGTTCATAATACCGATTTTAATTAATCTTATATTGTTATCACACTTCATCTTCTTCGCTGAATTTACAGTCAACTGTTTACTCATCTGTTTCTTGCTTTTAAACGATTAACAATCATTCATAAGACTAAAATGAAATGGCAAAGACGGTGTTGGAAGTAAACATACCGGAGGAATGATTTATCACAGAAATTCCGGCAAGGCGTCGGCTCTGTTTTATGAGTTTCCTCTGTTCGGGTCAATTACCAGTTTTGATTGATTAGATATGAAAGTGGGGTACTAAACAAGGATTAACAGAAGTTTTGAATGTTCATACCGATTCACCACGTGAGATTGGAAATTCCAGAAGTTTTCCGGCGAGAGCTGAATATTCCGGCTCTGACGTCTGGGATTGATTCTGATTGTTGGTTTGAGGTTAGTAACAGTCTAACAACGGTTTGAAATAGAAATAATCGAAGTATTTACCGTATTAATGAAGGTCTCGGTTTTCCGGCGACTTGCAGAGATTTTCCGGCGAGTTCAAAAAGTTTTTCTGACGAACTGAATGAGTAGCGAAAGTGAAATCGAAGGTTATGCGGATGATTTTAAGTCGAGAGAAGAACCAATTATTGGCGTAGCTCAGAAATTGAATAACTTCGGTTATAAAAACCGATCATCATCAGAATTTAAGTTAATTCAAGTCTGAATTGATTAGAATCGTCGGTGCATCGGTTATAAACCAGAATTCGTGATTACTCAAACGTTTTAGACGGTTGAATAGCCGATTACGGTTTTTGTTTGGCGCAACCGGTTGATCTATGATTGACTATAAAATTCATTTGTTTCCTAGAGTTGACAGAAAACAACAAGTGGCGGAGTGGTTATGTGTGTGTGTGTTAAGTCTTTGGGTTTCAACCCGGCTGACCCGGGTTCGAGTCCCGGCAGCCTCATTTTATTTTTAATTATTTTATTTTTATTTTTTATCAATTATAACTTTTATAGTTTAGTTTGTTTATTAATTATGTATCATTAAGAATCAAAATAGACATAATTACGCAACGAAACATTTATAACTTGATATTTGATTACAAACAGAGCGGGTTTGGAAAACCCGTTTTTGACAAATGTTACAAAAGCTGAACATCAAAGACCTTCAGGACTTCTAACCCAACCTGAAATACCTGTATGGAAGTGGGAAAACATAACCATGGACTTCATTACCGGGTTACCTCGCACCTCCAGTGGGTATGACACTATATGGGTAATCATTGATCGTCTCACAAAATCAGCTCACTTCATTCCGATTCGCGAGGACTTCAAGAACGAGAAGTTAGCTCGTATCTACATCAGCGAAATCGTAAGCCGTCATGGTGTACCTTTAAGCATCATTTCAGACCGTGATGGTCGTTTCACTTCACGAACATGGCAAGCCGTACAAGCCGCCTTGGGTACACGATTAGACCTTAGTACCGCTTTTATCCTCAAACTGATGGACAATCTGAACGCACTATCCAAACTCTTGAAGACATGCTTTGAGCATGTGTCATAGACTTCAAAGGGAATTGGGACGCTCATCTACCATTAGTTGAATTTTCGTACAACAACAGCTATCATTCAAGTATCGGCATGGCACCTTTCGAAGCTTTATATGGTCGTAAGTGCCGATCACCAATATGTTGGCATGAAATTGGAGAAGCTCAAATCACCGGTCCAGAATTAATTCAAGAAACAACAGACAAGATCCATCAAATTCGAAACAATCTTCTAGCAGCACAAAGTCGTCAAAAGAGTTATGCAGACAAACGACGAAAGCCCTTGGAGTTTAACGTTGGTGATCAAGTACTTTTAAAAGTATCACCGTGGAAGGGTGTGGTTCGTTTTGGCCAAAAAGGCAAGCTAGCACCACGCTACGTAGGACCTTTCAAGATACTCGAAAGAGTAGGACCTGTAGCATACAAGCTTTACCTACCAGAAGAACTCAACAGAATTCATCCCACATTCCACGTATCGAACTTGAAGAAGTGCCTCGCCGATGAAAATCTCCATATTCCTCTAGAAGACATTCAAGTCGATGAATCTATGCATTTCATTGAAAGACCAGCAGAAATTATGGACTTCGGAGAGAAACGTTTAAGACGAAGCCGTATTCCAATCGTCAGGGGATGCTGGGAGTCAAAATGAGGACCTGAGTTTACTTGGGAACGTGAAGATTCAATGCGCGAGAAATACCCACATCTTTTTCCTGTTACCACTACTACTTAAATTTCGGGACGAAATTTCTAAAAGTAGGGGATACTGTAACATCCGTCGAAAAACGGGCTTCCAAACCCGCTTCGATTATAAATCGAATATCAAGTTATAAAATTTCGTTGCGTATTTTTGACTTATTTTAATTTTAAACAATACATAATTAATAAACAACTTGGAATTTAAAAACTATAATTATTAAAAAATGGAAATAGAATAAATAAAAAAGAAAACCGGCTGCCGGGTTTCGAACCCGGGTCAGCCGGAAGACTTAACTAGCACATAGCTCACCACTCCTCCACTTGTGTTATTTGTTGATTTATCGAAACAATTAATACATATGATGAAGCTCGAAATCAAATTGGTCATCAGCGAGTCCAAATCACTCTCGCCGGAAATTCCGACGATTTCGCCAATTATCGACGGTTTCCTTTGACTTAACGTATGTATTAACCTCAACATCGGTTATAACCGATGTCTAAACCCACGACATCAGTCATAACCGCCGGAGAAAGGCTGACCAACGAATCAAGACTGAAATCCGACCCAATTCATCGTGATTCTTCCCTATAAATACACACCCAAACCTCTGGAAATCATTTCGCTCAAAATCGCACCATTTCTCGAATCAAATTCACTCGCCGGAGATTTTCTGCAATCGCCGGACTTTCACCGGAAAACCGAGAATTTCATCAAAACGGTAAATACCTCGACTCTTTCGGTTTCAATCCATTGATGGACTATTACTAACTTCAATCCATCAACCAGAATCAATCCCAGACGACGTAGCCGGAATATTCTGCACTCGCCGGAAAACCTCTGGAATTTCCAAACTCACGCTGTGAATCGGTATAATCATTCAAACCTTCTGTTAATCCTTGTTTAGTAACCCAATTTCACAACTAATCAATCAAAACTGTTAATTGATTCAGTCAGACGGAATACACAAATCAGAGCCGACGACCATTGCCGGAATTCTGAGAAATACAGTCTGATCGGTACATTCGATTCCTTAACTCATTTTATTCATTACATTTCAACCAGTAATATGTTCGATGAACGACTCAATCAAGAACAGAAGAATATCGGTCGTCTGAGTCTTTGAGCGAAGAAGACGAAGTCGACAATGTTTATAAGATCAATTAAAACAAGTTATATAACCGGGTTAGACACACAGTCCAGCGGTGGACTGTGTGCAAACAACTAACACACGTCTCGAGTTCGATCCCTGACACAACCTCACTCTCTGAAATAAAAATGTTCTTTTTTTTAAACCGAACCGGATCAACTCGCTGTAAGATGTTAAGTTTAATAAAAATCAGTATATTAACCAGGTTAGACACACAGTCCAGCGGTGGACTGTGTGGAACACTAAACAACGGGTCCCGGGTTCGAAACCTGTTGTGTGCACCGGTCCGATATAATTAAATCCTTTTTAAAAATAAATTATTTCTGATTAAATTAACTAGTATATAATATAATTAAAAACAGTAATATTTCGGGTTAGACACGTAGCTCAGTTGGTAGAGCTGCGTGCACGCGTACGGGAGGTCACGAGTTCGAACCTCACTCAGTGCAAACAAACACAAGACCGAACCGGTCAACAGTCAAACAGTCAACGGTCAACGGTCAACCCCAAAAAGTCAACATTTTTTTATATTTTTTATTTATTTATTTAATTTAAAAATCAATTAAAAATACTTAAAAATAATATTTTTAAAGATAGAAAATGACCTTAAACTCACAAAAATAAATCTAAAAATCCTATTAAAATTGTTAATAAGATCCACTTATTTACCGTACCTTTTCGTTATTATTTAGGTTAGTTATTTCCTCGTCGATCAACTCTCTAAACTCGTGCGCATTCAACATCATCAAACGAACGCACCCAATGTGAGTGAATCTCTACCAATTCCCCGTTTTAATCACATTTTGGGGTGTATCATGTGTCGCTATTTATTTATCTTATTTAAACACTTGTGCATCCATCATATTCATGATCAAATGTGTATCCAATATGTATCAATTGTTTGTGTGGTTAATGTTTAGATTTAATTTATCATTTTCAGTACATACATCATCATAGGCCGTCTGTTCCCCATTACCTATGAGCGGAACCGTTCCCCATTACCTATGAGCGTGAACGAGGCGTTGCCAACATACGATCGGCTCCGTTTGATTGAGCCTTGATCGCACATACATCATCATAGGTCGTCCGTTCCCCATTACCTATGAGCGGAACGAGACGTTGCCAACATATACATTATCATTCATGCCATATACTCATGCAAGGTGGTTTGTCATTGTATGTTCATTTACGTTTGCTCATATATGATTATTGCATAAATTTTCCATATTAATTACAACAAGAAATAAATAATAAATGTTTTCTAATAAGGTTCACTCGCCAACTTTTGTTGACCCAAAAACCCCCATTTTTACACATGATACAGGTGATCCAGTTGAAGCAAGAAACATATATGACGGCCTAGAAGAATAAATCAGTTTAGATGTTGGATTGTTTATTTAATTTTTTTCCTTTCCTTGTATTGTATGAATTTGACTTGAACATTTGAGATGTAATTTGAATTTAATAAATATGAAACATATTAGTAAACATCATGAGCTTTGGTGATAACCCAATTATGCCCCGACTCTTATTCCGCTGCGGGTCGGGGTGTGACATAAATAACATGCACGACCCGAGTTCGAATCCCTACTCAACGCTGGTTTTCACTTTTTAAAACCAAACTAAATCAGTTCTCAAAAAGTATATAAATATAAAGTAATTTCATTATATAATGGGTTAGACACCCAGCCCAGTTGGTTGGGCTGGGTGCAGAGTAGCATAGCGATTGCGGGTTCGGCCTCACTAGGCGCGGCGGGTTGTTTGGTCTAAAAGCTTTTTAAATTTATTAATTTCTGAATAAAGCTAACAAGAGTATAAGTATAATTGAAATCAGGAATTCTAACGGGTTAGACACGGGCTGCGTGCACACAAACGAAAGGTCCCGAGTTCGATCCCGCACACCGCGTGAATAATCACTGTCTGACCGGTCAGACCCGGTCAGACCTGACAAGTCAACCCACATTTTTTATTATTTTTACTTATTTTTTTAAATTGAAAAATTATTTAAAAATACTTAAAAATAAGATTTTTAAAGTTAGAAAATTTCACTAAACTCACAAAAATAAACCTAAAAATCCCACTAAAGAGCACTAATTAAAAATATTAATCTCAAATAAAATTTACTTATTTATCGAATCATTTCGTTATTATTTAGGTTAGTTTTTCCCTCGTCGGTTGAATCGTAAACTCTTGCGCATTCATCACCATCAAAGAACGCTCCCACGGTGAGTGAATCTCTACCATTCCCCGTTTCAATCATGTTTTGGGGTGTATCATGTGTCGTACAATTCTTTTATTTTATTTAAACACTTGTGCATACATCATACCCGTGATCAAATGTGTATCAATTGTTGTGTGAATTATATGTAGATTGGATTTATCATTTCAGTGCACGCATTTCATTAGGCCCATCAGTTCCCCGTGGGATACGGGTTGAGCATCAGGAGCCTCATTAGATGGCTCCGTTTGATTGAGCCTTGATCTCACATACATCATCATTCATGTCATATACTCATCCAAAGTGGTTTGTGATTGTTTATCTATATACGTTTGCTCACATGTGATTATTGCATGATTTATCTTTATTAAATAAAACAAGAAATTAGTAAAAAAATGTTTTATCAAGGTTCACTCGCCAACTTTTGTTGACCCAAAATCTACCCCGTTTTACACATGATACAGGTGATCCAGCTGAGACAGGAAACACTTAGGAAGGCCTAGAAGAATAAACAAGTTTATGCTTTGGAATAATTATGTAGTTTCATTTTCTTGTAATTGTATGAATTTTGTTTTGAATATTTAAGTTTGTAATTTGAATTTAATAAATATGAAACAACTTAGTAAACATCATAAGCTTTGGTGATAACCCAATTATGCCCCGACTTTTATTCCGTTGCGGGTCGGGGTGTGACATCATCTCTCCTTTAATTGCACCAACTGTGAGTTTACTTGACCCATTTTCGCTTTAATGCACTTTTTGGGTGTAACATACGTTCTTATCAAAAATACACAACGAACGCTAAACTGATTTATCACAACGGAATATTTGTTATACATATTTATACGTGATATTCTAGAACATATATGCTAGGGCACTTTTCGTTATCTCCACCTTAGCTAGTATGGTACTGTAGAGGGTCTCTCATCCGACGGGGTTTAGCTAAGATGTACGCGCGAGCATTCTGAGAGTATAGCATGAGAAATTGTCTTGTGAGTTTATGTGTTGTATGAATCATGTTTATGTATGAAGAAATTCGCTATACTTTTACCTACTATGTTATTATATCAAAACCTGTATGCTCGCCAATACATTATTGTATTGACAGTTACTTTAACGTATGTTGCAGGTTATTGAGTTCTACTTGCTGCAAATGGACGTAGGATTTCACCTTTAGAAACGCATGTAATAGAATCTAGGGAAGATCGAATTATGTTTGTTTGAGAGATGTTGGATATTTGTAATAATTGTTTATGGATTATATGTTTGTTAGTATGGGATAACGAATGTTTAAATATTGTCGCGTAAATAGTTGTTATGGATTCTCTCGAGCAATCTGATTCGCCTAGTGCAGCGCCTTGATGATTCCGCCATCGGTTGGGGTGTGACACGCACGGTCACTTACCTTCCAATTCTACTGATCATACCTGTGATGATTCATGGCGTCACAAGTTTCATATGTGTCTTGCATATTGGCCAGGTGCGCAATCCATAAACTAGTCCTGTGCTATCATGAAATTCATCACCTTATGCCCGTAGATGTGGGTTTCAGTTCGTGCATCATCATTAAGACCTTACCAATGCAACATCAATGTCCTTCGTTTAACATTTGTCTTCTCGTGGAAGATTTTCCCAAAACCATACCCTGTTTTATTAAAATTTTGTACATGGGATCCGTTAGTCCAATCACATGCCTTGGTGCTTGCTCAAGATCGTATCCTTGGATCATCCTTCTTATTTATCCAAGCTCACCCTTACACATACCACACAATTATTTCCTTCATATAAGTGTAGTACATATACATATTTTCATTCGGTTTTACCTTCGGATCGTGATCGAGTCTCGGATTGTACGAGTTCTGAGTCACAAGAGCACGTAAGTTTAAGTACTTACCAATATGTACTTGGTTTCACTCAATGTTCCCGAGACATATTATCATAGCACAATTCGAGTCACGTGACTTCTTACATGTTTTGATCACTTTTCGGGGTTCTAGTGGGGCCACGGAACAGGTTTTAGGGGTACGAGACTCGTGGTGTGAAAAACGAACAAAACGGCGAACCAGACCCACAGGTGGCGTCGGCGTCGCCCCCGGCAAACCAGCTACGCTGGATTTTCGCGTAGACAGCAAAACATCACGTCGGAAGAGGGGGCAATGTCGGCGACACCTCCTCTGTCATTCAAAACGTTGTTTTCCTAAATTTCAGCATGTATGATCCGTTTCCAAGCCCCGTTCCAACCCGAACTGACCCGAAACAACCCGTAACATCCCATAACACCTGGTATCATCCCATAACACCCCGTAACATCTCGTAACACCCCATAACATCCCGTAGCATCCCCGTATCGTTATCCGTTATACATGATTACAAGAACTTAAAAGGCACTTACTTGATTGTCGTCTCAGAGAAAACACACATTCTTGGCACGAGCTCTTGGTTCGAGTTCAAGCACTACGTCTCATGCTTGAATCACTCAAACCCGGGCTCTGATACCAACTTGAAACACCCGGAGAAGTTAAACCATAAAAACGCAGCGGAAATACCGATTTCAAAATTCTTTCTTAATTATCTATATGACATACTTGAAAATTCATTTATAAAATGTCGAACACTTTCTATCAAAAGATTTACAACATTCATTCAGATTAACGCGTTAAATGTAATACGAAATTACAAGCTAAGTGACCGCTCCTTCCGTACAATCCTTGCTCTTTGACTCGACCTTGAACCTCTTAGACTCCTTAGTAATCATAATTCTGTGCAACCGGCAATCACCAAGTATATCCGCATCATTAATATTTGGTGACGTCATTCGTAACTTTAAACATACATAATTAAATAATCACTCCATATTCTTTCTACTCATGCTAATCCTTTCGATTATCTTTCCGAGTACAATCTTGCATCCAAATCGTCAAATCTTCATAAGGTCAACACTAGTATACCTACACTTACATCTCATTCTCAGAATAACGATTAGTAACTTTAATACTCAAACATATTGAAGCCATGTATGTACATACACAAGATCTATTCTTTCGTGTACAATAAATCCCTCTACGTGCATACATACCTACCTGTTTAAATATATATTAATACACATATACATGCTTACATTTATGCTTACCTCCATAACCAAGATCTTACCTACTAATTACAATCCCATACAAATGCACTAACAAATCCCAGCCACAAACATACATATAAATAGGGCTCATATGTACAACCTACGTACATGCTCATTTTTACTCACACCTACCTATGGATTTCATCTAACATGTAGATAAAACCATACCCATAACCCATACCCATACCCATACATACCTCTAGATTCATTTAGTTCCCAATTTTGTTCCCACACATTCACACACTCGCGGACCTATTTCTAAGCCCGTTAGACTTCTAACTCTTAATCCAAGATCAACCAACTACCACCTCAATCCATGCTACTTTCTATATTTTGACCCGTTCACTTATATTGTGTAAATTCCAAACATAGACGACTACCTACTACTTACCACATCATTACTTACCTTGGTTCTTACCCTTGCGCATAACTTCTTACATGGTTACCTATATTCAACATAACAAACTTCATTTATTAAAAGAAGATGTGATTCCGGAAATCACTTACCTTAAGCGTCTGCGTTCGTGCTTGCCTCCGTGCTTCCTCTTGACCCGTTAGCCATCCATGCTCGAGTCAATTGATAAGATTTCTGTCCTCACATGTCATTGCATCCATCACATGGTTAGCTTATGTAAGCATACATACACACATTCATTTTCTTTTCATTCGTACATTACTCACTTTCGTTAATCAATTGCCGCATATATAAGACATATACTAATAGTCGCTTCATTCCAACTTCTCATAACTCAATTATCATCACACAGAATCACATCAATTATCTAGTACATAACGCATTAAATTCCTATTCTAACAATCGTGTCCAAAGGCCAATCTATGATATTCATACATTGTTGACTTTAAAAGTCAACTAGCCTATTAATACATTTTCAAATTATGAACATGAAACCATCTTAAAATGACAAACAATGGTATTAAAATCATATGCATGCATTTCATGCTCGTATTATATTACAACTACCTAGTCACCAACTTGCATACATATACACACACATGATCCATCCCATCCATACTAGCATTTTTAATATCTTTATAACTTACACTATAACCCGTACTTAGCTAACCCGACATCATTCCAAATTTACCCTTTTCTAGAACTCTCATATGCTTCATGTTTACTTCTTAATCATAATCCGCATGGTGCGTACTACATCATTCAAACATTTGGCATGAACTCCTAAAGCATACTTCTACCGAAACACATATTAGTTACATTCTCATATGGAATGTCAAGGACATATTCCTCATGATATTTTACGATCAAATACCTCATAATTACCTTATATATATAACTACCTATCATGTAACAACTCGGAAATTCGTTGTTATATTTTTCTTTTTATTTTTCCGTTGTATCTCTCCTTGTAATCCCGAGATTCGATTTATAAGAAAGTTATGTTAATTAATTATGTTGTGGCAATGATTATCGCATCTAATCGCTTGTTAAACGCATCGCTAATTCAAACGCAATCACAAGTAGTTATGCTACTATACGAGCCGAGTGTGTTATTGCTTAATAAACACTTGTGCTATCGCATCGCTTACCTCATCGCATCATAAAACGCAGTTTATTATGTGGAATTATGTCTTTATATGTGTTATGTTTGTTTATGTTATGGTTATAATCGCTATCGCAACGCTCTCACACGCACAAATCGCTAAATCGTACTATTATGTTAATTACAACGCTTAATATAACTATCTAATACGAACCGAATCGCCAAACAAACTCGTAACGCAAAATAATCGAACAAAACTTGGCCGCTAGGTCAAGTTCGGCCGAACTTGTATAACATAAGTTCGCCCGAACTTGTCTAGTGCACCTAAAACCTTATTTCTCAACAAGTCTGCCCGGACTTGATCCTGATCCACATAAAACAAGCAAGTTCGCACTCGAACTTGTAGCAAGTTCGCCCGAACTTGTTGCTTGATCACTCATTCTCACCTCACCTATAAATACTCAACTCCATTCTTCATTTGAACTTGCTGCAAGTTCGTCCGGAGCTCTCAAAACCAAAACCCTTTGTTTTCTAAGTAAGATTCAACCCGTTTTCAACTACAACAACGTTCAACAACGATTTTGCACAAGGCTCTGCCTTCGTTTTCATCAAATCTCTTCTGTTTTACGAAATCTTCATCTTTTTATACAAAACTTCTGTTTTTCACTCAGATCTACTCTTAGATCTGAGTAAAACCTTTTAAATCATCGGTTTTTACACAATATTCGGACTAATGACGTATGTTCCGTTCACTTTTGAGTGGAACGAGTCATTGTCAAGCAAGATCTCAGATCCGGAATCACAAGGACGAAATTGTCACTTTACACAAGCTGGACTAACCCGTACGAACCATCAAGTTCGCCCGGATTAGCCCGAGCTTCTGTAAAATGGCTAAACTCGCTCCAAAAGACCTCTCCAGCCTAAGTTTTACTCAGTGGCTTAAGGTTGGAGGGATGGACACTCGATTTCCCTAACAAACGGCGCAAAACGCATGATTTGGATGCCAAAACGATCAAGTTCGCTCGGATTACGTCAAGTTGCTCGAACTTGTCACCAGACTGGTGATCAAGTTCGCCCGAACTTGACCAAACTTCAAAAATGGCACAAGTTCGCCCAAACTCTGCCCGATTCTCAAAGAATTAAGCAAGTTCGCCCGAACTTGTGTTCTCCCTCAACAAAAGGGACAAGTTCGCCCGAACTTGTCTAGTTTACTTGACAAGTTCGCCCGAACTTTTCACTCTGTAAGTCAGCTATACAAGTTTGCCTGAACTTGTACTTTCAAGTCCAAGTTCACCCGAACTTGTCTACTGCTCTCTCAAACCTTAACCGTTTCAGCAATTCGGAAGACTGATGCACTTCTGTTCGCTTACAGGCTGATCCGGCACTCTCCGCAACTTTTCTCAGATCCCTCATCTCTCCCGAAATGCACCAACTGTGAGTATACTTGAACCCTTTTACGCTTTAACGCACTTTTAGGTGTCACATATGTCCGTATATCAAATCACATCACACAACTCTCAAACGCTTATTCGCAGCCCGCTGAATTACATGACTATACGTGAAATCTTCTGAATTGTATGTATTGCTTGATTACTTGTACGCCACCCTTAACATGATAGTATACTAGAGGTTGACCCGCCACCCGGAGGCCCGGGGTTGTTAAGGCTCGCATCGCATTTATTTTCTCTTTAGGATGTGGACACTTGTTCGCATACCTCGATCAATCACGGTTTGTTGGTTTGCATGAATCTAAGTAGTTACATCATTCACTTCTATTACGTATGTCATGCGGTGTATGCTAAACGCTTTTATATCTATTATGTACGCAAACCTGTATGCTCACCCTTACTTAATTGTATTGACGTTTTATTTTAACATATGTGGTAGGTTGGAGGATTTTGCTTTGGACGCTTAGATTAGGTTTTTGCTTTAGAAAATCATGTAATAAAATCTAGGGGATATGAACTTGTTTTGTTTTATGGGATTGCTTGTATTTTGTAACCTGTTTAAGGATTATATGTTGAAAGTATGGGATTTTGACGTTTAAATATTGTCGCTTGAATAGTGTTATGGAATTTCTCATGAGACAATTTGGTTCGCCTAGTGCCACTACCCTGATGTTTCCGCCATCGGTTGGGGTGTGACATATCACTTGCATACAATTTCACATATCATTGCCATTTAGGCATTTCATCAAACACTTGGCGTGCGTACTAGTTTCTAAGCATAACGTACAATTATTTCATGGCTTTCTTCCTAGTTCTTGCTTTCAATCATCAACAAAACCAAACATCAAACCAATATCATACCATATTCAACCTTACGAGCAAGAATTAACTACATACAACACAACATGTCAAAAATTGAACAAAGATTAGATATGGGTGACATACCCATGTCGCCATCTTCACCAACAATGGTGAGTTTCACCTCTAATCATCGAATTACTCAAAATCATCATAACCTAAGTTTTATTTGTTGATTCTAACTCATCCTCATGCTTAATTTCATATGAAATCAAAGATAATTTACATACCCATACTTGCAAGATCACTAAATCAAAAACTATAACTTACCACATGTTTAGCAAGTCTAGATGGTCATGTATTTGGGTTCATGCATAAGATTTGGCCTTGATCACCCTTCCAATTTGCTGATTTTTGGATTGTGAGGGTTTTCACCCTCTCCTTCTCTGGCTCTGGTCGACACACACACCACTGATGTGTGTGTGTTTGTGTTTTTAATTTTGTTTTAATCAATCATGTTTCCAATTGTCCACTTTTAACCCCTCTTATTTGAGTGTTTATAACTAGTTAACCCACTCCATGCCATAAACTAAGCGAACATATTCACGAATTATCGTTCGTAACCTAGTTAATTTATTTTCATGTTATAGTGTATGGAAACATATGGCGAATATAATTATTCGGGTTTTCGGGGCATTACAATGTTATACCTGAAACGCAACCACATAAGATAAAGGAAAAGAAAGGGAAAAATGAGCTCAAGAAAAGGCAAGCGGGAAGGCGGATAGCATTCCTTGGACACTGGATGAGTTGGAAGCACTTGCACGAGCGTGGGTTAAAGCTTCGACCGATCCGATATTAGGTATAAATTTTTTTATTTTCTATATAAAGTATAAAAATTAATACATGTATTTTATTAATAAACGTTGATTATATTTTTATATTTTAATATGTAGCGAATAATCGAAAACGTAAAGGCTTTTATAACCAAGTTTGTGTTGAAATTTTAAAATTGATGCAACATGAACCATATCAATTAGTCCATTCTGTTAGTTCAAAATGAAGAGAAATGAAGGCAAAAGTTGGTATCTTTGCGGGTATATATCAAAATGAATGGTGGTGCTCTCAAGGGAGAGACTAGAGTTCGATAAGAGGCGGCTCGAATTTGATCTTCAAAATCAAGAAACCGAAGAGTTCCGACTAATGAGAACCGACATCGAAACCATACCAAAAAGAGACCGTGCGGTACTCTCGAGAATGGAGGATAAGATCGTGAAGAAATGACTCGGAGGAAGTGGAAGTGGGCTTTAGTTTTTTCTTTAAGTTATGGTTTTTAAATTATGTTTTTTCAATTATGTATAGCCTATGTAATTTTATTTTTAGTTAATGAAAATTTTATATATTATATAAAGAATTTATGTAAGGGGAAAGGGGGAAGAAGGGGAGCCACACCCTACTCATAGAAGAAAATGATAATGTGGAAAATATATAACGTGACATCTAGATGAACATGAGAGAATAAGGAACCATACCCTAAGATATATTATTATTGTCATGTATAAGAATTAATATAATATGTACATGTGTGAAATCAATACAGATTCATGCATGTTATGAGATATTGCTTACTCTACCTTGATAGATGAGCATTTATAACCATACAAAAAAGAGACCGTGCGGTACTCTCGGGAATGGAGGATAAGATCGTAAAGAAATGGTTCGGAGGAAATGGAAGTGGGCTTTAGTTTTTTCTTTAAGTTATGGTTTTTAAATTATGTTTTTTCAATTATGTATAGCCTATGTAATTTTATTTTTAGTTAATGAAAATTTTATATATTATATAAAGAATTTATGTAAGGGGAAAGGGGGAAGAAGGGGAGCCACACCTCACTCATAGGAGAAAATGATAATGTGGAAAATATATGACGTGACATCTAGATGAACATGAGAGAATAAGGAACCATACCCTAAGATATATTATTATTGTCATGTATAAGAATTAATATAATATGTACATGTGTGAAATCAATACAGATTCATGCATGTTATGAGATATTGCTTACTCTACCTTGATAGATGAGCATTTATAAGCCACCATTGAGGTATTTACAAGCATTAATGTAACACTTATATTTGTATTTTTATTAACATTTTAATATATTTATAAAATTGTCATCAAGTTTTTTCCACTTTTGCATGTTATGTAGAAGAGTTTTTCAAAATGCTAAATAGTCAAAATGATATATAGTAAACTATTGAATTTTTATTTTATCCAATGTAGCTTCACCGAGTATTCATCCAAGATCACAACTTCCCTTTCCCTTGATAGTTTCATCAAATCGCGAACCCTGTTTACACATGCCCTTTGTAATAACCCGACTTTTTGGTTGTTAACTGCTTATCGCCATTTCAACTTGTAACCGTCTTGTAATCCGAGATTCGATATAAAAAGTCGTTTATGTTATACTAAATACATTTTCATCACACAGCATCACTGTTGCACACTTAAAACGCTTATTACTCGCAGCGCTAACGCAACACGAATCACAGTGAATTATGTTACTTTATGTGTCGAGTGTGTTTGTTTGTTCAGTACTCGCTCGCGCCTTCAATCTCGCTTATCACACTAAATCGTAAACGCAGTTATTTGTGTTGGTTATGTTATGCTGTGTGTTATGTATGTTTATGTTTATATGCTTTATACTCGCTCTCGCTCTCACTCGCTCGCTCACACACCTCGCTTTATCGCACTATTATGTAACGCAACGCTTAATACCTCGCTAAACGCTTAACGAAACAAAACTAACTAATAAGAACAATAACATCGAACGAAAACAGCCAATGCGTGAACACAACTCCCTCGTACGAGCCATCACTCGCACGAGTGACACCTGGCTCACACGAGGAAAGTCTAACTCGCACCAGGCCCCTCGCTCGCACAAAGACCCACTCGTACGAGTCATCCACTCGTACGAGCCACCTCTCTGCACTCCCCTCTCTTCCCCTATAAATACCACACTTAACCATTCGTGCTCTCCTTGTTGTCACTCGCACGAAACCTCCTCTATACGCTTTTCTCTGTTTCCAAGTAAGAAGATTATGATTTCCACGCGAATCACAACGATTTTGCACGAGATTATCTCCGATTTCATCTAAACTTCTATGTTTACAAAAATCTTCATCTTTTTCATAAAACCTTCTGTTTTTATCAAGTATTCACACTTGAACGAGTATGTTTGAGCTAGCTTTAGCTTCCCAAGTTAGAAAACTTAATGTTTCCAACTCACCACATGTTAGATCCTAACAAAACTGGTTTATACTAGATTTTTACACAAAAACGGACTAACTGACGTGTGTTTCGTTCACTAAATAGTCAAGTCATAAAATACAAGCCACGTCATCAAAAATCAACAACGTCGGCAAAAAAAAGTAACCTAGTTAGTGCCCAGTTAACGACTGGGTGACACAGCAACCCAAGTGTTAAGTTGGAGGTGATGAGAGCTAAAGTGAAAGTTGGGAGTGACAGCGGCCAAAATTTGTTAGTTTGGGGTGATAAAATCTAATTCCCCTATTTATAATAATAAGAATAATACCCAAATATAATTTAGTATTATCTTATTTAGATTGTTGAGTATATATGACTACTAAATAATAATAATAACAAATTATAAACAATGTTTACGGGATAGCGGGTTAGATTACGCTCTTCAAAAGAGTCTCGGTGACACTCATCGCATCACATAGTACTATCTTACTTAAATACGTAAGTATATAATTACTATATATTTGCATGGTATTAATAATAACAACAACAACAATAATTAGTGTTCAAGAGCATTCACATCCCTTTCATTTTTTTTACCTATAATGTCACTAAAAACAAATACATATATTCTCCTGTTTCAATTAAAAAATATTTTTATATTTTTATCCTTTTATCTCTCATCCACTCGCAACCACTTTAAAATATATTAAAAAATTATAGAGGGTGAACAGTTTCCCCTCAAATTTACATATAAACTGTAACATTTTCTCTCTTCTCTACTCACAACCACTTCCAACCACCTACAATCACTTTTCATAACATAAAAAGCTCCCACACAGAATTTGAGGGACAGATTGTGAATGCTCTAAGACATGTCGGGTTAAATTGTACTCTTCAAAAGAGCTTCGGTGACGCCCGCTAAATCACGTGGGCCAGTCTACTAGTATTATATAATATCCATATTAATATAACCTAATTGATCATCAGTGGCGGACCTAGAAAAATAATTCAAGAGTATCCCAAATTTTTTTACCTACGACTGTCGCTAAGAATTCAAGAGATCTTAGGGGCCTTGTGCGGCTAGTAAAAATTGACCCTAAAATTTTTCTTTTACATAGGATTATCCCTGAGAATTATAGAGCCATAAAGATATCTTCTAACAAAAAAACTGAAAACAAAACTGAAAACTTATTAATTAAGTAAAAATCTAATACTTAGATAAATTGATAAGGAGACGAAGCAGCAAACAAAAATGCTTGCATTTAATCAAGTAAAGTAAATGATTAAATAAATTAATTAATAAACTAAATATTTAACGAAGTTTGACTATATTGGTCGATGTTAGTTTTCTACTTTTGCAGGAGGGTGTTTTATATTTTCGATGTTCGTATTATTGTAATATATCATTTCATCTTCTTCAATATTTTAACCATGCCGCTGCAACTTTTCGTCAACAGGAGATTTTAGATTTCCACAACCGGAAAATTGCATTGCAACTCATCCTTATCTATACTCAAGGATATCCTAATATGTACTCAGGGGTATCCTTAATAAATGAAATGGAGATAAAAAAGAAAATTGCACTTCGACAAAAAAGTTGAGGAGTGTCTCAGGCTAACCCTGACAACCAAGTAGATCCGCCCCTGTTGATCATACTAAAGAACAATAAAATCTCATGTCCTAATTATTTAAAAATTAAGTTAGGTAATGAAGTGATTACCTGATGATAATAGAATAATTAGGTCTTGTAAGAATCACTTAACTGGAAGTAAAAAAATATTTCTTTAAGATGATGAGAAGAAAAGAGAGAATTAGCGACAATGTTTGGTCCACACACTGAGAACGATATTTTGGCGTCATTTTCAATTGTTAAACCTCCATATTCAAGCTACATAAATTTCATGCTATGGATTAGTAGGTAGTTTGAATATATTAACATATTTATCTATATCATAATAAATATTAAATATTTAATCAATTCAATCCAAAACATATTGTTTAACTACCAAAACTCATAACAATTTATCTATTTTTAACTTCTAAGTAATAGAATTATTTATAGAAAATAATTGGGTCTGTTGTCTCACATGATTTGATGTTAATGCCTCATCGCATAGTTAATAGATAAGGTAGCTATCCATGTAACCCTTAGTTGTTTATTTATATTTTACTTTAAGAAGATACGTTTATTGTTAAGATTTGTTGGGTATAAAATCCCAAAGATTCGTTGATATGAAAATCTTCTTGTCGGGCTAGATTTTCTAAGTCGTGTAAACGTACCCAGACGTGTAACTCATCAAAGAACTTGATTTTTCATAAAGGTAAACTCATATGTTGCAAGGTGCAGTTTGTTTTTAAGAAGTAAAAAAGAAGTAAAATGTATGCAGTCTGCAGTCCACATCACTAGAAGAAGAGGTAGACCAAACCTCTGTAGTCTGTAAAAAGAAGGTTGCTTGTTTTTTAACGTATGTAGACTTCTAAAATAAACTGGTGGTGGTGGACATGGACGATGGGTGGTGGTGGTGGTGGTAGACAGTGGTGGACGTGGATGGTGGTGGTCGTGTTGAACCATTTGCAGACATTAAAAGATCTTAAAAGGCGCATACATTTTTTAATGAAATGTCTTCGAAAAACAAACAGTCTGCAGATGGCAATGTCTGCGTGTGGTTTACGCGACACAGACAGAAGAACCTGCGAAGATTTTTTTTAGAAAAACAAACATCACGTTAATGTTTTAGAAGACGATACAAAAGAGAGTTTGGAAGAATTGTCTTCTGACATGGTGAAATAGTCTCTAAACTATGTGTCTTCCAAGTATTTGAAGTCATTCGAAAGATCAAAGCACTTCAAGCATTATCTCAAAAAAATTATTTAAAAATAAGAAAGTGAATTCTAACCATGTCTCTATCTCAAAATACCTTATGTAACCTGACAGCAAATTTGCAAAGCGCAACCCAACAAATGGAATCAAAGTTTGTTGTATCTAACACAAAATATCTATTACTCATTAACGTGATTTGATTTTTTGTAAATTAAATGTTTTATTTTCCCTGTTCAAAAATCCTAAACATTTATTGTTTTCTAACAACTGATATTGTTTCATCAATCGATTTTATTAAAAAATATCTCATAAACTCAGAGGAAGTAAAATTCAAGATTTTATAACTTATTATAAGGAATTAATTGTTATTTTAAAGCTATCAACTAAACCAAACAATAATATCATTTATCAATGATGTTATATAGAGGATGAACAAGAAACGGTGAAGTAAACTGGTTTGGAGATTCCGACCCGAACCAAAACCGGTTTGAAACCGATTCCATACAAACTGGTACTGTTTGGTATACAAACCGTAGGATTGGGACCCGTCCTCATTCTCCACGCCAAAAATCGAACCACGCCGGTTTTTGGCCAAACCGGTTTGCAACCATTAAAAAAACCGCTCCATTTATTTAATAAAATGTTAATTTATTGGAAATTAAAAAAACCAGTTATTTTAAACCTAAAACAGTTCAAAAATTATAGAAATAATAAAGGTCGTATTCTATTTATTATTATTTTTTTTGGTCGTCCAAAACGATTAAAAAAATGTACCCAAGCCAAAACATTTTTAACCTAAAACAGTTCAAAAACTATAGAAAATAATAAAGGTCGTATTCTATTTATTTATATACTTTTTTTGGTCGTCCAAAACGATTAAAAAAATGTGCGCAAGAATTGGTTTGAAACCAAAACCGAAACCAAAACAAAAACCGGCCTTAATAACCGATCAAACCGGGGAGGAACCGAACCGGTCAAGAAAAGAACCAGTTTGGAAATGTTCATCTCTAGTCTAGTGTTATATATAGCCTATAGGACTACAAAACTAATTTTTTCCTTCTTTGGTTACCTGTTTTCATGTAAAGAACTATATATTTTGATCATTAATAAGCTAACCTGTACTATTAAAATTAATCATTTCAAGTTTCAACCAAAGAGAATGTCAAATTGAGGCTGCAACTATATAAAATCTGATCCAAAATCTAATAGCTACAATAAAGTTAGATAGGTTACATTTTTAACTAATCGTCAAACCCATTCTCATCGCCAAAATGATTCATATCATTTTCCTCTTCTTGTTCATTCCCAAATTTACTTTTAGGTTTTAAAGATTTACCTTTTGATTTCTGCACCTTCTGTGCTTGCTGCTGTCTCAACACCTTTTCGGACGGTTTTCTCCTCCTTTTCAAATGTGTCGCGCGCCTGTATCTTCACCACCCGAATTCTCGGGTCCTGAATTCAAGAATTCAAAATCAAATATATTCTTCAATGATTATAATTTCTTTTTTTGACATACATTTAAATAGAATATTATTACTAAGGGTGTAAGCAAGCCAATTGACCAACCAATCAGGCTGTGGCAGTTGTAGAAATAAAAGACCCTTAATCACTTAAACTACTGGAAAAACTGAAAAAAAAAAAAAAAAGCTGCAACAAGGTTTGAACCGGGTACCAAAGGTTTAGATAAACAACGCGCATAGCCGCATACCACTGCACTGTGGTCAGAGGCAACAATGTGTTTCTGGTTAAACATTATATTATATTATATATAATATACATATATAAACTTAGGGCCCTCGGGAAAAACGGGCGTCGGCCGGGGGTGTGGCTCGCCCACCCCTAGGGCCGGCTCTCCTGATTCTATATTATGTTATGTTTAAGAATCACAAATATAAATATATGTACATGTAGCTATAAATGTATATAAACAAATAAATGGTAAATGAGCCGAGCTTGAGCTCGAGCTTTAAAAATAGAGCTCAAAAAAGGCGAGCCGGGGCTCGGCTCGTTTACAAACCTAATTATTACCTTCTGCTTGATTGGAATACCCATTGTTGTCTTCTGAAAGCGGGGAGGAATTATCAGGTCGTCCAGCGTGTTTATCCCGGAAACATCAGGGTCAGGACAAGGATCAGCAGGCAAGAAGCATAGCTCCTCCTCTGAATCGCTAAATGCTGAATCCTTTTCCACTGTTGTAATGTCAACTTCAACTTCTTCATTTGTTTCTGATTCTTTCACCTGCAATCATAATAATTCATTACTTGTGTATAATTACTCGCACACACACACATAAAGAGAGAGAGAGTAAACAGCAAATTCAGCCACTAAACATCCGTCTACTTATTTTTCTTAAGGTAATATAATGGGCCAGATTCGGTAAAAGCCAAAAACGGGTTGACCCGTTAACATTTTTGCCATTTTGGCTTCTGTTATGAGTAATTAATGTATTATATTGTGTTTATGATAATTACAAAAGTAATATTTCCAATATTTGTAGTCTAACTCGGCGCGTTGCACGGCGTTGAAATTTAAAGTAACTCGAACTTACACCGTCAAATATTTGACCCAACTCGTTTTCGAACAAAATTTACGTCAAAACGTAGACCACCTGAAACGCACATGAAAGTAATCACGAAAACGGATTATATTTTACCCAAAAATGTATTATATTTTACCTAACTCTTTACCGAGAAAATTTATGTTGAAACTAAACCAACTTGGATTTATAAGAAAACGTACTTAAAAATAAGCATGTAAGAAAATAGTGTTTTTTTAAGTTAAAAATGGTACCACGCATTGTGGCGGAGTCGAAACGTAATTGTACCGCCTAGGGAAAACGTATTTATTTAACAAACGTACATAAAAATAAGCATGTAAAACTCGAGGGGGGTCAAAATGACATTTTACAAAGTTTTTATAAAGTTAAGGGGTGTAAAGAGGCAATCTAGAAGTTAAAGGGTTGAACACACAATAAAACATGGGTTGATGGCATTGTTGTAGATTTGGCAAAGAAAAAAATAAGAAGAGTTACTATTCCTAAGGCACCCTCTTTTTTTAATAGTAATAGTAATAGTAATAGTAATAGATAATAGTAATATAATAATAATAATAAATAATAATAATAATAATATATAATAATGCAGGTTCCCTTTTATGGTAAGTTTTTATTTCCCATTTAACCATTAAGAGAAAATGGTATTACTTCAGGTCAAATCAGTCGAAAATTGTCACCTCAAATTTTACCTTTTCAGTTTCTGGCATCAAATCAAATTCATCTTCACGTTCAACATACTCCTCGTTTTCCTCTAGTTCCTTAAAATCTGGGGCGAACGCACTCCAATTCTCGGTGTAGTCTTTGGCCCAAATGTAAACCAAACCCTTAAAGAGACAGAAACGACAATAGGATGAACAGGGTGCCACACCAAATCCATCAAAGCTTCCTTTGGACCTTCAAGAATTTTCACAAGATGCCCAGCCCGTCTATCCCAAATATAAATTTTATGTTCACCTTTACTAGCGACCCACCAACCACCCACTCACCATCACCACTAAAACACGGCGCCTTCCAGTGCACTTTCGTGATCGAATCTTGAAACTCCCGAAAAAGCGATAAACAATTTGTTCCTGCACCCTTTAACATTTCAACCTCGTTTTCTGAATTTGGTAGAATCTCATCAAGAATAAGTTTATGTGAATCTTGTTGTTTTAAAAGGTTTTCTATATCCTGATCGTACGGTCACTCGAGTTTGTAAGAAGGAACTGTCCATCTCTACTGAATACAATATTCTTAATCACCGCACCACCCGATATCGGGACAATCCCGCAAACCTGATTCTTTTTGTGGTCGATTATAAGAATTTCACCAACTGAATTCCCGACATAAACCAGATCCCCATATTTGTTAAAACATGCTGCTGTTGGTGTATATGCTGATCCATCGGAAATTTTGTTTTTTGATGTAGGGGCGGATTTTTCAGAGAGTGATATGGGAAGTGTTGTTGTGGTTTCAGTGCGTAAATCGACAATTATGGGAGCAGATGAAAAAGGGCATATTAGGCAAAGTGTTGATTCTAAGGGATGTAAACGAGCTTGCAACGGGGTCTGTTGTAATGTGATTCGGTAATTTTTTCTCCTTTTACAACATCCCATAGAGTTAAAGATTTATCAGCAGCAGATATAAGAATGTTATGACTGTTTCTTGACCAGCAAACACTAGTTATGGCAGCAGCACAGTCTTTATCTCTGAGTTCTTTTGCGATTCCTCGGGTTTCAAAGTCCCAAACAACACAACTTCCATCAGAACATCCAGCTGCCAAAAAGTAATACACATCACATAGATGTAATGGAGTACGAAATAAAATAAAAGTGAATGATAAATTACCAGCAAGAAGAGTGCCACGGCGATTAAAAGATATGCATTTCATAATACCATGTCCAAAAACTCTTCTATCACTTCTGGAAAATCCCCCTGCAACGGATCTTCACCCCAACAAACAAGAACGACAAATAAAATTATGATCAAAATATGCAAATTTCTTGTGCACGGAGAAAGGAAAGAATTATACCTATAATTGGATTCATGGCGTGTACTGAAATGGGTTTTAATCCTGCTTGAAAACCCTAACGCAGTATGTGAATAGAATTGGGAAAATTTCCTGCAATTAACACGTACAAAAGAATGTGACGCAGTCGTATTTCCACATACATATTTAAAAAAATAATTACACCAACAGAGTTAAAGAAATAATGAGAAAATTCTTTTGAGTTATAAACCAAAAATAAGTCTTAACTCATCAACTTGTACTAGAATTAGATGCAAAGTACTGCAACAGTGCAACGCCCTTCTTAAAATAATAATTTATTGAGAAGATATGCAAATGATTTTACCACAAACTCAATCAAAAGAAAGAGATAAAGCGTTTATCTCATATACCTTTAAAACTTAGCAAGTTTTAATACAGCCTTTTCCGGAAATTTCTTTATGAAGTGCATTCTTTTTCCTAAGCTTACTTGCAGTAAACGTTTTCATTACTATTAGTATACAATTTTTCTACATTAAAATAGCTACTCAATGCGGCTAACTTCAAATTTCAAGTCGGTTTATGTTCAAAAATCAAAATCCTGTCTTTAGCCATACTAACAAAGAGTACACATAATTTCTTTGAAGACTGCAAATTGTTTACTGCGCATAGTTGTCAATAGTGAATAGCGGACCATAACAACAGGCCACCTATATGCTACGTAGCAATAGCAACGAAATAGCACCGACTATTTCATGTTTAGCGATAAAGAGGTAGAAAAATAAAACCTATATTAACACACCATATATGTAAAAATAAAGTGTTAAAAATGAGCTAAAATAGCTATAAAATACGCTATCTCTGATCATCTAAACAAATATATAAAACAAAATAAAATAAAAAAATCCGCTATCTATCGCTACAGGGTTTGTAGCAACCCTTCACCTATGCGCTACGCTATTCGCTATAGCTGGCACTACGAGCGCTATTGATAACTATGTTAAATCTGATAACATGCATGCTATCTTGATTTAAGAAAGCGCAAGATGCTTCAAAGCGTTTTGGTCTCAAAAGCACAAACGTGAAACGCACACATCACCTACGTGAAGCACGTGTCTAAGTACAACCAAATAAGC
This sequence comes from Scalesia atractyloides, assembly GCA_947069175.1. Taxonomy (NCBI): domain Eukaryota; kingdom Viridiplantae; phylum Streptophyta; class Magnoliopsida; order Asterales; family Asteraceae; genus Scalesia; species Scalesia atractyloides. Next base: position 39,033,661 of record CAMTDV010000014.1, on the reverse strand, counting down.
TTTACTTACAGCCAGAAGCTGCATATCCCTCATCTATTTTACATACAAAAACCTATTTATCAAGTACACCTTTCATAATTTCTTCATACATTAGATTGGTTATACATCACATAAACCTCCTGCAGACTCTAGTTTTGACAATTTTTTAACCCAAAACAAGATGAGGCGCGCCTTTTAAAACCAAGCATGCTATAAATTCCTTATGATACATATAAGATCTACCGTAGAGCAGCTAAAGTTTATAGAAAGCAGTTCTAATTGGTAAAACAGCTGAAATAAGAAGGTGCTTAATACTTACAATGGCCTGAATCGACATAAAACACTTTTCAATCCCTAAAACAACCAGAAAACAAATCTATCTTATGCTACCAGCAATAGGTCTTTACCGCCAAAGATGCCTAGGTTTACGACAAACTGAAGACGATTATATAAGGTCCTTCATATCTAATTCCTAACCCCATCTAACTAGTCAAACAATACCTACATGATTACACATAATCTGTACACAACATAATCAATTGCTTCAACTCGCACTTGCAAACAGATTATATACGTGTTAATCGGTAAAGTTATGCAACTTTAATTCGTTGATTCAGAAGCAATGTGAGACCTAATTACTTACAACTGAAATTAAAAATTAGGGTTTTGTTTTTGTTTCAAAATTGAGAGGTAATTTGGGGCAGATAATTGGATAGGAAACTTGTGTAGGTAAAATTGAGTGTGAATAATCGAAGGGAAGAAGATGATGTAAGACATAGCAGTGACAGAAAAAAAATATAAATTGGAATCAGATTCAGAGTGTAAGGAAGATACGGAATTACCTGTGTGAAAGTTGTGAGTGAGAGTGGACCGGCGGTGGTGTTCTCAGGCGAGAGGGAGGGTGGAATTGGGAGGGAAAGAGTGGGGGGTGATTGGAGAGACGAAAAGGGGTTCGGATTCCAGTTAGGGTTCGGGTTTGGGGCGCAAGCGGAAACAGAGATTCAACTTTAAAGCAGAGGAGGCGTCGTATAGCTTTTAGTTTTAACCCATGAATAGTATGTTTTAAGGATACAACAACAATAAACCATACCCACCTAGTAGATTCTACAAATAGCAAAACTACTCGTAGGATGGGATGCAGACAGACTTGCTTCTATTTCTAGATATAGAGAGCTTGCTTTCAGATAGACCCTCGACTTCAAAACAAACAACATACCAACACACAAAGTCAAAGAATATAAAAATAAAAGTCACCAATACTAAGAAAGTGATCAGAGAGTGGCACGATGTAATGTAAAACATATATAATAGCATACAAAATCATATTGGTATAAACACAAGAAGGCAATCACCTGTAAAGTCACTTAAAGGATAAGAAAAATCTATAACCTTAAATACACCTAAGACCCTACTGCAATATTCTCTAGAAGTCTTTAACCCTAATCCTACGTCTCCACAAAGTCCTATCTTGGACCATATCCTCAGAAATGTGCAACTCTAGTAAATCATGCATAATATGCTCATCCCATGTCAGTTTGGGTCTGCATCTTCCTCTCCTCCCCTCCATGGTGAGAGTTCCACTACTCTAACTGGTGCCGTCGTTTGCCTCTGCTTCACATGCCCAAACCATCTCAATATCCCCTCCTTAATCTTATCTGATATGCTAGCCACTCCTAATCTTTCTTTAAAAACCACATTTCTTATCCGATCTAACCTCGTGTGTCCACACATCCACCTCAGTATCCTCATCTCTGCTACCTCCATTTTGCGTGCTTGTGTCTTCTTAATAGCCTAGCAGTCTGTTTCATATAGCATAGCGAGCCTAACTACTACCCTGTAAAATTTCCCCTTTTAGTTTAGTTGGGAACCTCCTATCGCACAATACCCCATTGGTTGCCCTCCATCTACATCAACCAGCCTGTATGCGATGGGTTACATCACTATCTATATCACCATCTCTTTGTACAAACGACCCCAGATACTTAAATTTAGTTGCCTACAGAACCAATTGATCCTCAATGGTGATTTGGGTGTCATCGTTATCAGCTACACCACTGAAATCACATTGTAGATACTCAGTCTTAGATTGACTAATCCTTAGGCCCTTGCCCTCTAAAGCTACTCGCAACTCCTTCTACACTCTCGTTAATACACTTTTTAGTATTTGCAATCAACACAATATCGTCTGCAAAAAACCTGCACCACGAAACTGTCTACTGGATCAACTTGGACAACTCATCCAAGACAACAAAAAAAATAAAAGGGCTCAATGCAGACCATTGATGAAGTCCTACCTCCACAGGAAAGAAGCTTGTATCCGTACACGCGAGCAGACACTAGTTTCCGTTCTATCTTATGTATCCTTAATTATGTCTATATACTTCCCAGGTAGCCCTCGACCCTCCAAACTATCCCAAATCAGTTGACGTGGGATAGTGTCATACGCCTTTTCAAGGTCGATAAACACCATATGTAAATCTTGTTTTTTTGTTATATACTTTTCCATCAATCTTCTTAAAATATGTATCCTTTTGTAGTTGGCCTCCCTTTCATGAATCCAAATTGGTTTAGTGAAACCTAAGTTTCTCTTCTAATCGTAGTTTCAATTACCCTCTTCATGTGTGATCCTCCTACAATAACAATTATTCCGTTGTCGCCTTTATGTTACTTTTATGAAATTAAGAGTAGTCACATTATTACTTTCATGAATCCAAATTAGTTTACTAAAACCTATGTGGTCTTTTATGAAACTAAGAGTAGTCACATTCAATTCTTTATCAATACTCATATAATTATTTTTGTTGTTTTATTTTTATTAAATAATATTTTTAAAACTTTATTGTTACTTTTTATGCTCTTTTATTCACAAGCACTTCTAACAATATTAAAAATGTCACACCCAACCGATGGCGGAAACATCGGGATGAGACGAAAACTAGATTGCAAGAGGCTTCATAACGCTATTTGTGTCAAGTGTTTAATAATTACATTTTACAATGTTTAAATCGGATAATACGGAATTGAATCACGTCACATATAAAAGAAATGTAATTCCAATTCATTGATAACAATTAAACTCAAGGTTTTGAAAACAAAATACAACATGATTGAATTAAAATACAATACAACAAATACTTAAATTTAAATGTGTTTTTGGCAAATCATACTAGATTCCTTGCATCATCATAACTTCTGCAACATGTATTGATAGCGTAGATCAATACAAAAGTATTGGCGAACATACAAGTTTGAAAATAAATATAAGTATAAAAGTTTGTTTCAATTTTAACATGGCAAGTTATATCCAAGTTGAATCGTACATTTATATAAATAATCTTCGCACAGTTATAGCATATAATTGGAATCTTTAACTAGCATGCATAACATCCTAAACGTAACAATATCATGAGAATACAAGTTGAAGCTGACACGTACAACTAACGTAAGCGTAGCAGATAGCATGTATAAACAAGTTTAAACTAACACGCGTAACTCACATAAGCATAACTGATAACACGTTTAGTAATTTGAATACATTTAATTTCGTATAATATAAACTTTGTTAATCGATATATGTTGCACCCCAAAATGCGTTAAGGTGTAAAAAAGGGGGTCGAGTATGCTCACCGTTAGTGAAGCTTCTCTTGGAACTTTCCTGATGAGTCGACGGTCGAAGGATGGAATATCGAGGTTAACTCGCATTGTTAAATGAAAGTCATAAAAGAGTTATCAAAATGTATATACACATGCTTTTATTCTATAATTTCAATCGAGCCTCGTTACGTTTCATTAGTGTCTCAACGATAGAGTAGTTGCATATATGTATATTTACTAGAGGTCGTCGAAGCGTTATTAGAGTAAATAAAAACATCTTCATTTATTTTTATAAAAAGATGTACATAGTTCCGATACATTTCTCTTTTATTTAATATGTTTTGGTTTTTGCGGATTTACCGAAAAAAGGGCAGAGTTTCCTCTGTTTTTGGACGATCCCGACAACACAAAGTGTCGATGTTATTTTTTTCCAAAACTCAACAAATCATTAACAATTATATTTACATTACATATGTTAACTATGTTCAAAGTATATAATTTTTTAAACCTCGACAATAAACGTGGCAACGTAAGTATTTATATGTATATATATGTATTTTTTGCTAGTGATTACCAATTATATAATGTTCGCCTCGCGTTGAAATACGTGAAACAATATATCGAGTTAAATAGAAATTGAATCGATAGAAGATCGTACCAAAGTCTCGTGTCGAAGCGTTGACCGTGTCCGACTCTGTTGACCAGCGGTTGACTGAGTTGACTCTGTTTGACCGAGCCGAAACTGAATCGTGCCGTACCCAACTGAACCGAGCTACCTGTGCCGTAAAACTTGAACCACTGAATCGAACAAAGACTTGTTTGACTGACCCGAGACAGAACAGACCGTAGTTGACTCGACCACAAACGTTGACCTGCTTTGACTGGTGTTGACCACCTTTGACCGAATCGAAAACCCAAACATCGAACCGTAACCCAAGTTACAATCTGACCCGACTCGTATCTTGAACCGAAACCTGATTGTGACACGCCTAAACTCGAACTAACCTGTGCTTGATCCGAACCCGAACTCGAACCCGAAAGCGAACTCGGACCTGGACCACCCACTGCCATGAACCATCCACTACCGTGAACCTGATAACCACCTTCACCGCACCGGCACCGTTACCGGTGCGCCGCCGGTGTTGCGGCTTTGTCGCTGGTGCGCCGCCACCTCAATGGTGGTCGGCGGCCTCGCATACAGAGGGAGAGAGGAGAGAGCGAGGGTTGTTGGAGACCTCTGCCGCTGCTGCGGCTTTTCTCATGGTGCGCCGCCACCAGAATGGTGGCCGGCGATGTCGTTACAGAGAGAGAGGAGGGGAAGAAGGGTGAGGTCGGTGAGGTGAGTGTGTGAGAGGAAGGAGGGTGAGTCGAGGTGTGCGGGTGTGATCGGAGACGAGGAGGGGGTGCTCGAAGGGGTGTTGTAGGTGGTCGCCGGAGGGTTGTCGCCGGCAGCCGGCCGGAAATGCGGCGCCGGTGACCGAAGGGAGAAAGGGACCGAGGTTTGTGTGAGAGTGGCTAGGGTTTGGTGTGTAGAAGAGATGTATTTATAGGTCTCGGGTTTTAAGTGTGCTTGGGCCCGAAGTCCGTTAGTGGCCCAATACATTTCTGAAACCCGTTTTTGAATCCGAGTGTCGTAAAGTATCATATAACGTTAATTTTAGGGTCAAAAGTATGAAAAGTCAGGGTCGGTAGTCGTTATTGACGTATTTGTTCGTCGATTCGTAAGACGCGTAAAATGCGTTGTTTGTCGTTTTAAATTCATTTTTCGATCGGGTTTCAACTGTAAATAATAAAATTCGATTACGAGGATGAAATATGATAACATTCTTATTATGGTTAACGCTCGAATTCTGATAAGGATATGAATTTTTTAAGGTAACGATACGAAAATATGAGGCGTTACAGTCTCCCATACTTTAGGAAATTTTGTTCTGAGATTTATTCAGGAGGAAGACTTCGAATTCTGATAAGGATATGAATTTTTTAAGGTAACGATACGAAAATATGAGGCGTTACAGTTTCCCATACTTTAGGAAATTTTGTTCTGAGATTTATTCAGGAGGAAGACTTTAGGAGAATTTGGCATCCCGTAGTACTTTTGGGTATAATCGAGAATTAGGTGGTGAGTGATTAAAGTTTGTATTTAAATATAGCAGCGAAACACCAAATTTCTCATGGCACACTTTCACGAAAGCTTGGTAATATGGTAGGGACACTTATATATAGGAAGTACCAGCGGCGTATCCACCATGTTCATACCATATTACGTTTGTTTCGCTAATCGATGCCATGTTATGTTTTGTGTCATAATCAGGGTTTATTAGCGTATTACGGGTAAGAATGTTAGTGTGTAGAGTTTCAAGTATATAAGTATGATTATATTTTAAGTATGGACGCGTATAGAGTATAAGTGTGCGTGTATGCACATTCGTGTACAATACATATGATATATTTCTGTTAACAAAGATTAACGCATTACTGGCATGTGAATAAACAAGTTAACCATCATGTACCGCAATGTAAACTACCCTTCGTCGTCAAAACAAAAAGGGCGTAAATAGTTTACTTAACATGACCTCAAGAATACGGGCGGGCGTCACTCCTATAACGCTACGCAAGCGCTATACATGTTAAGGGGTTGCTTGATCAGAGTTAATGACGAGTTTATCACATAAACATGTGAATAAACAAGTCAAACCATCGTGTACGCATTGTTGACTAGTCAATATTGTTGTAACACAGAGTGTGTAAAATAGTTTACTTAGTATGAAATAGTTTACTTAACATGACCTCAAGAATACGGGCGGGCGCTACTCCTATAGTGTTACACAAGCGCTATACATGTTAAGGTGTGGCTTCTTACGAAGTTAATGACAAGTTTGTTACATGCGAATGTTCCAGTAATCCCAAATCAAATATAATGTTTAGTATGCACCTATTGGTCATTGTGTAATAGATTTTGCATAAATGAGAAGTTGTTGTGTATAAATTTGATTCTAGTATAATGTGACATTGAAATGAATAAGAGAATCACAATTATATTGCCTAAAATTTAAGATAGCGTAAAAAGAGGCTTGATAAAATGTTGGAGTGTTTCGGGTTGAGAAACTTTGACTATTCCAAAGTGAATCGTAAGGCCTTTTGAATTAGGGAGACATGCCTTGGCCTAATAGGTATAATACTCTCGTCGCCAGGCGATTAACGGTATTTACCCTTCCAGTTAATACATGTCCCTAATTTGATCGAAATTACAAAACTTTGGCGAGATTGAAAAATTGAGTGGAACCAGTCGTCAAGGTGTGGATATCAATCCTAGCTTGACAATTCCGTCCCCAAAAACGTGGTTTATTGAACAAAACAAGATCAAATTTCGAGTTGCCAATAAGAATTCACCAGATTACGAAATGTAAATTCCCATCAAGATACGGATACCACTCATGGCTTGATGGCGAAATTTGTGAAAAAGTATCATGTAAGATGGATTGAAATTCGTCACCAAAGACGGGAATCACCCCTGCTTGATGAGTCCCTTCGATTGTGAAACAAGAGATTTTTAAGAGTGTGTATTGTGTTTTGGTGTCTTAGGAAAGACACATTTGTAAGTTTTAAGATCAAAGGGGGGAAGAGAATTAAGGTAGGAAGAATAACGATTTAGACAAGTATCAAGTGTAACACCCTATGTTTTTACGTCCTATAAAATTTCGACACGTGTCCCGCTGATCCTCGTATGCCGTGTGCTAGACGAGAGGGACTAAAAATCGCCAACATGTTACTTTTATAACCTCTGAGTGGTGAATATTAAAGTCGAGGGGTTAAACGTGTCAACATGCTTAAACTAGGCCTCTAAGTGACCTTTTAACGAACCCGGAGCTTAATGATGTTCGGTTACACTCCAAAGAGTGCTAAGAAGGAACCATATTGAATAAAACATGCTTTTATGTCGAAATATGGGAGTTTGGATCGGGGGCCAAAATGGAAATTTTGTGTTTTGACACCTCAGGCGCCACGCGCCAGGGACTCGGTGTCCCCGCGCGACGCGCGGGAGATGTCAGTTCACAGAAACAGCATGCCAACTGCTGATCTGCATGTTTGGACACCACACAACCCACCTGCACTCTCACATCTCGAAACCATTAACCCAATTCCGGTTTTGGACACCTCCTAGCACACTTGGAGTGATCTCTAGTGTTCCCATAACACTTGTTTCAATCCTAGATCACCCACTTCGAGTATAAATAGGGGAGTTCATCACCCTTCTTTCCTTGCTCCTCTCAAAATCTCTTATCTCTATCTCTAATTGGAAGTTCCTGATCAAGGAGCATCCTAACTGAGTTCTAGTCATTTTTTTGGATCACTTGTAAGTGTTCCAATATCTTCTTTTCAGTTTTATTAGACTTTAAGCCAAAGTCAAAGTGTTGACATAAAAACGCTTTGACTTTAGGCTAAGACCATTGCGGTCCAGCCATTGTTCGGTACGAACGTGGCTACGAAGAGGGCACCTCCTGATTACCACGTTTGTTTGGTCAATTGACGGGTCAAAGTTATTGATAAAAAAAAGTCAACGGTCAGTTTTTGAAATAATTACGATCTGAGTTTAGAGGTGTTCTAAAATATATTTTATCACTTAAACAAATTAGTAATAATTATTATAACATGTGTAAACATGTTCGGCTCGTCAATTCCAGTTTTAGGGTCGGTTCGCAACCGAAAGTCGCGAAGTTTGACTTCTGCGTTGACTTTCGATTATGAACCGAGTTAGACTAGTATGCTACTGATTTAAGGTCCTGTTATGATCATATTATGATGTAGCATAACCCTCTAAGGTTAAATTACATGGTCATAAAGTAATCCGAGTTTTATGCAAGTTTCCGCAAATATGCCATACTTTGACTATTTTGCCATTTTATTTAAAAATGAAGTTTTAAACACCAATGAACTTGCAAATGATTTAGGTACTGATATGTTAACATGTTTAACATATTTTGATGTTACAAATCTGACCATAAACCGATTTTTCATATAATATCGTATCATACGCTTTAAAGTGACCGAAAAGCCCTTTTTGCGCATAGAATGATTTTAAATATAATCTATCATACAAACTCATTACCTACTGATATTATATCATAAATAAAGTATTTTCACAGAATGTTTATGGTTGAAACATCAGATTATACGCAAGTTCCTTTTATACGTCGCTAAATGACCAAAACGCCCTTATAAAAGGCATTGTTTGATTTTAAAACCTTAACGTGCACACAAGTTGATATCCTACTGATATTATAACTTGTTTAAAGTATATTGGCATATGGAACTTGTTCATGACTCATCCGGTTACCCGGTTTCGCTTATATGCGTACGGTTAAGCTAATGTAACTAGTTTACGTAATTTAACCGAAACGGGTTTAACCTTATCATTTTTATCTCAAATTCCAGAATGTTAATAGTTTACCAATATTATATAAGTCCTCGTACTTGTCGGGTTTAAACTACATCCTATCCGGTCATCGCTTAATCAAGCGTATTGTACCATTTTTATATTTTAAGCTAGCCGATCTAAGTCTATGACTTAAATAAGATCCGTTAGCATTCTAATTGGTTATTCATGCCATCGTTCCAGACTAGAGCCTTCCGGTAAATTGTACCTACGCTTACTTAATTGGATACAGTTGTGCTTATTATATTTCTTATTTTAAAAGGATTGCTAAGCTCAGGTAAATACTCTTAACCTATTTTCCCTATATGGGCTTGGGATACGATAAATTATTACCGCATGGTCGGGTATGGGATTCGAAGACCTATGTGTCGGGAAATTCAAATAACCCTTTTTGATTCGTATTGCTTGACTTAAACATTTGGGGTTAATGCGACCTTGTCCTGGATATCCTTGACTCATTTAATAGTAAGTGGCTACGACCTAAGCGCGGGGTGTAGGCATACACCTGACAGATACGAAATGGTCTAAATAAATAATTTTATAACCCAATTCGGGTTTACCCAATGTGGGTGTTCCCAATAAAGGGATAAGTTATAATTTTATAACCCAATATGGGTTTTCCCAATAAGGGAATAAGTGGTGTGTCGGTTAATCATGAACCGGCATAGATTCTGGTCCCAATATGTATTGTCAAGTTATGTAAAACCGATAACATGAGATATAGTTTATCCCAAGTATAAAAAGATTCTTCGTGCCTTGTGCACCTAAATCAATTTTGAAAAGGTTTTCAAAATGTGTCGGTTGATTGTATTTACCAGTGTAAACTAACGTATTTTCAAAATAACTAAGTACATGTACAAATACGTAAATAGGTTGGAAGCTGCTCAGTAGCAACATAAGAGGATTGTAACATCCGTAAAAAACGGATTTACCAAACCCGCTCCGTTTATCAACCGAACAGTCAGTCAAAAATTTCGTTGCGAATTAAATGCCGAAAATATTTTTAAACGATACGTAATCAATTATTATACGGGACTATATATTTAGTTTTTGAAAAACTGTTGAAAATCGTGAAATAAAAATGAAATGATCCAGCCGGGTTTCGAACCCGGGTCACTCGTCGAGTCACTCAGCGACTTATCTCACACACACAAACCACTGCGCCACTTGTTCTGTTTGGTAAATATTGAAATCATTTAATTGATAAAGTGACGTTACGAATTCAAAATCGGCGCCCATTAGTTCAGTCGTCGGAATCCCGGAAACCTCGCGAGTTTTTAACACTATTTTCAGTTATAACGTAAACCATTAACAAGACATCGGTTATAACCGATGTTTGAAGTCCGCGACCAAACCATAACCGCCGGAGTTTTTATGATTTTACGAATACAGTCGGAAATCAGACCAAGTGCATCTCGATTTTCCCCTATAAATTCACCCTCAACCCATTGAAAACCTTTTCGCTCAAAACCACACTCTTTCTCGGCGAAAACTCCCTCGCCGGAACTTTTCTGTTCGTCGCCGGAAAACCGATTTCCTCATTTCTGAACCTCACTGAGCCTCTGAGCTTATACCGGAGATACCCACACCCTTTGTAAGCTTCCTGGAGACTCGCTGCTACAAGGAACTCGTCGCCGGAAGGAATTGCTGTCGCCGGAGTTCTGCTGGAAAACAGAGGGTCCAGTCGGTATACCTCTTCGCTTATTTTCTTTATCTTTTCACCCTTATCTCACCTTAATGAACTGTAAAACGTTAATGAAACTTGAATAAAAACTCGAACCAGTCAGACATTATATCTGATTATAACTGGATGAAGAAGACGATGTCACCGCTGTATCATATAAGTATAATATAAATCAGGATATTACTCGGGTTAGAGACACAGTCCAGCGGTGGACTGTGTGCACATATAACGCAAAGGTCACGAGTTCGAATCCGGTTTCACACACGCTGCCTAAATAAAAATCAAATTTTTGTTTAACTGAACCGGAGTCGATACTGGTATATGTTAAGTATATTAATAACCGGAATAATAACCAAGTTAGACACACAGTCCAGCGGTGGACTGTGTGTTTGTTTATATCACAGGTCACGAGTTCGAGTCCGGTCTACTGCACCGACTCGAACAATTATCTATTCTTTTTAATAAGGCAGAAAAGGAAATAACTAAATTGTATTTAAGTATAATAAAAATCGAATTATATAACATGTTTAACACACAGTCCAGCGGTGGACTGTGTGTTAGATTAAACCACAGGTCCCGGGTTCGAGACCTGTGGAGTGCACGACCGGTTCGCTTAAAACTGTTTTTAAAATAAAATGATTTTCGGTTTAAACTAATTAATATATATATATAATTAAAATCAGATATATAACGGGTTAGACACGTAGCTCAGTTGGTAGAGCTGCGTGCACGCGTACGGGAGGTCTCGGGTTCGAGCCTCACTCAGCGCACTTATATTCCGCATTCGAACCGGTCAACGGTCAACGGTCAGGTCAACGGTCAGAAAAAAAAATAATTTTTTTTATTATTTTTATTTAATTATTTTAATTAAAAATCAATTAAAAATACTTAAAAATAACATTTTTAAGGTTAGAAAATAGCCTCAAACTCACAAAAATACACCCAACAATCCTACTAAAATAGATTAATAAAATCCGTTTACTTACCAAACCATAATGCGATTTATCTAGGTTAAATCTCACTCGTGGTTAAAACCACTTCGCGTGCATTCAACGTCATCAACCGAACGCACCCACGGTGAGTGAATCTTACAACTCCCCCTTTTAAATTACACGTTTTGGGGTGTGTCATGTGTTATGAAAATAATTAATTTATTTATTTAAACTTGTGCCATACCACATCATGACCTAAACTTAGATTGTTTTATTGTTGTGATATACTTATTTCCTTTTGTCAAATTATATGAAACTCATACATTAAGCCCATCAGTTCCTCGTGGGATACGAGTAGAACATCGCGTGCTTCAAATCAAATTCATTATTGTTCATGTGTGTATCATTGAGTTTATATTGTTTGTAGTTGTGTCATTCATATTATCATGTTTATGCAATTTCCATTTAATTTGAACATCGCGTGCTTCAAATCAAATTCATTATTGTTCATGTGTGTATCATTGAGTTTATATTGTTTGTAGTTGTGTCATTCATATTATCATGTGTCATTCATCAGGCCCCTCAGTTCCTCGTGAGAGACGAGTTGAGCATCGCGTGCCTCTAATTGTTCCATTATTGTTCATGAGTGTTTCATTTAATATCTTATGATTGTTGATTAAGTTACATCTAATTTTACTCATGTTTGGTTGTGCACATATTTCATAATCAATTTAAATAAATTTGTTCAAATGTTTTCCATAGGATTCACTCGCCAACATTATGTTGATCCAAAAACCCTTTTACACATGATACAGGTGAACAGGTTGAAGCAAGGAAAACATAGGATATGCCTTAGAAGAGAACAAAGAAGTTTAGATTGTTAGTTAGATCATGTTGTAACATTTATTGTAAATTTCCATTTAATTTGTATTAATGAATATGAAACGCTTAATAAATGTCATGAGCTTTGATGATAACCCAATCATGCCCCGATCACCTTTTCCGCTGCGGGTCGAGGTGTGACAGATTGGTATCAGAGCCATGACTATAGGGATATAGGATAGGTTATTAGACCCTTAGAGCCTATACTATAGTCTGCCTAAATTTTAATTGATTAGGTGGTTACATACAAACTTGTGATATTTATTTGTTTCATATTTGTTTACATTTCAGTCAAACATACATGCTTATATACATATTCATTATACATATATACATATTCATTATACATATATCGATATTCATGTATTCAATTTATTTTCATACTCTCATTATCCAAAGATTTTGTGCAAATTTTCAAATCTCATCAAAGTAAGTTCTGCGACGGGCATGTAGTAACTGGAAGGGTACAAGTACCGGTAGTCGGAACGTCCTGTCTAGGCTGGCATTCGTATAAATCCAATATAACGGACCAGTTTGCCTACCTGGGACCAACGATGAGAGTACGAAGGACCTATTAGGCCAAAGCATGCCACACCAAACGTCGTTCGAACTAACCCTACTTTGAGTTGTCACCGTGTCTACACCTGGACACATTCCGAATATCACACGTTGTATACATATTTCTCGATTTTCTCCGGGTTTTTGTGTACGCAACCTGGCAAACCCGTGCGAACCATATGAAAAACCGGTATTCATGGGGGCCCACATGATTACACAGGTAAAGTATGGCGGCATGTAGGGCCTAACAGCGAGCAAACCCAAGACATCCCATGGATGTAGTAATTTATTTTCTATAATTATTTTATGAATGTTCGTTCTTGAATACGACCCATGAACCCGAAAGCATCTAACTCATACTCTTGTCATGTATTCCTTGTAGATGTCTTCTAACCTCGCCCGTAGGAAGACGAGAGCAAGAAAAGCCCGCGAACGCATGGCTGCCTTAATCGCTCAACAAATGGCAGCCGTAATACCCAATATTGTAATCCAAGTTCAGCAAGCACTTACCGTTAATCCTGTCAATAGAGCAAACCAAAACATTTTCAACTCTCCCCCAAATACCACTAAATGCACCTACAAGCACTTCAAATCATGCGACCCTCCGAAATACAAAGGGACTGAAGGCGTCACCGCTCTCCTCCATTGGTTTGAAGAAATGGAGAACACATTTCTAAATTGCGATTGCCCTGACGATCGCAAAGTGCGATATGCTACCGGTCGATTATATGGGGTAGCACTTACTTGGTGGAACACAGAGAAGGCCAAACGAGGTGTTGAAGATGCTATGTCCTTAACTTGGAACGAATTGAAGGAAATCATGACCAGACGATTTTGCCCAAGGAGCGAAATCAAGAAGTTAGAAGATGAATTCTACTCATTGAAGCAAGTGGAAGGAGACCACATCACCTACAACAAAAGATTCCTCGAGTTACATCAAATGGTTCCCAACATGTTCACTCCCCTCTACCGTTTGATCGAGCACTACATTCGTGGTCTTCCGTCAAAGATTCAAGACCCTGTAATAAGTGCCAAGCCTGCAACTTTGGAAGCAGCAATGGAGCTAGCAACAGAGCTCACCGAGAACCGAATCCGAAACAAAGACTTCAAGGAGGAGAAGAAGAAGGATAAAGAATCGACTGAAACCTCCGACTCCACTCAAACCGAATCCCCTTCTCAACCCAATCCTAAGAGAAGAAGAGTCGGGCGACTTTTCGCTGCTACTCAACGAAATCAACCAGTTTTACATGCCATACCCATTCGAGCTATCCCAATCACCCAAGTGGCACCCAACTCAGCTTACCCAGATAAGAAACCATATCTTGGACCTCACCCTCGATGCAACAACTGTTTTTATCACCATCCCCATACCCTACCTTGTCGTCTATGTGCAACTTGTGGACGCTATGGTCATTTGAGCAATGTTTGTCGCACCTTTCAAAACCAAACCTTTTCCCCTACTCAAAACATGGCCCAAGCCTATCAACAACCCCAATACCCCATGTTCCCATATGCTCGAGCTTGTTTCAATTGTGGCGACCCTACCCACTTTAGAAACACATGCCCTCAATTGGTTAACGTTATCAACACTCAAGCCCAATCAAACCCAGTTAACCAAATAAACCAAGAAAACCCAACCACTATGCCACCAGTAAGAGGAAGAGTCTTCAATATCAACGCCAATCCTGTCGAAGATAATGACGGCCCAAATGAAGATACTCAACTAGTCCTCTTCGCCGAAGATCCAGATTCAACTCCTATCGTTTAGTTTTATGTTTTTCTTTATCACATCAAACCAATCATAACTTAAGGATAAAGCCAATGAAACTTTGACAAGAGTACGGTGGATACGCCGATGGTACTTCCTATATATAAGTATTCTTGTCAAAGGATCAGAAGCATTATCTGGCGGTTATGAGAGGCTCCATGTGTAGACTGCTAGAGTAATTATTGTATATTATATATTGTTTTCAGTATATGCATTTGCCGAGGCCGTGGCTCCCCATCCATGAGGTTGAGTTGGATCCCCATTTTATTATGCGGTTGATCTTGGCGTGCCCGCACGATCGGCTCCGTTTGTTTGAGCCTTGATCGGTTATTTCATTTTACATTTCAATACATGCAATACGTTCGGCTCCGTTTGATTGAGCCTTGAGCGCACATTTCAATTTACATTTCCAGTTCATGCAATACGTTCGACTCCGTTTGATTGAGCCTTGAGCGCACATACAATTTCATTATCAGTATCTTGTGGTTGTGGTGTTTGTAGTAGAGTCGCATCGAACTAACCATAACTTGCGGATAAAGTCAATGAAAATTTGACAAGGATATGGTGGATACGCCGATGGTACTTCCTATATATAAGTATTCTTGTCAAATGATCGGAGGCATTATCAGGCGGTTATGAGAGGTTCCATGCATAGGCTAATTGTGTGATGGTTGTTTAGATTAAGTTGTTCAATTTCAGTACATTCAATACGTTCGGCTCCGTTTGATTGAGCCTTGAGCGCACATCCAATTCCATTCAATACGTTCGGCTCCGTTTGATTGAGCCTTGAGCGCACAGACAATTTCATTATCAGTATCTTGTGGTTGTGGTGTTTGTAGTAGAGTCGCATCGAACTAACCATAACTTGCGGATAAAGTCAATGAAAATTTGACAAGGATATGGTGGATACGCCGCTGGTACTTCCTATATATAAGTATTCTTGTCAAATGATCGGAGGCATTATCAGGCGGTTATGAGAGGTTCCATGCATAGGCTGTTTGTGTGGTTAAGTTATTCATTTTCAGTACATGCAATACGCTCGGCTCTGTTTGATTGAGCCTTGAGCACACAATTTCAATTTCAGTACATTCAATACGTTCGGCTCCGTTTGATTGAGCCTTGAGCGCACATCCATTTCATTTTCAGTACATGCAATACGATCGGCTCCGTTCGATTGAGCCTTGATCGCACAGATATATTTCATTTCAGTATTTTATGTTTGTTGTATTGGTTGTAGACTTATAGGACTAATCATAATTCACTGATAAAACCAATGAAAATTTGACAAGAATATGGTGGATACGCCGCTAGTACTTCCTATATATAAGTATTCTTGTCAAAGGATCATAGGCATTATCGGACGGTTATGAGAAGTTCTATGTAGGATTTATTAGTTTCTTGGTAACCAATTATAACTTGTGGATAAAACTAATGAAAATTTGGCAAGAATATGGTGGATACGCCGCTGGTACTTCCTATATATAAGTATTCTTGCCAAAGGATCAGAGGCATTATCAGGCGGTTATGAGAAGTTCCATGTAGGATTTAGTATTGCCTTGTTTGGAATTTGTGTTACATTTATATCATCATGTTATTTAAAGAGATTGGATTGTGTTCCATTTCTACATAAACTAACCTCTCCATCATAACAAACGAGAGAGGAACTTCCATCATTCAAACATATATGCTATCAGAATGTGGATTCAAATATTTGCTGTTGTGTTTATTCATGTTCAAATATTTGCTGATGTGTTTATTCATGTTCGAATATTAGCTGTTGTGTTTACTTATGTTCAAATATCAGCTGTTGTGTTTTTATTTATGTTCCATATAGGTTGTAGTGTTAGAAGTTTTGCCTTAGGATATAACCATACTATCCCAAACGTATCTAAACTCTTATGCATGATATCATTTTTAGCGAATCATTCCTGTTTATCAATACTCATACAGTAGGCAACAAAAAGCGATTCCTGAAATAGGGTACTTAACCCTTACAAGGAACGTTACCGCCTCAAACAAAAAAAAAACTTAAACCCTTATTTTTTCTAAGCATATAACTGTCAAACTAAACACCATCATTCTTTTAGTCAAATATATCATTATTTAAATTTCGGGACGAAATTTCTAAAAAGCAGGGGATACTGTAACATCCGTCAAAAACGGATTTACCAAACCCGCTCCGTTTATCAACCGAACAGTCAGTCAAAAATTTCGTTGCGAATTAAATGCCCAAAATATTTTTAAACGATACGTAATCAATTATTATACGGGACTATATATTTAGTTTTTGAAAACTGTTGAAAATCGCAAAATAAAAATGAAATGATCCAGCCGGGTTTCGAACCCGGGTCACTCGCCGAGTCACTCAGCGACTTATCTCACACACACAAACCACTGCGCCACTTGTTCTGTTTGGTAAATATTGAAATCATTTAATTGATAAAGTGACGTTACGAATTCAAAATCGGCGCCCATTAGTTCAGTCGTCGGAATCCCGGAAACCTCGCGAGTTTTTAACACTATTTTCAGTTATAACGTAAACCATTAACAAGACATCGGTTATAACCGATGTTTGAAGTCCGCGACCAAACCATAACCGCCGGAGTTTTTATGATTTTACGAATACAGTCGGAAATCAGACCAAGTGCATCTCGATTTTCCCTATAAATTCACCCTTAACCCATTGAAAACCTTTTCGCTCAAAACCACACTCTTTCTCGGCGAAAACTCCCTCGCCGGAACTTTTCTGTTCGTCGCCGGAAAACCGATTTCCTCATTTCTGAACCTCACTGAGCCTCTGAGCTTATACCGGAGATACCCACACCCTTTGTAAGCTTCCTGGAGACTCGCTGCTACAAGGAACTCGTCGCCGGAAGGAATTGCTGTCGCCGGAGTTCTGCTGGAAAACAGAGGGTCCAGTCGGTATACCTCTTCGCTTATTTTCTTTATCTTTTCACCCTTATCTCACCTTAATGAACTGTAAAACGTTAATGAAACTTGAATAAAAACTCGAACCAGTCAGACATTATATCTGATTATAACTGGATGAAGAAGACGATGTCACCGCTGTATCATATAAGTATAATATAAATCAGGATATTACTCGGGTTAGAGACACAGTCCAGCGGTGGACTGTGTGCACATATAACGCAAAGGTCACGAGTTCGAATCCGGTTTCACACACGCTGCCTAAATAAAAATCAAATTTTTGTTTAACTGAACCGGAGTCGATACTGGTATATGTTAAGTATATTAATAACCGGAATAATAACCAAGTTAGACACACAGTCCAGCGGTGGACTGTGTGTTTGTTTATATCACAGGTCACGAGTTCGAGTCCGGTCTACTGCACCGACTCGAACAATTATCTATTCTTTTTAATAAGGCAGAAAAGGAAATAACTAAATTGTATTTAAGTATAATAAAAATCGAATTATATAACATGTTTAACACACAGTCCAGCGGTGGACTGTGTGTTAGATTAAACCACAGGTCCCGGGTTCGAGACCTGTGGAGTGCACGACCGGTTCGCTTAAAACTGTTTTTAAAATAAAATGATTTTCGGTTTAAACTAATTAATATATATATATAATTAAAATCAGATATATAACGGGTTAGACACGTAGCTCAGTTGGTAGAGCTGCGTGCACGCGTACGGGAGGTCTCGGGTTCGAGCCTCACTCAGCGCACTTATATTCCGCATTCGAACCGGTCAACGGTCAACGGTCAGGTCAACGGTCAGAAAAAAAAATAATTTTTTTTATTATTTTTATTTAATTATTTTAATTAAAAATCAATTAAAAATACTTAAAAATAACATTTTTAAGGTTAGAAAATAGCCTCAAACTCACAAAAATACACCCAACAATCCTACTAAAATAGATTAATAAAATCCGTTTACTTACCAAACCATAATGCGATTTATCTAGGTTAAATCTCACTCGTGGTTAAAACCACTTCGCGTGCATTCAACGTCATCAACCGAACGCACCCACGGTGAGTGAATCTTACAACTCCCCCTTTTAAATTACACGTTTTGGGGTGTGTCATGTGTTATGAAAATAATTAATTTATTTATTTAAACTTGTGCCATACCACATCATGACCTAAACTTAGATTGTTTTATTGTTGTGATATACTTATTTCCTTTTGTCAAATTATATGAAACTCATACATTAAGCCCATCAGTTCCTCGTGGGATACGAGTAGAACATCGCGTGCTTCAAATCAAATTCATTATTGTTCATGTGTGTATCATTGAGTTTATATTGTTTGTAGTTGTGTCATTCATATTATCATGTTTATGCAATTCATTCATCAGGCCCCTCAGTTCCTCGTGAGAGACGAGTTGAGCATCGCGTGCCTCTAATTGTTCCATTATTGTTCATGAGTGTTTCATTTAATATCTTATGATTGTTGATTAAGTTACATCTAATTTTACTCATGTTTGGTTGTGCACATATTTCATAATCAATTTAAATAAATTTGTTCAAATGTTTTCCATAGGATTCACTCGCCAACATTATGTTGATCCAAAAACCCTTTTACACATGATACAGGTGAACAGGTTGAAGCAAGGAAAACATAGGATATGCCTTAGAAGAGAACAAAGAAGTTTAGATTGTTAGTTAGATCATGTTGTAACATTTATTGTAAATTTCCATTTAATTTGTATTAATGAATATGAAACGCTTAGTAAATGTCATGAGCTTTGATAATAACCCAATCATGCCCCGATCACCTTTTCCGCTGCGGGTCGGGGTGTGACAAGGATCTTGCAAGTCCTTAGATGTGTATATTTTCGATCCGCCTTTGGATCTTTATTACGAGCCATTGTATTTGATCTTTGAACCTTTCGGCTTGTAATAATATTTTCAAATTCTAGTCTTCAGCTGTGCTATTCTGTGTTACTTGTATTGTATGGTAATAATGATATCAACATATTTCACGATACTCCTCATCCGGGCCCACCGGGTTATACGTGGAAATCAGGGTGTGACATCAAGCATGGTCAAGAGTATGGTACTTAAACTATAGACTAGGTCGAACATGACAATTCTACCTAATTTCCTATAGTTATGGCTCTCATACCAATCTGTCACACCCCAACCGATGGCGGAAACATCAGAATGAGACGAAAACTAGATTGCAAGAGGCTTCATAACGCTATTTGTGTCAAGTGTTTAATAATTACATTTTACATTGTTTAAATCGGATAATACGGAATTGAATCACGTCACATATAAAAGAAATGTAATTCCAATTCATGGATAACAATTAAACTCAAGGTTTTGAAAACAAAATACAACATGATTGAATTAAAATACAATACAACAAATACTTAAAATTTAAATGCGTTTCTAGTCAAATCCTACTAGATTCCTTGCATCATCATAACTCCTGCAACATGTATTGAAAGCGTAGATCAATACAAAAATATTGGCGAGCATACAAGTTTAAAATAAATATAAGTATAAAAGTTTGTTTTACTTTTAACATGGCAAGTTATATCCAAGTTGAATCGTAAATCACGTCACATATAAAAGAAATGTAATTCCAATTCATGGATAACAATTAAACTCAAGGTTTTGAAAACAAAATACAACATGATTGAATTAAAATACAATACAACAAATACTTAAAATTTAAATGCGTTTCTAGTCAAATCCTACTAGATTCCTTGCATCATCATAACTCCTGCAACATGTATTGAAAGCGTAGATCAATACAAAAGTATTGGCGAGCATACAAGTTTGAAAATAAATATAAGTATAAAAGTTTGTTTTACTTTTAACATGGCAAGTTATATCCAAGTTGAATCGTACATTTATATAAACAATCTTCGCACAACTATAGCATATAATTGGAATCTTTAACTAGCATGCATAACATCCTAAATATAACAATATCATGAGGATACAAGTTGAAGCTGACACGTACAACTAACGTAAGCGTAGCAGATAGCATGTATAAACAAGTTTAAACTAACACGCATAACTCATATAAGCATAACTGATAACACGTTTAGTAATTTGAATACATTTAATTTCGTATAACATAAACTTTGTTAATCGATATATGTTGCACCCCAAAATGCGTTCAGGTGTAAAAAGGGGGTCGAGTATGCTCACCGTTAGCGAAGCTTCTCTTGGAACTTTCCTGATGAGTCGACGGTCGAAGGATGGAGAGTCGACGGTCGAAGGATGGAATATCGAGGTTACCTCGCATTGTTAAACGAAAGTCATAAAAGAGTTATCAAAATGTATATACACATGCTTTTATTCTATAATTTCAATCGAGCCTCGTTACGTTTCATTAGTGTCTCAACGATAGAGTAGTGCATATATGTATATTTACTAGAGGTCGTCGAAGCGTTATTAGAGTAAATACACATCTTCATTTATTTTTATAAAAAGCTGTACATAGTTCCGATACATTTCTCTTTTATTTAATATGTTTTGGTTTTTGCGGATTTACCAAAAAACAGGCAGAGTTTCCTCTGTTTTTGGACGATCCCGACAACCCAAAGTGTCGATGTTATTTTTTTCTTCCAAAACTCAACAAATCATTAACAATATATATTTACATTACTTATGTTAACTATGTTCAAAGTATATAATTTTTTAAACCTCGACAATAAACGTGGCAACGTAAGAATTTATATGTATATATATATGTATTTTTTTACTAGTGATTACCAATTATATAATGTTCGCCTCGCGTTAAAATACGTGAAACAATATATCGAGTTAAATAGAAATCGAATCGATAGAAGATCGTACCAAAGTCTCGTGTCGAAGCGTTGACCGTGTCCGACTCTGTTGACCAATGGTTGACTGAGTTGACTCTGTTTGACCGAGCCGAAACTGAATCGTGTCGTACCCAACTGAACCGAGCTACCAGTGCCATAAAACTTGAACCACTGAATCGAACCAAGACTGGTTCGACTGACCCGAGACAGAACAGACCGTAATTGACTGGACACAAACGTTGACCTGCTTTGACTGGTGTTGACCACCTTTGACCGAACCGAAAACCCGAACATCGAACCGTAACACAAGTTACAATCTGACCTGACTCGTATCTTGAACTGAAACCTGATTGTGACCTGTGGTTGATCCGAACCCGAACTCGAACCCGAAAGCGAACTCGGACCTGGACCACCCACTGCCGTGAACATGATAACCACCTTCACCGCCACCGTTACCGGTGCGCCACCGCTGCTGCGACTTTGTCGCTGGTGCGCCGCCACCTTAATGGTGGTCGGCGGCCTCGCATATAGAGGGAGAGAGGAGTGAGCGAGGGTTGTTGGATACCTCCGCCGCTGCTGCGGCTTTTCTCATGGTGCGCCGCCACCAGAACGGTGGCCGGCGATGTCGTTACAGAGAGAGAGAGGAGTGGTGGCCGGCAACTCTGTAAATTTTGGGGGACATTGTTCATTCCTATAATTTTTAATATTTTTTTAAAATTGGTTGTGTGTGGAGAAGAGATAAAATGTAATGATAAAGGTAGAAAAAAATATATTATTTAATTGAAATGAGAGAGAAAATGTTATGATTTTCAGCGTAATTATAAAAAGGAAGATAGGGGAAGGGATGTGAATGCTCTTAGTCTTGAAAAATAAACCATATAGACGATATGTGTAATTTACTTTTGTTTATTACATAACTAGGTTAGAACATCGTGTATTACACGGATTGTATAAATGTAATTTTATACAATAAACAATAAAAAAATATATCTTTGAAATAAAATATAATGTCATATGTTAACACTTACAATCGTCAACATTTATCTTCAAAAATGAACTTTGATATACTATTTACTTAGTTATCTTTTATTACTATGTTAAAAACATATGTATTGCATGGGGTTGAATCCCGTATTTATGATGCATTCAAACTATGAGTTGTAGTGATTTTAATTAGTTTTACGCACCTTCTTTGTTTATTTCATTCATAGAATATTTGTCTGAAATTTGCATTCAAGAGAATTTACGATACAAAAAAGGTGGAGATTGATCCCCACGGTTTTATATATTTCATATTTATTATGAATTATACCATAAAAATCAATAATTAAATTATATTTGAATGGAGTATAGAATTGTTATATTTAAAAATGGTGTTCTTTCTAAATGTTGATGCAATGTGCAATAAATATTGAGTTTAAACCAATTATAACAATACACCAAATGTTACTTGGGTGAAACTAAGTTGTCAAGATTTGATATTGAAAGAATTGTGCGACGATAATCGTGAGTCTAAACCATTATAGTGATGCGTCTAAAAACACTTATAATTTAATAGAGGCATATGCCCCGGACCTAGACCAATAATACAATTATTAAGTATATATCAAACGAGAACTTTTGCTTCCTAATCTATCATAATTTCAATCACCAAATTCCAAAGAATCTATATCTACTAGTAATACTCGGATATAATTTAAATCCTTGTTTAAAATTATTCACATGAAAACAAATACTTATTCTTATCTAATCTTTTGTTTAAGATTATTATTATTATTTTATGTGAGAGATAAATAAGAAAATAAGATGAGAAAACACAAGAAAGTGACACGTGTCCAAAAGGGATTTTCATACGACTATACCATATAACATTACTAGGCTATTGTCCGCATTAAATGCGGCTTCAAAAATAAAAATAAACTTATTTGTTGAAATTTAATAGCGTGTAAAAAAACAAATACATTGAAAGAAACAAATAATAAATCATTTCAAATTTCAGTAAAAATCTCCTTGTAGACCATATCGATTGTTTTATTTGTAGCATTTCAGTCTTTATCAAGTATAAGTAACTTGACATCAATTATGCTTTTAACTCTTGAAAATGTGATATACAGTTAACCATGTGAAAAAACGGGTTATATGAGATACAATCCAATCATTGATAGAGACGTATATACGTTTATAATGAACATATCGAAATTCTTTTAAAGAAATTATTATCGAATATAAAATTATGTCCATAAAGTAAATAAAACAATCCACGTACTATGGATACAATTAAAATGAAAACATATATAAATCATGAAATAAGTTATCCTGTATGAAATAACAATAATAAAACCTATTAATTTTATACTTATGTTTTTTAGAGATTCGCTCATAATGAGTCATTCCATTTCACTAAACCACACTAAATCTCGTATAAATAATGTTTATGAAACCAAACACTCTTTAGTCTTTTTTCATTCCCTCAAAATGATAATGATTCATTCCATTTCACCTCTAATTCATTAATAAAAAATATCCAAAACCACATTTTCTTTCAACTATAAATATTTCATTAGTAAAAATCGTCAGGTTAAGAGTTAATTGCCCGGATAGTCCCTGTGGTTTTTTATTTTTCACCTTTAGTCCTCATCTTTTCAAAATAGCATGTTTGTTTCCAGTGGTTTGCTCACTTGTTACTTGGATAGTCCCTGAACAAGATGAGTGTTAGTTTACTCAGTTAAGTTGTTATGAAATGACTAAATTACCCTTACTTATAACAAAATAAAGAAAATATAAAATTGACCAATAAAATTCAAATGGCCCACTCAATCATCTCACCCAATCACCCACCTTAAATAATCTTTGTAGGACCAACTTACCATCTTCTTCAATTGTTCAAACTCATCTTCAACCTCCCTTCTTCACATACATAATCCACTGGCCAAAAAACTTAATAATTTAGTAGACTTGTTTCTAGAAATTTGAATTGAACATCCATGTTTATCCCTCTATTTTCATTCATAAATTCCTCAAAAGAAAACTTAACATACTTGTTACTTGAACCAAATAACCATGATCGTCGCCGGTTCCACACAACCTAATCCACCCGCCAACAACCACCCCCATCCGCCGGCGATCGAAGTCCAACAAATATGCAACTTTACGTCTAAACCTGCACCACCAGTGTTTACATATGTGCTGAAACACGACGATTACCCACCTGCTAAAACTCCAAAGACCACCCACTAAACAATCATACATCGCTACAACCATCCACATCAATCTCGTCACCCGCCAGCCGTTCGTTGAGCTTACTTACAAAGTCCCGGTGATGCTAAAAGCCTGTGATTCTTCTGATAAAGGTTCCAGACCCGGTCACCATTGTGGGACCTAAGTAAACATAATTTAGTCTTGTATTGTTTGAGTCAACGAAACGTAGGTTAATTATTTTCGGTGAACTGTGAGAAAAAAGGGGGAAGACGTGCGTTCATGATCCGGTCACCATTGTGGGCTAGGGTTGGGTTTCAAGAATTTAATTAATTTGTTTATATTATATAGGTGGGCCAACTTCTTGAGTTTAATGATGTTTCTTTTATATTGTTTAAATTTTATTTTTTATAGTAAGGGCAAATTTGTAATCTTACACATACTTAACTGAATAATTTAACGCTTATCTAATGTTGGGAGTATCCGAGTAACAAACGATCAAACCACAGGGATCAAACATGCTATTTTAAAAAGTTGAGAACTAAACGTGAAAAAATGATAAACCACAGAGACTATCCGAACAATTAACTATCAGTAATACCAAACCAAAAAAAAAAAGCACGAATCTCCCGCCAGAATGACCAATAAAGAGGGAAACGAAAATAAAAAAATAAATGAAAAAACAAAACAATGATGCCACGCTGGCGATCCACATTAACTTTTCTCAACCAATAGAAACAAACGGTTCCCACTATAAATTCATAACCCTCTTACGCCTCTCTCCCAAATCACTTTCCTCACAACTAGGGTTTATCATTATCATTCATCAAGATCCATCACATTCAACAAAATGAGTTCCAAAGGCGATACCGATTCCAAGAAGGGCGGCAGAGGCAAGTCCAAGGCCACCAAATCAGTCTCTCGATCTTCCAAAGCCGGTCTCCAGTTCCCCGTCGGCAGGATTGCTAGATTCCTCAAAGCCGGAAAGTATGCGGAGCGTGTCGGTGCCGGAGCCCCTGTGTATCTGTCTGCTGTGCTTGAATATCTTGCCGCAGAGGTACTTTTTGCTTGTTGATTTGTTAACATTTTCTTTATTTTGTCCAATTTATTGGGTTTCTTTTTAATTTATTTGATTACTATTTTCCAAACTATTTGTTGAAAATTGCTTAAATTTAGGGATCTTGAAATATGTTTTTTTAATCCTTATTTTTAAAATATATGATGACTTTCTCCCAAATCATTTGTAAAAAGTTGGTTCAAGTTCTTTTTTGATTTAGGAATTTTCAAGAAAGTCTGAATTCTTTTAGGGATTTTGAATTGTGTTTCACTTTATATGTTTTTTAGGGATAAATCAATTTTGGGTATTTGATCATCATCAATTTAATTGCAATTTCTATTTAATCCTACACGATAGTTTTGTTTAATTCGTTTAATATTTAATCATACATTGAAAACCTGTTTTTTTTAATTACGGTTTTTGGATTTTAATTTAATCTTAGAAATTTGTTTTTGATGAATTGAAAACAGGTTTTGGAGTTAGCAGGAAATGCTGCAAGGGATAACAAGAAAAGCAGAATTGTGCCAAGGCACATTCAATTAGCCGTAAGGAATGATGAAGAACTGAGTAAGTTGTTGGGTTCGGTGACGATTGCAAACGGAGGTGTTTTACCCAACATTCATCAGACTTTGCTACCACATAAGGTTGGCAAGGATAAAGGGGATATTGGGTCTGCTTCTCAAGAGTTTTAGAGACAAAAATTGTTCTGTTTCGTATGGATTTATTCTGTCTGCATTTTGCTTGCATTTTCTTGTAAAAAATGGTGGTTTTGATGTTTACTTTGGCATTTGAAGGTGTTATGATGGTTATGGTTAATCGGGTTTTGGCAATATAAACAATTTGGCCAGATGAGGTTTTTCTGCTATGGTGTTTAAGTTTATTTTTTTGATTCTGAAATTAAGCTTTGTATCGCTAGTATGTATTCTTGTTTATTCGAAAGGTGTAGGCAGTGTGGCTGGTTTGGGTGGGTGATTTAGAGTCGTTTGTGAATGATGTGAATTTGGTTTTAAGAGGTTTTGAGGCTTGTATATGAACATTGGTCACCCTACACCCGTTGTTTTCAAGAGTTATCCTACGGCCCATCCTCGCTATGTGTAAAAAAAACCACTCAAGCCACCCCCACACCCCACGATCTTAAGGCCATGCCACTCCCTCCAATCCTATGTGGAAAATAATAGACTTGGAAAGTTCCTGTATGTTGACAACACAAAAAGCTAACAGCTAGTGTGTTCTAACCCATAGTCATTGCCATTGCCATTAAAGTTCATATGACAAAAAATAGTGAAGTCCACTAAGGCTGGTGGGTTTGGGGCCGGCTTAGGCCCGGCACTGCCCCACACCGCTCCCCTAGGCCCGGCACGGCAAATCCCTGCTGTCCAAGCCGTGCCTCTTCCTCTCTCATACATCTATACATATATATATTCATATGTATAAAGGGGTCCATCCTCTTTATCTATTCTCACACTTGCTTACGTGGCATCCTACATGATGGCCATCCTTCTAAGGATATCATCACCATACCCACTAGCCTAATATCATTCACATTAGAGTTGAAAAGAATATATAGGAAACAACAAAAACATAATCATATTAAAATTCCTATAATAGAGAAATATAAAGAAATTAAAGTACGCTTCTCTATATATTTTTTTTGAACAGCCAAAAAAAAATCTCGAGTACTCTTAGTTATCCACGGCCCGGGACAAACGGAGTACTCCGAGTGTAACCCGAGTCGTCCACCACCACTTCTGAGTAAAACCTGGTAACCCACTAGCCCGTAGACACAACGGTGAAATTACTGGTAAAACTTTGTTTGGCTCAAGGATCGTAACCTAGGTTTCCTTGAGTCTTCTATCATTGCCACCAATGCCTCACTTTTTTTTTTGCACCAAGTGGGAATGAACTTGAGTCTTCACAGAAGAACTTAAATCCTCTTACCAGTTGAGCTAGAGGTCATTAGCTACGCCTCTATATTTAGAGGTTTATATTAAACTCTCTATATTTTTATTGTAAGTTCATAGAAAATATAAAATATAACAAAATAAGTGTTTGTAAGTAAGAAATAGATTGAGATAAAGAGTTGGATGTGAGATGTCTTTGAAAAATTAACAAAATCTAAAGAAATATATGTTTTTATATAGATGGAGATAGAGACTCAATCTAAATGCTTAGAGTATTCATAAGGGATTCCTTAAATTAGTGTAAGTGAGAAAACTTATGTTATAATAAAAGGTTATGAGTGATTTTGAGGGGAAAGAGAGAGAAAGTATAGACAATGTTACTGTTTATTTATACATATATGAAAACACTTATCACTTGATAAATTTTTAAATGTGGTTATGAGTGAAGGAGAGAGAAAAATTAATAATAGATGTATAAAAACTAAAAAGTATTAGGTAATTACACAGATATAGATAAATAATCCACTGTGAAATGTGAATGCTCATAGCTCCCACACGGCCACACATGCCTATGTTAGCACGTTTATACTTACAGCTATGTCGTCAATGGCGGTAGGGTAGTGGTTAGAGACCATTGTATGATATAGCGAAACTAATATTACCAGTGATATTGGTTGCTATTTGACAACTATTTTTATTCCTAGATAACGGTCGTAGCACTGATTTTCAAGATATTATATTTTCGGGAGTAAAATGTCATTTTCTTCTATGAGGTTTGGTCCATTTTCCAACTTTTGTCCAAAGGTTTATTTTTGTATCTGGATCCAAAGGGTTTGAAATCTTGTTATTTTCACCCGGCTCGTTAACTCATCTTTTCTGAATACTTGTACATTATGTTAAATGTTTGTACATAAAGTAAAAAGACAGAATTGCCCTTAAGTAAAAAAACAAAAATATCATTGCCTAATGAGAGAAAAATGGTGGAGTTAACGAGTTGGATGAAAATGACAAGATTTTAAACCTTTTAGATCTAGATGCGGGAAAACAAACTGTTAGATAAAAGTCGTAAAAGTGGCCAAACATTAGGGACAAAAATTACATTTTACTCTATTTTCTAGGCAAAATTAAGGAAAAAGCGATAATTTAGAATAACCCAACACTAAAAGCCTAAATTTAATATCAAGAGGAGATTATTTCTTTGATTTTGTATACCATGTTTCAAATATCTATATTTTGTGTTTTGACTTTTGACTTTAGATCATGTTTCACATAAAAAACTAGTTATATAATCTATTCAAATCAATATAATGAACTATTTACGTAACTTACATGAATTAACTAAGCTAGAAAAAAAAAACCAAAAAACTTAACTCCCACTTGACTCCACCGCTGATGCTTTCTCTTTTTCTACTCTACCAAAAACACCACTGGATCCCTCATTACCGTGTTGCACGCCACCGCCACCGTCACGTATAGCCTGTCGGAAAAAAAGATAATAAGTTATAGTATAGGGGCTAGATGTGCAATATGGTGTTCGATATAAACACCTTCCTTATGTTACCCTAATTCAATTTTTTTTTACAATCGAATACAACCCTTATTACAAAGTTTATTCTCTATACCAGACAACATGGTATCAAAGCAGTGTTTCTGATTCTTGAAAACGCTTTGCTTATCATCTATAATCCATCCCAAATCCAACCTCAAATTAGAAAAACTAGAAAACCAAAATCAAACTCAAACTAGGAAAAAAACTAGAAATTTTTCAGCGGCCACCACTACCTCCGACAATTCCAGCCACACAAAAATCAGTCTTTCAGCCATACACTTTGTTCCGCCGCACAAAACCATAAAACTGTTTGCAATTCCATTCCACCGCACACTCCGTGTTCAGCAAACCCTAAAACTTTCAGCCAATCAGTTCTGCCGCACACTCTATTTTGCCGCACAAAACCCTAAAACTTTCAGTAATTCAATTTCGCCGCACACTCTGTCCTGCCGCACACTTCTTGTTGAAGTTCTAGGCGGATTTGCTTCCTGCGTAATTAAATCTTGAACGCGAGTTCAAGGGTCCAGCGTATTTGAGAAATACGTCTAGTCAGTTACCTTGTCTGGTAACGTTATAGACAACGTATTAGAAAAAAAAGTTAATATGGCAATCAACCATGAAAAAAAAACAAATCGTGGATCTTTGATTCCAGTGCCACTGACACCATGGCGTTTGAACCGTCGGACATGTTTTCAATGACCAAACCTCAAAAAAACTCAAATTCATACCGCTAACAATGGAACAATGTAAGTAAAAGGAAGAGGAACAATTGAAATTTCACCAACTATGAAATTATCAAATTGCCTTTATGTTCCATCATTATTAGATAAATTTCTCTCAATTAGTCATATTACCAAAGAATTAGATTGCACGGTA
Organism: Scalesia atractyloides; assembly: GCA_947069175.1. Lineage (NCBI taxonomy): Eukaryota > Viridiplantae > Streptophyta > Magnoliopsida > Asterales > Asteraceae > Scalesia > Scalesia atractyloides. The sequence goes on along the minus strand of CAMTDV010000014.1, from coordinate 39,003,498 downwards.
CTAATGCACCCTACCTTTTGCCTCTTATAGGATATCAAGACGGGTGTGATTATTGGACGTGGTACTGAGCGCCAAGGATTATACTACGTGGATGAAGTGGCTCAACATGGTACAGTGATGTTGGCACATGGAACCGAAAACCGAGAAGCCTGGATATGGCATAGACGTTTGGGACATCCATCTACTAGTTATTCACATCTTTTGTTTCCAAAACTCTTCCCTTCAAATGGTAAAATATATTTTGAAACCTGTTTTCTTGCCAAAAGCCATCGACAACCATTTAAACCTAGCAATACAAAATTTGATTTACCTTTTTCACTAATCCATTCCGATGTGTGGGGTCCTGCTCCCATTATGGGGGGCAGGGTTTTCGGTTTTTTCTACTATTGTGAATGATTGCACTTGCATGACATGGGTATATTTTTTGAAAACCAAAGCCGAATTTTATGGAAAATTTACCATGTTTTATGCTATGATTCACACCCAATTCAAAAGGGAGATTCAAATCCTTCGATCCGATAATTGGCGGCGGGGGGGGGGGGGATTTGTCAATACATCCATGACACAATTCTTTAAAACCAAAGGATTAGTTCATCCAACCTCTTGTTCTCATATCCCCGAACAAAATGGTGTTTCCGAATGAAAAAAATCGTATTCTTCATGAAATGACTCGAGCTCTTCTAATTGAATCCCATGTACCTACCTCATTCTGGCCAGAGGCGGTTGCAACCTCTGTGTATCTCCTAAATTTAAGACTCCTCTAGATTGCCTATCCAAGTTTGTCAGTATTCCGCACCCTCTTACACTTGAACCTCGAATCTTCGGTTGTACAACATTTGTCCACGTACCAAAAACCCATAGAAACAAACTTGGCCATGTGCTGAGAAATGTGTTTTTATAGGCTATGGATCGATCAAATAGGTTACCGGTGTTATAATCCCAAAACTCGTCACATGTTCACCATAATGAATTGTGACTTTCTTGAAACAATATATTTTTACAACACCCAACTCAGTGGTCAGGGGGAGAATGAATGTAAAGACACTCTGAGTTGGCTAACTCAACTTCCATCATCTGAAGAAGTAACAACAGAAGACCATCACAGTACTTCGAGTCAGTCACCTGTCACCCTCAAACACAGCCACACAATCCTCGGAGCATAGTACCACTAAAGAAACTCCATCCAACTTGATACCTGATTTAAGAAATACTTCGAACCATGAATGTCCTATATCTTATAACTATGAGATAACATGGGAACACATAGAACCGACAACAACAGAACATAGAAAACTGGTTGAACCAGATGTTGAACAGGTTGAACCCGTTGTTGAACATGTTGAAACAGTTGCAGCAGAGAAAGCCGGAAGATACTTTCTCCCTCCAAGGGAAAATAAGGGAGTTCCTCGCAAGAGATACTCACCAGAAAAGGTGGTTCCAAGGTCTAGATACCATGTGGCAAACATTGCCACTAGGAAATTGTCCAAGGAAGCTAAAACATTTGCCACTGCCTTATGCCTTGGAGTCAAAAGAATGGAAAAAGGCCATGGAGACAGAAATGGAAGCGCTCAAGAAGAATAACACATGGGCTAAATGCACTCTTCCACCAGGAAAAAAAAATAGTGGGATGTCACTGGGTGTTTCAATTAAACATAGTGATCGGAGTGTCGCGTCCCGGTCAAATATAATATTTATAATCCCTAATTACCCTTAACAATGTGTTAGTGGTAGTAAGGGGTCGAACCACGAAGAGTTTGTGGTTTGCGATCGGATGTGATTAATTTAAACGAATGTTGTCACTAATTATGAAGCTTGCTAATAACTCGATTAATTTGTTTGTTTGGAAAAGGTGTCGGAATAAACCGACAAGTTTTGGTTTGATTACTTAACTACTAAATTGAACATTTGCACAGAAACTTGATTAAACGATTGAAAACAATATTTGAGAAAAAGGTTCACACCCGGTTCGGTAATATAAGTCCTAGGGTTCCTACACGTTTTAGGTTCAGTTCAATTGTAAAAATGACTAACGAGTTCAGTGTTACGTGGCTTAAGTGCCAAAAGCTATCGACGTTATAGACAACGGACCACAATGCACTTTGTTACCAAGAACATGTAAACTCTTACCTAGATAAGGCATAATTGCACATTAACATTTCGCGAAGTCAAATTTTATAATCACTTGACAATTTACGAATTCGAAACAAATGCAAGACAATTATCTTAGATTTCAAAATCAAACTACAATTTGTCACAAATCAAAACTCAAAACAATGTCAAACGCTAGAAACTTACAAAATCCTACACCGGGGTGAAACCCAAAGAGACTAGCCGCTCATGGTGAACTAAACTCGATCAATGATGGATGGAAGTTCGAACTTGGACATCTTGAAGCCTTGAATAATGATGGTGATTATAGCTAGGGTTTATGATGAAGGATGGTGATGGAAGGTTTGACGATGTGATGATTAGGGTTGTGATCGAATGGATGAATTCGGATGATTGGTGTCACACCCCAACCGATGGCGGAAACATCGGGGTTAGTGGCACTAGGCGACCAGATTGTCTCATGAGAATTCCATAACAATTATCTATCAACATCATTTAACATTTAACGTCCCATACCATTAAACACAATATTTCAAAATAATCATTACTAGAAACTTGTTTTTCCCACAAAACTAATCGGGTTCGATATCCCCTAGATTTCATTACAATTCAGAACTAAACAAGACAAACTAAACTAAGCAATCTACGTCCAAAGCATCCAAGCTAAAATTCTCAACCTGTTACATACGTTAAAATACAAGTCAATACAATTAAGTAAAGGTGAGCATACAGGTTTTAGTAATACTAGCATAGCAGAGAAGCTGTTCGCGAGATAATCCAATTACATATAATGATACACCAAAACACATCACATAGATAAACATAGGATTATTTCTCATGCTAACTTTCGAGAGAAGGCTTTGCGCGTCCATCTAACTAGACCCCGTCGGGTGTAAGCCACACTATAGTACCATACTAGCTAAGGAGGCAAGTTAATGAAAATAAGTCATAGTCACATGTTTCTAGTATCACGTATTGAGCATACATAATCAGATTGTTCGCTGTGATAAACAGTTTGATTTTGTGAGGTGGTTTTGATATAGGAACGTATGTAACACCCAAAAAGTGCATTAAAGCGAAAATGGGCCAAGTATACTCACTGTGGGTGCGTTTTAGGTGAGACGAGGGGCTGAGAAGAGTCGTGAAGAGCGCCGGATCAGCCTGCATACGCGAACGGAAGTGCATCAGTCTCCAAAAAGCTGAAACGGTTAAGTTTGGTCTGGGCAGTAAGCAAGTTCGGGCGAACTTGTATGTAAACATACAAGTTCGGTCGAACTTGTTAGATTTTGGTGATATTTGAGTCAAGTTCGGTCGACCTTGGTAAGTTTCTTAGGAAACTTGTCAAGTTCGGGCGAACTTGTGAGAAAATCTTACTGGAAAGACAAGTTCGGGCGAACTTGCATAGTTTCTTAAGAAATTGGCAAGTTCGGGTGAACTTGTGAGGAAAAGACCCAAGTTCGGTCGAACTTGACCCAAATGGGTGCAAGTTCGGTCGAACTTGACCTGGTGTGTGGTGATTCTTGAGCGAACTTGATGTTTTCGGTCCAAAATCTTGCGTTTTTGTGTTTGCTGAGTAAATCGAGTGTTCATCCTCCAACCCTGTGCTACTGAGCAAACTTGGGTCGGAGAGGTCTTTTAGAGCGGTTTTATCCGTTTTACAAAAGCGTGGGCTAATCCGGCGAACTCTTGTTCGTTCGGGTTAGTCCGGCTTGTGTAAACCAAGCCGCCAGATATATTAAATGCTTCGTTTCATATCAGAAATGAACAAAACATCATCAAAAGTCCATCTTTTGTGTAAAAATCTATGTTTTAAAAGGTTTTACTCAGATCTAAACATAGATCTGAGTGGAAAACAGAAGCTTTATGGAAAAAGATAAAGATTTTCGTAAACAGAAGAGATTTGATGAAAACGAAGGAGAGCCTTGTGCAAAATCGTTGTAAACCGTTGTAAAACGTTGTTGAACCTCATTGTGTTGAATTCAGTTTGATTCTTACTTAGAAAAAGAGGGTTTCGGGTTTCGGGAGCTCTGGGCGAAGTTGCAGCAAGTTCAAATGAGAGAATGGGGCTGAGTATTTATAGGTGAGGGGCTGGTGGAGTCAAGTTCGGCCGAACTTGCATGAATTTCATGCAAGTTCGGGCGAACTTGTGAAATCTTGGAAGGGAATGAGTCAAGTTCGGCCGAACTTGACCCTTGAAGGGCAAGTTCAAGCGAACTTGAGGAAAACTGAAGATTCTGAGTTAGACAGCCAAGTTCGGCCAAACTTGGGGTCACCAAGTTTGAGCGAACTTGACCCAATTCGTTGGGTTTTCTTGTTTTTCGTTCGTTTATCGATTGTTAGCGATGTAATCAAGTTATAAGGTAAGTTAAGCAATTAAGCGATATGTTAAGCTTATAATTGATATATATTGCGATTTAGCGATTCGAGTGTGCGAGAGCGATACGATAGCGATTGTAATCATAACCATAAAACACTTAACACATAAATAGTATATATCACATAATTAACTGCGATTTGCGATGCGATGAGATTAGCGATGCGATTTAATAAGCGATTAGATGCGATATATCATACATAATCATAATTAGTTAACATAAACTTCATTATAAATGAATCTCGGAATACAAATGGAAAGACAACGGGAAATAAACTGAAAATGAAGTAACGACGAAATTTAGAGTTGTTACAGTCTCCCCTACTTTAGGAAATTTCGTCCCGAAATTTAAGCAGTGGCTGTAACAAAGAAGTGCTGGTACTTGGTCTTCATATCACTTTCCAATTCCCAAGTGAACTCTGCGCCGCGTTTACCTTCCCATCGGACCTTCACGATAGGGATGCAGAGCGTCGGGGTTTCTTGGTTTCTCGGTCCATGATCTCGACAGGCTTTTCCACGAAATGGAGAGTCTCGTTGATTTGCAGATCTTCGAGAGGTACATGGAGATTCTCTTCGGCTAGACACTTTTTGAGGTTGAGATGTGGAAAGTGGGTGGACGTTGTTGAGTTCCTCCGGTAATTCGAGACGGTAGGCTACTTTACCGATCCTTTCCAGAATCTTAAAGGGTCCTACATATCGAGGCGCTAGCTTTCCATTCTTCCCGAAGCGGACCACTCCCTTCCAAGGTGCAACCTTTAGGAGAACGTGATCTTACACTTTGAACTGTAGGGGCTTGCGGCGTTTATTGGCGTAACTCTTTTGACGACTCCGAGCTTTCAAGAGATTGTCTCTGATTTGGAGGATCTTGTCGGTTGTTTCTTGAATTAGCTCGGGACCGGTGATTTGTGCTTCTCCGATCTCGTGCCATGCAATAGGCGATCGACATTTTCTTCCATACAGTGCCTCAAAAGGAGCCATTTGAATGTTGGTATGATAACTATTATTGTACGAGAATTCGATTAAAGGTAAATGTGTATCCCAGTTACCACCGAATCTATGATGCACGCACGAAGCATATCTTCGAGGGTGCGGATCGTGCGCTCAGTCTGACCGTCGGTTTGAGGGTGAAAAGCGGTACTGAGATTAAGATAGTACCGAGAGCAGATTGAAAAGTCTCCCAGAGACGTGAAGTGAAGCGGCCGTCTCGGTCAGAGATGATGTCACGGGGCGTCCCGTGTCAACATATAACTTCGTCAGTATAGATTCTGGCTAACCGTTCAACCTTAAAGTCTTCTCGTATAGCGATGAAGTGCGCAGATTTAGTAAGATGATCAATGATAACCCAAATGCTATCGTGACCAGAGGAAGTGCGGGGAAGTTTCGTAATAAAGTCCATAGCTATACTCTCCCACTTCCACATCGGGATTTCGGGTTGTTCGAGTAAACCAGAGGGCCTTTGATGCTCGGCTTTAACCTTCGAGCAGGTTAAGCACTTTGAGACGTAAACGGCGATATCCTTTTTCATGCCCGCCACCAGTACTTAGGACGAAGGTCTTGGTACATCTTGTCGGCACCGGGGTGAATGGAATATCGAGATTTATAGAGCTTCGGTCATTACAATTCACGAAGATTGTCACGACTGGGAATCCAAATGCGATCGAGATAGTAATAGATACCGTTAGGTTTAACAACAAGTTGAGTTTCAGCACCACATTTCATCTTATCCATAGATATACTCTCCCACTTAAAAAAATAGATACCCTTAATGATGCGCGTCACGTAATAAAGTTGATGTTATTTATAAAAACACCATTGGGCCAGTCTAATCCATAGATTGTTTTGATACATCGGACGAGGGGCGTTCTCACCGTTTTCACTATATATATATATATATATATATATATAGGATTTGGATCAAGGAAAAACCACCCCGAGTTGTGAGAACTTAGAGAACTCAATCTTCCCGCGCGAGTTTCGATCCCTTTTTTTCACACCATAGATTAAAATGTCTGAAAACAATGCTGTTAAAAAATATATAAAAAATCGAAATAGTGTTTTTCGGCCCCTTACAGCGGCTGTAAAAAGGTGATGACATAAGCATGACATCACCTTTTACAACATTTACGGCTGCCGTAAATGTTTTTTTTTATTTTTATTTTTGGAAATGTTGATTTCTTTTAGGATTTTTGGCATTTTTTTTGAAAACACCTTTCGAGTTTTCACAACTCGTATGAGTTTTCATTTTACCCTACCAAAAAATTAACTAAAAAACCAAGAAAATAAACATATCAATTTTTTTATTAAAAATCGCTCAAAATAATATATAAAAAATTTTTTTTTCAAAAAAAAAAAAATGTTTAGCACATGTGCACTAATACGGAAAACCCTAAACCACCTAACCCACCCTCACTGACACCCCCAAAAAACCTAACCCCCACCCGCACACCTCAAAAACCTAAATCCACCCTCCCACCAAAATCCTAAACCCCTTATCCCCCAAAAACCTAAACCCCCACCCCCCAAAAATACCTAAAACTAAACTGTAAACATAAACCCTAAAAAACCTAATCCCCCACCCGCACCCCTATAAAAAACCTAACCCCCCAACCCGGACCCCGCAAAAACCTAAACCCCTTCTCCCCGCGGCCAAAAACCTAATGCTAATCCTAAATCTCAAAAAAACCTAACCTTAAAAGCTAACTAAACTAAACTAAAAGCTAACTTTAAGAATATAATGCATATGTGCAACATATACATATAATGCACATGTGCAGTACACATATAATGCAAATGTGCAGTACAAGTTTTTTTTTCGAATTTTTTTATATAAAAACTAGGAAATTTTTATAAATAAATTTTTAAAAGAAATATTTTGTTTGTTTTAGGCCTTTTTAGTTTTTCTATTTATACTAGTTTTCTCATGATCCTCTCCCTATATGTGTGTGTGTGTATATATATATATATATATATATATATAGGATTAGTTCATGAGTGAACAACATCCTTGTTTGTGAACGAAGTGAACTAATCATGACCATTGATTTTGTAGATCTAGAATTTGGCTTTAATGGCAAGATTGTAATTATATTTTGTAACTTCCATGTATTTAATTGTATTTTTTCTCTTCATTTAATTAGTTGATTTTCTCTCTCTCTGATTTCTCTTTCTAATTAAAAGAATATTTAATTATATTATCTATACTTTTTTTCACTAATTACCTAACTTGATATTGATAATTAAAAAAATACAAACATTATCAAATATTGTTTCATCTTATGTTTTTTTAAATATATTAAACCTAATTAAATTGTGTTTTTTAACATATGTGTATACAGGTCGGTATATACAAGACTAATATACCTGTGTATTATTACATCTTGTTTCCACAGGTTGGTATAAACCTGACTTATACACCTGTGTATTAATCAAGTATATATGTGTATACAAGAGTTATACACATGTGTAATATTACAACTTGTTCCAACAGGTCGGTGTAAATCTGACTTATACACCTGTGTATAATTCAAGTACATATGTGTATATCAGACATATACACATGTGTATCCGTACATAGAGTATGTAATTAAATATTTTAATTATGTTTTATATGAAACAATATTTGATAATGTTTGTATTTTTTTAAAAAAATTGTTCAGATATTAAGTTAGGTAATGGTGAAAGAAAAAAGTATAGAGAATAAAATTAAATATTCTTTTAATTAAAAAGAAAAATTAAGAGAGAGAAAAAAAGTAATTAACTAAATGGAAGTTACAAAAGATAATTACAATCTTGCCACTAAAGAAAAAATCTAGATCTACAAAATCAATGGTTAGGATTAGTTTATTTTGTTCACTAATACAACTTTGTTCACTCATGAACCCTACCCAAAATCAATGGTTAGGATTAGTTCATTTTGTTCACTAATAAACCTTTAAAAAAAGCGCCTGCTCTTGGACTTCAATCACGAATTGAATTACATTCAATACAACATTTCACATCCGTCCCTAAATATCAACACTATTCCCGCATTCTCTCCACAAATTTGATTACCACGTTCTGATTGCTTACGAATCTCACAACATTTCACCATCACCAGTTCACCAAATCGATTAAGGTCGTTGATTACATTCGATTCACCACATCGAATAAGTTGTATTGACATTTTATCATTGAAGATTTTAGAGTTTACAAGCATATATTTCAGATTTCGTCACATAATCCACATAATCGAGGTTAGTTCCCAAATTTTCGTTCAAAATTAGTCGTATTAAACTATAGTAGGAAGATAATCACATATCATAATTTTTTCATATAGTCGTAATTAGGGCAACGTGATTGTAAGCATCGTGGATTTATAATCCGTTCGTAATTAGGGCAAGTTTATACAAATCGTTTGTACCTTTTTTTTGTATATGATATATATTATGTACTTTGCACTTGTTGATTCGGAATTCGTGTTATAATTGTGTGATATATTGGTATGCACATGTGCATATGTTAACATCACATGTATTAGAATATGTTATTACGGTAATGTTGTTTATTATATATGAACTGCATAAATTGGCACAATAAGTCATATGCACATGTGCGTAGTTTGTAATACTACAACATGATCATAAGGTAATATCGTGTGAAATATAGGTATGAATCGTAAAATACAGTTATGCACATGTGCATAATTTGTAATAAATTGGCACAATAAGTCGATATGCACATGTGCACATGTTGTGATATGTATAAATATGCACATGTGCAGCTTTTTTGTTTTATGTCCAAACAAAATTACACATATCAAGTTAACAGGGTGTATTTGTGTGATGTGTATTTATGCACATGTGGATAAATAGTATATTAACAAATACATAAATTAATGTTGATACACATGCTTACTGTTTGTAGATAATCGATGGAGAAAAAAAGCAAAAAAAGTTACTTTATTCTAAAATCACGGGATGAAGGGTCGAGTCGAATGCCGGATGCAATTGAGGACGAACACACTACTGGTAGGCAGACTAGGCAAGCTGTTATGCAAAAAGGTTAGAAAAAGATGCAATATGTTGTTATGCACATGTGCATTATAAATATATTTTGTGTTTTATGGATGTTATAACTCATATAAACGCATTAATTATGTGAATTCAGGGAAACTTAAGGTGGAAAAAGGTGTGCGTAAAGATAATATCAAAAAGAAGCAGATTGAAACAACTAAACATCTTGATGTTGTAATAAGGAAAAGCAAACGGAAACAAGACGAAACATCTCAAAGTTTGGATGGGTCACGTGTGACAAAGAACAGAAGGATTGTGAAATCAATAATCCCACTGAAAGATGTTGAGGTGGCTGGCAACGATGGTAATGGTAAGTGTTATTGAAAATAACTGGTCAAACTTTCGAATGCACATGTGCATTATTATGTACAGACATTTTACCATTCACATGTTTATTATGTTAATAAACAGATTCATAGAATGATGTTATATCATCAGGAATTCAAAATACAGGAAGTAAAAAATTTACAAGAACATCTAATTGGCGATCAATACGAACACGGCTGACACCCCATCAACTTTTGGAGGGGTTAAACACGTTGTCTAAACAACAAATGGTTACAGTAAAAAACATGGGGTTTGGCAGAATTTTGAAGCTTAAGATAGACAGCTTGCCAGGAAGGATGTCACACTTTGTGGTAGACAAGTTTAACGGCAAGAATATGTTAATCAAATTGAGTGGTGGCAACATAGAAATTAATGAGCATGTTATCAGTGAGTTACTGGGTTTAAAAAACAGCGGGGCTGTTATAGAATATAAAAAGAAGGAGAAAAAAAAGAGAATAAGAAGGAGAAACAAAATGATAAAAAGGATGATAAAAAACTCGAGGGAAAAAAAGAAAAGGAAAGAATTGTCACACCCCGACCCGCAGCGGAAAAGGTGATCGGGGCATGATTGGGTTATCATCAAAGCTCATGACATTTATTATAACGTTTCATATTCATTAATACAATTTAATGGGAAATTTACAATCATAATTACATCATGACCTAAACATCAATCTAAGCTTCATTGTTTTCTTCTAAGGCATTTCCTATGTTTTCCTTGCTTCATCCTGTTCACCTGTATCATGTGTAAAAATGGTTTTTTGGATCAACAAAAAGTTGGCGAGTGAATCCTGTGAAAACGTTTGAACAAGTTTATTTAATTGATTATAAAATAAAGTGTACAACCACACATGGGTAAAAATAGATGTAAACTTATTCACCAATCAATTAATATTAAATAATGCACACATGAACAATAATGGATCGTTTTGAGGCACGCGTTGCTCAACTCGTCTCTCACGAGGAACTGATGGGCCTAATGAATGATTTGCATATACTTGACATTATGAAATACATAACTACAAACAATATAAACTAAATAATACACACACGAACAATAATGGATTTGTTTTGAGGCACGCGTTGCTCAACTCGTCTCTCACGAGGAACTGATGGGCCTAATGAATGAATTGCATATAAATTGACAATATGAAATACATAACTACAAACAATATATACAATCTAAGTTTAGATCACAATATGGTATGGCACAAGTTTAAATAAACGAGTTAATTTTGGTGACACATGACATACCCCAAAACGTGTAATTAAAAAGGGGAGTTGTAAGATTCACTCACATTGGGTGCGTTCGGTTGATGATGTTGAATGCGCACGAAGTGGTTTTAACCACGAGTGAAACTAACCTAGATAATGGCATAATGGTTCGGTAAGTAAACGGATTTTAATAATCCATTTTAGTAGGATTGTTGGGTGTATTTTTGTGAGTTTAAGGCTATTTTCTAACCTTAAAAATGTTATTTTTTAAGTATTTTTAATTGATTTTTGAATAAAATAAATAAATAAAAATAATAAAAAAATGTTGACTTTTTGACCGTTGACCGTTGACCGTTGACTTTGACTGTTGACTGTTGACCGGTTCGTATGTGTGTATGTATGCGCTGGGTGAGGCTCGAACCCGAGACCTCCCGTACGCGTGCACGCAGCTCTACCAAATGAGCTACGCGTCTAAACCCGAAATATTTCTGTTTTTAATTATATTTATATACTACTTGATTTAAACAGAAAATCATTCATTTTTAAAAAACGATTTTAATGCATCGAACCGGTGTTCTCCACAGGTCTCGAACCCAGGACCTGTGGTTTGGGTTAACACACAGTCCACCGCTGGACTGTGTGTCTAACTTGTTATATAATCTGATTTTTATTATACTTATATACAAACTACATTATTTCATTTCTGCCTTATAAAAAGTTTGATAATTGTCCGGATCGGTGCGGTAGTCCGGACTCGAACTCGTGACGTGTGATTAAGCGTTCACACAGTCCACCACTGGACTGTGTGTCTATCTTGGTTATTATTCCGATTTTTATTAAACTTAACATCTATATGAAATGAATCCGGTTCAGTAATAAAAAGGAACATTTTTATTAAGGCGAGTGTGCGTGGGACAAGTATCGAACTCGGGACGTAAGCGTGTTTATTTGCACACAGTCCACCGCTGGACTGTGTGTCTAACCCGAGTTATATCTTGATTTAAATTATACTTATAGACAACTGAAACTTCGTCTTCTTCGTTGGACTTAACCAGAAACGGAGTCCGACTGGTTCTATGATTTTATCAAGTTTCTTTAGTGTGTTGCGATTAAATACATGTGAGATAAATAAAAAGAATGAAAGATTAAGTGTAAAGTATACCGAACTGGACTCCTCTGTTTCTCCGGCGGAACTCCGATGTCAGCAGGTTATTCTGGCGACGTATGTCTTGCGGCAGAGAGTCTTCAACGAGCTTGAGATGAATGTGGGTGGCTTCGGTATGAGCTCTGGGGGTTCAGTAAGGCACAGAGGTGAAAGGTTCGGTTTTCCAGCGAGTTGCAGAAATTCTCCGGCGAGTGGAATTACGTTGGGAAAAAGTGTGATTGTGAGCGAAAAAGCTAACAAAGGTTAGAGGGGGTATTTATAGGGCAGGACATCGACGTATTTGGCCCGTTTTCCGACTTGATTCGTCGGTTAGAAATTTTCCGGCGGTTATGACTTGCGTCGCGGGTTCAGGCGTCGGTTATAACCGATGTAGTAGTTAAAGTTTACGTTAAAACTGAAGAAACCGTCCAATCTTGGCGAGATAGTCGGGATTTCCGACGGCTGCAAATAGGCGCGTCGGTTTTGAAATTGAGATTCATGTTATGAATTAATTGTTTCCATTAATTAACAAGAAACATAAGTGGCGCAGTGGTTGGATGGTTGAGTGTTAAGGCGTTGTTGATTCTGGCTGACCCGGGTTCGAAACCCGGCAGCAACCTTTTATTTTTAAACCATAATTTTTAACAGTTTTTTCAAAAACAAATTATATATTCCAATATACTTATTAATTATGTATCGTTTAAAAATAATTTGGGCATTAAATACGCAACGAAATTTTTAACTGATTGTTCGGTTAATAAACGGAGCGGGTTTGGTAAATCCGGTTTTTGACGAATGTTACAGTATCCCCTGCTTTTTTTAGAAATTTCGTCCCGAAATTTAAGTAGTGACATATTTGTCTAAAAAGGATGGTGTTTAGTTTGACAGTTACATGCTTAGAAAAAAGGTAAAAGTTTAAGTTTTTGTTTGAGGCGGTAACGTCCCTTGTATGGGTTAAGTACCCTGTTACAGGAATCGCTTTTTGTTGCCTACGGTAAAAATATTGATAAGCAGAGTTGATTCACTAAGTATGATATCATGCGTAAGAGTTTTGATATGTTTGGAAGGATATGGTTATATCCTAAAGCAAAACTTCTAATACTACAACCTACATGGAACTTCTCATAACCGTCTAACAATGCCTCTGATCCTTTGACAAGAATACTTATATATAGGAAGTACCAGCGGCGTATCCACCATATTCTTGTCAAATTTTCATTGGTTTTATCAGTAAGTTATGATTGGTTCTATGATATGACTCTAGAACATAAATAAACACAATAACCAATATTTGAGTCCACATTCTGATAGCATACATGTTTGAATGGTGACAGTTCGTCTCTCGTTTGTTATGATGGAGAGGTTAGTTTATGTAGAAATAGAACACAATCCAATTTCTTTAAATGGCGAGATGATATAAATGTAACACAAATTTCAACCAAGACAATACTAAATCCTACATGGAACTTCTCATAACCGCCTGATAATGCCTCTGATCCTTTGGCAAGAATACTTATATATAGGAAGTACCAGCGGCGTATCCACCATATTCTTGTCAAATTTTCGTTGGTTTTATCCGCAAGTTATGATTAGTTACCAAGAAATTACTAAATCCTACATAGAAATTCTCATAACCGCCTGACAATGCCTCTGATCCTTTGACAAGAATACTTATATATAGGAAGTACCAGCGGCGTATCCACCATATTCTTGTCAAATTTTCATTGGTTTTATCAGTAAGTTATGATGGGTTCTATGATGTGACTCTACAACAAACACAACAACCAAAAGATCGTATTGCATGTACTGAAAATGAAAAATGTCTGTGCGATCAAGGCTCAATCAAACGGAGCCGATCGTATTGCATGTACTGAAAATGAAAAATGTCTGTGCGATCAAGGCTCAATCAAACGGAGCCGATCGTATTGCATGTACTGAAAATAATAAATTTAATCTAAATAATTATCATACAACCAGTTTATACATGGAACCTCTCATAACCGCCTGATAATGCCTCCGATCCTTTGACAAGAATACTTATATATAGGAAGTAACCAGCGGCGTATCCACCATATTCTTGTCAAATTTTCATTAACTTTATCCGCAAGTTATGATTAGTTCTATGTGACTCTACAACAAACACAACAACCACAAGATCGTATTGCATGTACTGAAAATGAAAATGTCTGTGCGATCAAGGCTCAATCAAACGGAGCCGATCGTATTGCATGTACTGAAAATGAAAAATGTCTGTGCGATCAAGGCTCAATCAAACGGAGCCGATCGTATTGCATGTACTGAAAATAATAAACAATAATCACTCAAACAGTTTATACATGGAACCTCTCATAACCGCCAGATAATGCCTCTGATCCTTTGGCAAGAATACTTATATATAGGAAGTATACCAGCGGCGTATCCACCATATTCTTGTCAAAATTTCATTGGCTTTATCCTTAAGTTATGATTGGTTCTATGTGATTCTAAAACATAAAGAAAAACATAAAACTAAACGATTGGAGTTGAATCTTGATTTTCGGCGAAGAGGACTAGTTGGGTGGTTTCGTTTGGGCTGTCATTATCTTCAACAGGATTGGCGTTGATGTTGAAAACTCTTCCTCTTGCTGGTGGCCTAGTGATTTGGTTTTCTTGATTTACTTGGTTAACTGGGTTTGATTGAGCTTGAGCGTTTATGATGTTAACCAATCGAGGACACGTGTTTCTAAAGTGGGTAGGGTCGCCATAATTGAAACAAGCTCGAACATATGGGAACATGGGGTATTGGGGTTGTTGATAGGTTTGGATCATGTTTTGAGGAGGGGGCGAGATTTGGTTTTGAGGGGTGCGACAAACCTTGCTCAAATGACCATAGCGTCCACAATTCGCACATAGTCGACAAGGTAAGGTAGATGGATGGTGATAAAAACAGGTGTTACATCGAGGGTGAGGTCCAAGGTAAGGTTTCTTATTTGGGTAAGTTGAGTTGGGTGCTATTTGCGTGATTGGGATAGCTTGGATTGGTATGGCTTGTAAAACTGGTTGATTACGTTGGGTAGTAGCGAAAAGTTGCCCGTCTCTTTTTCTCTTAAAAGTGGGTTGAGAAGGGGATTCGGTTTGGGTGGAGTTTGAAGTTTCAGTTGATGCTTTATCCTTCTTCTTCTCCTCCTTGAAGTCTTTGTTCAGGATTCGGTTTTCGGTGAGCTCTGTAGCTAACTCCATAGCTGCTTCCAAAGTTGCAGGCGTGGTACTTATTACAGAGTCTTGAATTTTTGACGGAAGACCTCGAATGTAGTGCTCGATCAAACGATAGAGGGGAGTGAACAAGTTGGGAACCATTTGATTTAACTCGAGGAATCTTTTGTTGTATGTGGTGTGGTCGCCTTCCTTTTGCTTCAACGAATAGAACTCATCTTCTAGTTTCTTGATTTCGCTCCTTGGGCAAAACCGTCTTGTCATGATTTCCTTCAACTCTTCCCAAGTCAAAGTCTAGCATCTTCAACGCCTCGTTTGGCCTTCTCTGTATTCCACCAAGTAAGTGCTATTCCATATAAACAACCGGTAGCATATCGCACTTTGCGATCATCGGGGCAATCGCAATTTAGAAAAGTGTTCTCCATTTCTTCAAACCAATGGAGGAGAGCGGTGACACCTTCGGTCCCTTCGTATTTTGGAGGGTCGCATGATTTGAAATGCTTGTAGGTGCATTTAGTGATATTTGAGGGAGGGTTGATAACGTTTTGATCTTCTTGGTTGACAGGATTAGCGGTAAGTGCTTGTTGGACTTGGATTACAATATTGGGTATTACGGCAGCCATTTGTTGAGCGATTAGGGCAGCCATGCGCTCGCGGGCTTTTCCTGCTCTCATCTTCCTACGGGCGAGGCTAGAAGACATCTACAAGGAATACGCATCATGAGTATGAGTTGGATGTTTTTTGGGATCATGGGTCGTATTTAGGAATGAACATTCATAAAATAAATATAGAAAAATAAATCTACTACATCCATAGGATGTCTTGGGCTTTGCTCGTTATTGGGCCTTGCATGCCGCCAAACTTCACCTTCGTAATCATGTGGGCCCCCATGAATACCGGGTTTTTCATATGGTTCGCATGTGTTAGCCTGGTTACGTACACTAAAACCCGGAGAAAATCGAGAAATATGTATATAACGTATGATATTCGGAATGTGTCCAGGTGTAGACACGGTGACACCTCAAAGTGGGTTAGTTCGAACGACGTTTGGTGTGGCATGCTTTGGCCTAATAGGTCCTTCGTACTCTCATCGTTAGTCCCCAGGTAGGCAAACTGGTCCGTTATATTGGATTTATACGAATGCCAACCTAGACAGGACGTTCCGACTACCGGTACTTGTACTCTTCCAGTTACTACATGCCCGTTGCAGAACTTACTTTGATGAGATTTGAAAATTGCGACAAAATCTTTGAATAACAAAAGATTTGAATATATGAACATTGAAATATGTATGATGAATGTGTATGTAAGTATGTATGTTGGACTGTAAGTATAAACAAATATGAAACAAATAAACATCATAAGTTTGTATGTAACCACCTAAGCAATTAAAATTTAGGCAACTATAGTATAGGCTCTAAGGATCTAATAACCTATCCTATATCCCTATAGTCATGGCTCTGATACCAATCTGTCACACCCCGACCCGCAGCGGAAAAGGTGATCGGGGCATGATTGGGTTATCATCAAAGCTCATGACATTTATTATAACGTTTCATATTCATTAATACAATTTAATGGGAAATTTACAATCATAATTACATCATGACCTAAACATCAATCTAAGCTTCATTGTTTTCTTCTAAGGCATTTCCTATGTTTTCCTTGCTTCATCCTGTTCACCTGTATCATGTGTAAAAATGGTTTTTTGGATCAACAAAAAGTTGGCGAGTGAATCCTGTGAAAACGTTTGAACAAGTTTATTTAATTGATTATAAAATAAAGTGTACAACCACACATGGGTAAAAATAGATGTAAACTTATTCACCAATCAATTAATATTAAATAATGCACACATGAACAATAATGGATCGTTTTGAGGCACGCGTTGCTCAACTCGTCTCTCACGAGGAACTGATGGGCCTAATGAATGATTTGCATATACTTGACATTATGAAATACATAACTACAAACAATATAAACTAAATAATACACACACGAACAATAATGGATTTGTTTTGAGGCACGCGTTGCTCAACTCGTCTCTCACGAGGAACTGATGGGCCTAATGAATGAATTGCATATAAATTGACAATATGAAATACATAACTACAAACAATATATACAATCTAAGTTTAGATCACAATATGGTATGGCACAAGTTTAAATAAACGAGTTAATTTTGGTG
The DNA here is from genome assembly GCA_947069175.1 of Scalesia atractyloides. Lineage (NCBI taxonomy): Eukaryota > Viridiplantae > Streptophyta > Magnoliopsida > Asterales > Asteraceae > Scalesia > Scalesia atractyloides. The sequence goes on along the minus strand of CAMTDV010000014.1, from coordinate 38,985,898 downwards.
ACACATGACATACCCCAAAACGTGTAATTAAAAAGGGGAGTTGTAAGATTCACTCACATTGGGTGCGTTCGGTTGATGATGTTGAATGCGCACGAAGTGGTTTTAACCACGAGTGAAACTAACCTAGATAATGGCATAATGGTTCGGTAAGTAAACGGATTTTAATAATCCATTTTAGTAGGATTGTTGGGTGTATTTTTGTGAGTTTAAGGCTATTTTCTAACCTTAAAAATGTTATTTTTAAGTATTTTTAATTGATTTTTGAATAAAATAAATAAATAAAAATAATAAAAAAATGTTGACTTTTTGACCGTTGACCGTTGACCGTTGACTTTGACTGTTGACTGTTGACCGGTTCGTATGTGTGTATGTATGCGCTGGGTGAGGCTCGAACCCGAGACCTCCCGTACGCGTGCACGCAGCTCTACCAAATGAGCTACGCGTCTAAACCCGAAATATTTCTGTTTTTAATTATATTTATATACTACTTGATTTAAACAGAAAATCATTCATTTTTAAAAAACGATTTTAATGCATCGAACCGGTGTTCTCCACAGGTCTCGAACCCAGGACCTGTGGTTTGGGTTAACACACAGTCCACCGCTGGACTGTGTGTCTAACTTGTTATATAATCTGATTTTTATTATACTTATATACAAACTACATTATTTCATTTCTGCCTTATAAAAAGTTTGATAATTGTCCGGATCGGTGCGGTAGTCCGGACTCGAACTCGTGACGTGTGATTAAGCGTTCACACAGTCCACCACTGGACTGTGTGTCTATCTTGGTTATTATTCCGATTTTTATTAAACTTAACATCTATATGAAATGAATCCGGTTCAGTAATAAAAAGGAACATTTTTATTAAGGCGAGTGTGCGTGGGACAAGTATCGAACTCGGGACGTAAGCGTGTTTATTTGCACACAGTCCACCGCTGGACTGTGTGTCTAACCCGAGTTATATCTTGATTTAAATTATACTTATAGACAACTGAAACTTCGTCTTCTTCGTTGGACTTAACCAGAAACGGAGTCCGACTGGTTCTATGATTTTATCAAGTTTCTTTAGTGTGTTGCGATTAAATACATGTGAGATAAATAAAAAGAATGAAAGATTAAGTGTAAAAGTATACCGAACTGGACTCCTCTGTTTCTCCGGCGGAACTCCGATGTCAGCAGGTTATTCTGGCGACGTATGTCTTGCGGCAGAGAGTCTTCAACGAGCTTGAGATGAATGTGGGTGGCTTCGGTATGAGCTCTGGGGGTTCAGTAAGGCACAGAGGTGAAAGGTTCGGTTTTCCAGCGAGTTGCAGAAATTCTCCGGCGAGTGGAATTACGTTGGGAAAAAGTGTGATTGTGAGCGAAAAAGCTAACAAAGGTTAGAGGGGGTATTTATAGGGCAGGACATCGACGTATTTGGCCCGTTTTCCGACTTGATTCGTCGGTTAGAAATTTTCCGGCGGTTATGACTTGCGTCGCGGGTTCAGGCGTCGGTTATAACCGATGTAGTAGTTAAAGTTTACGTTAAAACTGAAGAAACCGTCCAATCTTGGCGAGATAGTCGGGATTTCCGACGGCTGCAAATAGGCGCGTCGGTTTTGAAATTGAGATTCATGTTATGAATTAATTGTTTCCATTAATTAACAAGAAACATAAGTGGCGCAGTGGTTGGATGGTTGAGTGTTAAGGCGTTGTTGATTCTGGCTGACCCGGGTTCGAAACCCGGCAGCAACCTTTTATTTTTAAACCATAATTTTTAACAGTTTTTTCAAAAACAAATTATATATTCCAATATACTTATTAATTATGTATCGTTTAAAAATAATTTGGGCATTAAATACGCAACGAAATTTTTAACTGATTGTTCGGTTAATAAACGGAGCGGGTTTGGTAAATCCGGTTTTTGACGAATGTTACAGTATCCCCTGCTTTTTTTAGAAATTTCGTCCCGAAATTTAAGTAGTGACATATTTGTCTAAAAAGGATGGTGTTTAGTTTGACAGTTACATGCTTAGAAAAAAGGTAAAAGTTTAAGTTTTTGTTTGAGGCTGGTAACGTCCCTTGTATGGGTTAAGTACCCTGTTACAGGAATCGCTTTTTGTTGCCTACGGTAAAAATATTGATAAGCAGAGTTGATTCACTAAGTATGATATCATGCGTAAGAGTTTTGATATGTTTGGAAGGATATGGTTATATCCTAAAGCAAAACTTCTAATACTACAACCTACATGGAACTTCTCATAACCGTCTAACAATGCCTCTGATCCTTTGACAAGAATACTTATATATAGGAAGTACCAGCGGCGTATCCACCATATTCTTGTCAAATTTTCATTGGTTTTATCAGTAAGTTATGATTGGTTCTATGATATGACTCTAGAACATAAATAAACACAATAACCAATATTTGAGTCCACATTCTGATAGCATACATGTTTGAATGGTGACAGTTCGTCTCTCGTTTGTTATGATGGAGAGGTTAGTTTATGTAGAAATAGAACACAATCCAATTTCTTTAAATGGCGAGATGATATAAATGTAACACAAATTTCAACCAAGACAATACTAAATCCTACATGGAACTTCTCATAACCGCCTGATAATGCCTCTGATCCTTTGGCAAGAATACTTATATATAGGAAGTACCAGCGGCGTATCCACCATATTCTTGTCAAATTTTCGTTGGTTTTATCCGCAAGTTATGATTAGTTACCAAGAAATTACTAAATCCTACATAGAAATTCTCATAACCGCCTGACAATGCCTCTGATCCTTTGACAAGAATACTTATATATAGGAAGTACCAGCGGCGTATCCACCATATTCTTGTCAAATTTTCATTGGTTTTATCAGTAAGTTATGATGGGTTCTATGATGTGACTCTACAACAAACACAACAACCAAAAGATCGTATTGCATGTACTGAAAATGAAAAATGTCTGTGCGATCAAGGCTCAATCAAACGGAGCCGATCGTATTGCATGTACTGAAAATGAAAAATGTCTGTGCGATCAAGGCTCAATCAAAACGGAGCCGATCGTATTGCATGTACTGAAAATAATAAATTTAATCTAAATAATTATCATACAACCAGTTTATACATGGAACCTCTCATAACCGCCTGATAATGCCTCCGATCCTTTGACAAGAATACTTATATATAGGAAGTACCAGCGGCGTATCCACCATATTCTTGTCAAATTTTCATTAACTTTATCCGCAAGTTATGATTAGTTCTATGTGACTCTACAACAAACACAACAACCACAAGATCGTATTGCATGTACTGAAAATGAAAATGTCTGTGCGATCAAGGCTCAATCAAACGGAGCGATCGTATTGCATGTACTGAAAATGAAAAATGTCTGTGCGATCAAGGCTCAATCAAACGGAGCCGATCGTATTGCATGTACTGAAAATAATAAACAATAATCACTCAAACAGTTTATACATGGAACCTCTCATAACCGCCAGATAATGCCTCTGATCCTTTGGCAAGAATACTTATATATAGGAAAGTACCAGCGGCGTATCCACCATATTCTTGTCAAAATTTCATTGGCTTTATCCTTAAGTTATGATTGGTTCTATGTGATTCTAAAACATAAAGAAAAACATAAAACTAAACGATTGGAGTTGAATCTTGATTTTCGGCGAAGAGGACTAGTTGGGTGGTTTCGTTTGGGCTGTCATTATCTTCAACAGGATTGGCGTTGATGTTGAAAACTCTTCCTCTTGCTGGTGGCCTAGTGATTTGGTTTTCTTGATTTACTTGGTTAACTGGGTTTGATTGAGCTTGAGCGTTTATGATGTTAACCAATCGAGGACACGTGTTTCTAAAGTGGGTAGGGTCGCCATAATTGAAACAAGCTCGAACATATGGGAACATGGGGTATTGGGGTTGTTGATAGGTTTGGATCATGTTTTGAGGAGGGGGCGAGATTTGGTTTTGAGGGGTGCGACAAACCTTGCTCAAATGACCATAGCGTCCACAATTCGCACATAGTCGACAAGGTAAGGTAGATGGATGGTGATAAAAACAGGTGTTACATCGAGGGTGAGGTCCAAGGTAAGGTTTCTTATTTGGGTAAGTTGAGTTGGGTGCTATTTGCGTGATTGGGATAGCTTGGATTGGTATGGCTTGTAAAACTGGTTGATTACGTTGGGTAGTAGCGAAAAGTTGCCCGTCTCTTTTTCTCTTAAAAGTGGGTTGAGAAGGGGATTCGGTTTGGGTGGAGTTTGAAGTTTCAGTTGATGCTTTATCCTTCTTCTTCTCCTCCTTGAAGTCTTTGTTCAGGATTCGGTTTTCGGTGAGCTCTGTAGCTAACTCCATAGCTGCTTCCAAAGTTGCAGGCGTGGTACTTATTACAGAGTCTTGAATTTTTGACGGAAGACCTCGAATGTAGTGCTCGATCAAACGATAGAGGGGAGTGAACAAGTTGGGAACCATTTGATTTAACTCGAGGAATCTTTTGTTGTATGTGGTGTGGTCGCCTTCCTTTTGCTTCAACGAATAGAACTCATCTTCTAGTTTCTTGATTTCGCTCCTTGGGCAAAACCGTCTTGTCATGATTTCCTTCAACTCTTCCCAAGTCAAAGTCTAGCATCTTCAACGCCTCGTTTGGCCTTCTCTGTATTCCACCAAGTAAGTGCTATTCCATATAAACAACCGGTAGCATATCGCACTTTGCGATCATCGGGGCAATCGCAATTTAGAAAAGTGTTCTCCATTTCTTCAAACCAATGGAGGAGAGCGGTGACACCTTCGGTCCCTTCGTATTTTGGAGGGTCGCATGATTTGAAATGCTTGTAGGTGCATTTAGTGATATTTGAGGGAGGGTTGATAACGTTTTGATCTTCTTGGTTGACAGGATTAGCGGTAAGTGCTTGTTGGACTTGGATTACAATATTGGGTATTACGGCAGCCATTTGTTGAGCGATTAGGGCAGCCATGCGCTCGCGGGCTTTTCCTGCTCTCATCTTCCTACGGGCGAGGCTAGAAGACATCTACAAGGAATACGCATCATGAGTATGAGTTGGATGTTTTTTGGGATCATGGGTCGTATTTAGGAATGAACATTCATAAAATAAATATAGAAAAATAAATCTACTACATCCATAGGATGTCTTGGGCTTTGCTCGTTATTGGGCCTTGCATGCCGCCAAACTTCACCTTCGTAATCATGTGGGCCCCCATGAATACCGGGTTTTTCATATGGTTCGCATGTGTTAGCCTGGTTACGTACACTAAAACCCGGAGGAAAATCGAGAAATATGTATATAACGTATGATATTCGGAATGTGTCCAGGTGTAGACACGGTGACACTCAAAGTGGGTTAGTTCGAACGACGTTTGGTGTGGCATGCTTTGGCCTAATAGGTCCTTCGTACTCTCATCGTTAGTCCCCAGGTAGGCAAACTGGTCCGTTATATTGGATTTATACGAATGCCAACCTAGACAGGACGTTCCGACTACCGGTACTTGTACTCTTCCAGTTACTACATGCCCGTTGCAGAACTTACTTTGATGAGATTTGAAAATTGCGACAAAATCTTTGAATAACAAAAGATTTGAATATATGAACATTGAAATATGTATGATGAATGTGTATGTAAGTATGTATGTTGGACTGTAAGTATAAACAAATATGAAACAAATAAACATCATAAGTTTGTATGTAACCACCTAAGCAATTAAAATTTAGGCAACTATAGTATAGGCTCTAAGGATCTAATAACCTATCCTATATCCCTATAGTCATGGCTCTGATACCAATCTGTCACACCCTGACCCGCAGCGGAAAAGGTGATCGGGGCATGATTGAGTTATCATCAAAGCTCATGACATTTATTATAACGTTTCATATTCATTAATACAATTTAATGGGAAATTTACAATCATAATTACATCATGACCTAAACATCAATCTAAGCTTCATTGTTTTCTTCTAAGGCATTTCCTATGTTTTCCTTGCTTCATCCTGTTCACCTGTATCATGTGTAAAAATGGTTTTTTGGATCAACAAAAAGTTGGCGAGTGAATCCTATGAAAACGTTTGAACAAGTTTATTTAATTGATTATAAAATAAAGTGCACAACCACACATGAGTAAAAATAGATGTAAACTTATTCACCAATCAATTAATATTAAATAATGCACACATGAACAATAATGGATCGTTTTGAGGCACGCGTTGCTCAACTCGTCTCTCACGAGGAACTGATGGGCCTAATGAATGATTTGCATATACTTGACATTATGAAATACATAACTACAAACAATATAAACTAAATAATACACACACGAACAATAATGGATTTGTTTTGAGGCACGCGTTGCTCAACTCGTCTCTCACGAGGAACTGATGGGCCTAATGAATGAATTGCATATAAATTGACAATATGAAATACATAACTACAAAACAATATATACAATCTAAGTTTAGATCACAATATGGTATGGCACAAGTTTAAATAAACGAGTTAATTTTGGTGACGCATGACACACCCCAAAACGTGTAATTAAAAAGGGGAGTTGTAAGATTCACTCACATTGGGTTTCGTTCGGTTGATGATGTTGAATGCGCACGAAGTTGGTTTTAACCACGAGTGAAACTAACCTAGATAATGGCATAATGGTTCGGTAAGTAAACGGATTTTATTAATCCATTTTAGTAGGATTGTTGGGTGTATTTTTGTGAGTTTAAGGCTATTTTCTAACCTTAAAAATGTTATTTTTAAGTATTTTTAATTGATTTTTGAATAAAATAAATAAATAAAAATAATAAAAAAATGTTGACTTTTTGACCGTTGACCGTTGACCGTTGACTTTGACTGTTGACTGTTGACCGGTTTGTATGTGTGTATGTATGCGCTGGGTGAGGCTCGAACCCGAGACCTCCCGTACGCGTGCACGCAGCTCTACCAACTGAGCTACGTGTCTAACCGAAATATTTCTGTTTTTAATTATATTTATATACTACTTGATTTAAACAGAAAATCATTCATTTTTAAAAACGATTTTAATGCATCGAACCGGTGTTCTCCACAGGTCTCGAACCCGGGACCTGTGGTTTGGGTTAACACACAGTCCACCATTGGACTGTGTGTCTAACTTGTTATATAATTTGATTTTTATTATACTTATATACAAACTACATTATTTCATTTCTGCCTTATAAAAAGTTTGATAATTGTCCGGATCGGTGCGGTAGTCCGGACTCGAACTCGTGACGTGTGATTAAGCGTTCACACAGTCCACCACTGGACTGTGTGTCTATCTTGGTTATTATTCCGATTTTTATTAAACTTAACATCTATATGAAATGAATCCGGTTCAGTAATAAAAAGGAACATTTTTATTAAGGCGAGTGTGCGTGGGACAAGTATCGAACTCGGGACGTAAGCGTGTTTATTTGCACACAGTCCACCGCTGGACTGTGTGTCTAACCCGAGTTATATCTTGATTTAAATTATACTTATAGACAACTGAAACTTCGTCTTCTTCGTTGGACTTAACCAGAAACGAAGTCCGACTGGTTCGATGATTTTATCAAGTTTCTTTAGTGTGTTGCGATTAAATACAGGTGAGATAAATAAAAAGAATGAAAGATTAAGTTTAAAGTATACCGAACTGGACTCCTCTGTTTCTCCGGCGGAACTCCGATGTCAACAGGTTATTCCGGCGACGTATGTCTTGCGGCAGAGAGTCTTCAACGAGCTTGAGATGAATATGGGTGGCTTCGGTATGAGCTCTGGGGTTCAGTAAGGCACAGAGGTGAAAGGTTTGGTTTTCCGCCGAGTTGCAGAAATTCCGGCGAGTGGAATTACGTCGGGAAAAAGTGTGATTGTGAGCGAAAAAGCTAACAAAGGTTAGAGGGGGTATTTATAGGGCAGGACATCGACGTATTTGGCCCGTTTTCCGACTTGATTCGTCGGTTAGAAATTTTCCGGCGGTTATGACTTGCGTCGCGGGTTCAGGCGTCGGTTATAACCGATGTAGTAGTTAAAGTTTACGTTAAAACTGAAGAAACCGTCCAATCTTGGCGAGATAGTCGGGATTTCCGACGACTGCAAATAGGCGCGTCGGTTTTGAAATTGAGATTCATGTTATGAATTAATTGTTTCCATTAATTAACAAGAAACATAAGTGGCGCAGTGGTTGGATGGTTGAGTGTTAAGGCGTTGTTGATTCTGGCTGACCCGGGTTCGAAACCCGGCAGCAATCTTTTATTTTTAAACCACAATTTTTAACAGTTTTTTAAAAACCAATTATATATTCCAATATACTTATTAATTATGTATCGTTTAAAAATAATTTGGGCATAAATACGCAACGAAATTTTTAACTGATTGTTCGGTTAATAAACGGAGCGGGTTTGGTAAATCCGGTTTTTTACGGATGTTACAAGAATGTTAAAAAGAATGATGTAAAAGATTATGAAGACGAAGGCAAAGATGAAAAAAAGGGGATATTGGCCGAGTGGAACGGTTTATACGAAGGGCGTCCATTGACACCGAGTAGGATAGTCGATCGAATGAGGGATAACCCAACGAATGATGGAATAATGTTTAAATATGACTTTTTAACGTAGTTCATGAATACCATGGTTGAAATAAACAAAGATGGTACATGCAAGATTGATTTTTTGGAATGCTTATCTGAAGAAGATATCGTGGTTGAAGATGTAAACTGGTGCAGGTATATATGCGATAGCATTAAAATGAGCAAAGACGGATGCCAACGTGATAGCAAATCGAAATATTTCAATGGTGCTCTCACAATATTGGTGGTAAGTTAATTGTGATGTTTGAAAAAACTTTATAATTTAGTTGGTATTATTTATTTATTTTATTATATTTTTATTATTATTATTATTATTATTATTATTATTATTATTTTTTGTTCCCCAATATGGTAATAATGGCACATGTGCAGATGTTGTATGTTGATAGAACTTTGTGTGGTGAAATCAATACGGTCCGAACAGTAAGTCCACTGTCATTTTGGACGAAAAATATGCTGAGCAAAAGGGAAAACTGGGAGATATAAAATGGCGGGTTTGGAAAAGGTGTGTTACGTGAAGGGTACGTTGATGTGGAACATCAGATGATAGATTACAAAATGAAAAACGCTGATGAAATGTTGGAGGATGACAACATGGAGAATGTGGTAGATCAATATGGAGGTGAACATAAAGACATGACGTTTGAGGTACGTATGATGATATTAAGTTTATTTTTTCTGCACATGTGCATACCTGTTTTCAAGTTGTTCAAACTGGTTTTTTTTATAAAGTTTGAAAAACGTGTGAAATATGAACTGATAATAAGAATGAATTTCATATAAGTTAAAATTTCATAAACAGACGTGTAATTTATGTTGTTCAACTTGATGCACATGTGCATAATGATGTGTTATTGTGAGCATATAGCATATGCACATGTGCATAATGTTGTGTTATTGTGAGCATGTAGCATATGCACATGTGCATAATGTTGTGTTGTTAATATTAACATTAATTTATCAGTGTGTTATTAATTAGGAACATATGCACATGATCGAAAGTTGATGTCCGAGACATTGAGGAAAAAAATCATTGGAAAAAGAGTTGGACGATATTTGCTACAAATATCCAAGTAATGTTAAAGTTGAAGAAGTTGTGAGAGAGTATGATAGAGCATTTAAAGGTGAGAACAAAATGGCAATTTTGTTAACTAGGATGAAGAAGGTTGATATAGAAAATAACAAAGTTATAGATGATGAGAAGGATGAAAAGGTTAATGTTACAATCAAAGGTGGAATGAAGGTGTTTACACGGTCAGTAAAAAAGAGAGTGATGTGTTGGATAGTGTAACAAAACATGAAGAGGGTGTTACAATGAAGGTTGGTGGGGTGGTGAAAGATGGCGAAGGTATAAAAATGGATAAAACTGTTGGTAAGTCCATGAAGGTGGCAGAAACGGGTAAAGGTGTTGTCGGTGAGTCCATTAAGTTGGAAGAAACGGGTAAATGTGACGTGAAAAAACAAACACGCAAGAAGAAAGAAGTAGATAACACCGTACCATCTTTTACGTTGCTGTCTCAGAGTTCATAAAGTTCACCAGATTCAGACTCAGAAAAATGTGAACGTGAGTGTTAAGGGTACAAATGTGGTTGACATGAATGCACCATTGAATGGCGATGAAAATACATTATGGAAATATTTGTTGATAACCAATGACGACAAACGAAGGTATGGACGAGCATTTTAATGTCATGTTATTATTTGTTGTGACATAATAATTTAAGGTTTCAATCTGATTTACAAAACAATGTTTTAGGGCGGAGGGCAAAAAACATAACGAGGACGATAAAGAATTGGTGGTTGAAAAGGATACAAAGGATGTCAAACTAACGTTCAAGTAAGATTACGTATGAATTATTTTTATTTTTTCAGTTATATAACTGTCGTGCATTGATTAATATGTCAGGTTTTATATCGATTTGTTAAAATTCAGGCATATGATATTGTATGATATGTTAGTTTTTTTTATTGACGCATTTACGTATGATTGATTAGATATTGTTTTATATATATGTTTCCTTGTTTGATATGTAAGCTTATTGATTGAGTTAAGTTGAAAAGGTTTATTGATTGAGTTAAGTTGAAAAGGTTTATCAGTAAGTGGTTTAATACTGTATAGTATATGTAATGTATGTATTGCACATGTTCATACACAACACATATGATGTAATTTACGTGATATATACAACACGTATGTTTTAAAATTATATGCACATGTGCATAAACAACATAATTGATATAGTTCTATATCAATTTACTTGTATGTGTATAAACAACATAAATGTCATAGTTTTGTATCGATTTGTTTACAAATAAATTGTATAATTGTTAGTATTGTTTTATTTACGTGTTCAATTGTTGATATGTAAGCTTATTGGTTGTTATGGATAAAAAATTATCAGTAAGTTGTTAAGTTGTTTAATATTGTATATAGTATTTGTAATGTATGTAATGCACATGTACATACAAAACATATATGATGTAATTTACATGATTTTTTTACAGCACACCCGCTTTTTAAAACATATGCACATGTGCATACACAACATAATTGATGTAGTTTTTTTAACCATTTAATTACATATACAAATGTGCATACACAACATAGCTGATGTGATTTATGTGATAAATACAACACAACTGTTTTTGAAACATCACATGGTCTCACAACACGAGCATATTTGTTAAACACCTTAGAAGATGGGCAGTGGGTTTCACAGGCTGTGTTAGACTGTTGGGCGGCTATTTTGAATTACACACAGAGAAAAAACAAGACGGTAGGGAAGAGGCGTTTATGGTGTTATACAACGACGACCGTAAGTGTGCTATAATTTATGTTTCATAATCGTATTTAGGATAGTTATGTTTGTGTGTAACATATATTAATGTATTGTGCAGCCGGAATTTATGTTGAAAACCAAACAGAAAGTAGAAAAAGCGGTTGCAACAACAACTGCACACTTGAAGGAGGTTGTGGAGTGTGACATGATAATGTTGGAACTAAAAGAATTCAACGTCATAATAATGCCGATACTCGAAAAAACATTTTTATCTGATATGTTTTGATTTAGAGAATGCGAAGGTGGAAGTTGTGGATAATATGGCAAATAACAACGGGTTTTATAGAATGTCAGCAGGAACGAGGTTTAAAGAAACTGGAACACCGTGTAAAGTGGTATGTATATTATGTTTTATATTAAATGTTATTTTTTTAAATAAGGATATCGTAAAATTATATTTAGTAACAGTTTGTATTATTTTATTTTATTTTTTTGTGTAGAAAAATTACATGGTTGGGTACTTGAAGGCCGTGAGACATCCGATGGTAGAAAGCATGGCAAGCGCAACGTTGACAAAGAAAAAATTGGAATGGGCAACGAGTGACAATTTCAATGATTGTGGGGTGTTTGCCATGAGGCACGTGGAGATGTACATAGGGAGCGACGTTGAGTTTGAATGTGGGTTCAGTACGCAAAAAAATATCCAAGATGCACAATTACAAAATCTGAGGATAAAGATTGCAGCAAAACTGTTATCATCTGATGCAAATGTGTACAAGGGAATGGTTATGTACCTCGCAAGAGAGGCAACACAAAGTTTGAGAGATGACAAAATCCGTAAACTGTTAGATGAGGAGAAAGAGAAACAAGAAAAATGTTGGAGTGTACTTGCAAAATGGAAGAACGAGGATAAAGTTTGAAGGTGTTAGTTAATACATCAGCTTATTAACTGTCGGGACATGTAGTACTTCTGGTTTGTTGGTGATTGATAAACATGAAACTGATACTTTGTTCTGTTTTGGTTGTTTTGACATGGTAGATGGGCGTGACGTGAAGGTAACAATTGGGTACTCGTTATGATGTCATTGTGATGTCGTTATTATGATTGTTTGAGTTTTTGGTTAAATGTAGTTGATATTAGTTTAGTGTGTTACTATTAAATGTTGGTTTACATCAGATATAATATATGATATATTAAGCAGATGGCATTTATAATTTCTTATATCGGATGGGTGATATAGTAATGTATGTTTACAGTTACAGTGATGTAAAGTGATGGATGGTAATGTGTGTTATTAACATATAATGTGTTATATATGTATATGTTTGTAAAAATATGTTATTATATGTTGGTTAATAAATTAAATATTGTGTATGCACATGTGCATAAATTTTGGTGGACATAGTGGCTTAAGTGATATCATTAGGATGGTTGCACATGTGCATTAGGATGGTTATAAAAAAAACCACAGTTAAGATGGTTATAAAAAAATCACAATGGTTGAGACAGTCTGTTATTTGCGTATTATTAATTAAGTCAGTTAAAATGGTATATACAAATGGTACATTCGTATGCACATGTGCATACGGTAAGATATTTATTAATATTAATAATTGTTATATGCGTGTTGTTAAACAAGTGAAACAGAATGGTATATACAAATGGTACATTCACATGCACATGTGCATACGCTAACAGTAACATTATATTGAATGTTGACAGTCATAATTAGACAATTTAGATATCGAAACCTTGGAGCAAAACCCTAAAGCTAAACCCTAAATCTAAACCCTAAACCATAAACCCTAAACCATAAAGCTAAACCATAAACCCTAAACCATAAAGCTACCTAACCTAAACCATAACCATATACCTAAAGCTAAACCCTAAACCCTAAAGCTAAACCATAAATCTAAACCCTAAAGCTAAGCTAAACCCAAAAGCTAAACCCAAAATCTAAACCTAAAGTTAAACCGTAAAACTAAACCCTAAGGCTAAACCCTAAAGCTAAACCCTAAAACTAAACCCTAAATATAAACCCTAAAGCTAAACCCTAAATATAAACCTTGAAGCTAAACCCTAAATCTAAACCCTAAAATAAACCCTAAAGCTAAACCATAAATTTAAACCCTAGAGATAAACCCTAAATCTAAACCTTAAGGGTAAACCATAAAGATAAACCCTAAAATAGACCATAAAGATAAACCCTAAACCCTAAAGCTAAACTGTAAAGCTACAGAATAATGCTAATTTCTAAAGCTAAACCCTAAATAATAATGTTAAATATAAATCATTTAACACATATGTAATGACGTGAATGCACATGTGCATAAATTTTGTGTATAAAGTGTTTTAACACTTGTTATATGCGTGTTATTACTATACAATGTGTTATATTTGTATACGATTGGTGAAATTTGTTATGATATGTTGGTTAATAAATTAAATGATGTGTATACACATGTGCATACATTACGTGTATATAGTGTTATAACAAATGAGGTTAAGTACATATTCAAGTGATATAACGTACAGACTCAATTGATAAAACAAGTGATATAATGTACATATTCAATTGATATAACAAGTGATATAATGTACATATTCAATTGATATAACAAGTGATATAATGTATTAGATAAGTTGTAGTTAGAAACATAATAAAAAACAAGCGTTGATAGTCATAATTAGACAAGTTATAATAAACATAATCAAAAAAAGGTTGATAGTCATAATTAGATAAGTCCGATAATCATAAATTGTAATATATAATATATCAATCAATAATCGCAGTTGGGTTGGACGGTTTGCGACTCTGGTTGAATCGCCTAAGAGTTTGATCAGATTCACAAGCTTGCTCAAATCCACGCCTAACAGTTATTTCTTTTTTTGCATGGAGACGTATTCAGATGCATCACAATAGAAGAATTATAATCATCGTCATCGGTGTCATCAAGATCAATATCATTATCATCAGAACCAGAATCAGACGGGACGGGAGTCCAGGGCAATAGCAGCAGCACGTTTAGCTGCTCGTGCAACAAGTTTGGCAACTTTGATTTTCTCCAGTTGCGCGAATCATGGTCAAATACATATTTGTTGCATTTATTGCATAAACGTGCAGCTTTCTTTTGTTTACCATCGGCTTTCTTCAGTTTGTCTTTGATTTTTTGACCACCAGGACCGATTCGTTGTTTTTTGGTCCCACACCCTTTGTTTTAATACCCTGAGGAGGATGTACACCCGTGTTTAAGTCTGCAGGTATGTTCAATATATGACTGATGTTTGCAATTTTCTGGGCTGTGTCGAGGCTGAGGATCACATGGAAACGTTTCGAATACGCGGTTTCTGTTGCGTTTGAGTTCAGCGGATAACAAACGTAGATGTTCAGGATTGCGTCTCAGTCGAGTTGTGCATTGGGTGACCAATCTATTATTTCATTGTTGTTGATTGCAAACTCACTGTTGTTCGAGGAGTACATGTTAGATATGCTATGCACAACTGATGGTAACGCATCTCGTTTCCAACGTGGAACTATGTAGTGTGACGGGATTCGTTGATCTGATTGAAACGAAATATACAAAACACATGTCGGCATAGGTATCCAATACGAGTGAACCCAAGACATGTACAACTGACTTTTTGTTCAGGTACATTGAGTGACACCTGCACATGTGCACAATAAAATTTGTAAACAGAATGTATACATTGATGGTGATATGCACATATGCATATGTTGATTTGTATGATAAAAATATTGGATGCAATTGTGTTAGGTGATAAATGCACATGTGCATAACAAAAAACTGCACAAACAAATACATTGATGGTGATATGCACATGTGCATGTGTTAATCTGTATGACAAAAAATATTATATGCATCTGTATTTGATGATAAATGCACATGTGCATAACAAAATAATTGCAAAAACAAATACATTGATGGTGATATGCACAAATGCATGTTACACATTATGAAAAAACAATAACAGTTACATACGTCATAATATGATGAATGACACATATGTGAATTATGCGAACATTAAGGTAATGTTTAAAAAGTAAGTTATAAATGATATGTTGTATATATTGAATAGTAAAACATATTGAATAATAAGGAGATACCTCAAAATCGTTGACGTAAGTCATGTTTGTTTTGCAGTGATGAACAGTGTAATTTTTTATATCAATCGATCCCGGACGTTCAACTGGCATGCAATGGAACATACCCATGTATATTTCTTTTCGAACTTCAAGAAACATAAACCATGTGTATGTTTCAAACGCATGTGCTTCTATACGAAGACCGGTGGATAATCGGGGGTTTGACATATCGCTTTTGAATTCAAGGTCTCGTTGTGTGTGTCGTTGAGCATCGATGCTAGTGTCGAAACACGTTAGAAATTGGACTAATGTGTTAGTTTTTGACGAGTTAACTTTGAAACGCGCATTTGAGCTCTCACATCTTGACGTAGTCTTCATCAAACAACACATAGGTATCTCTCTGAAATAACATGGGACCCATTCATGCCGTATAGCAAACCTCTCACATAGCCAAGGATGATTGTTTAAATGATGTTCATCCATTAATAGATGCCATCTTTCTTCGAATGTTTGTGGTGTAATGAATAGATTCAACACCAATATGTGTATGGATGAATGAAGGGTGGTATTAGCAAGGATGTCATTCGATATCTGTAATTAAATACATATGAAACATGATAATTGGAACAATAAAAAAATCATAATATAGTTTAATTTGGCGTTTACCTTAGATGGGAGTTTTCTCATAATATGCCACATACACAAACGATGAATAGATTGCATGAACACAAATGATACGGCTTGTTTCAATGATGCATCCTGATCAGTGAGTACGAATATTGGTTGTTTCTTGTGGGGGTCATGAAAGTTTTTAATAACCATGTGTATGACTCGATAGTCTCATCATATAACATGCCCGCACCAAATGTAACACATTTTTTGTGATGATCAACTCCAGTAAATGGCACGAATATCATTTTGTACCTATAAAAAAACGTTTTATGATGAACATTAATATATATATTTTTATATAATGTTAACAAAAAAAATAATTGCACACATGTAGAATGTTAAATTATTAGGATGCTTTATTTATAATGTTAATAAAATAAAACATATAATACATATAATGATGTCTTACTTGTTGGTGTCATACGTAGCGTCAAATGCACATAATCACCAAAAGCCTCGTAATTGCGTAACGATACAAAAGCAGCCCAAAAAACGATCGTAACTCGTTGTCAACTATAACACAATCAAAATAAAAGTCTTTCAAATTGGTAACTCGGGATTTCATGGTGTGTAAAATAATGTCTACATCGCGTTCACCAATGAACAAACGTATGTCTCTAGATCAATTTTTATAATCTTCTACCGTGCCACGAACATTATGAGGACCACCTTTAAGTGAAGTTTGAATGTTATGTGCAACGTTTGGGCCGATCTTGTTAAGACTAACTTTATGGATGAAATGTTGATCTTCAAAACCAAGTTTCCTATTTTATTTCAACATATTGGCATTATCGCTACCGATCATGCAATGGTTGTGCGCGGGGATGAAATCGTATATCTTGAATTGTTTGTGACACGATCATAACTCACTTTATAACGCGCACGACACCCGGAAACTGTGAATCTGCTATGTCGGTGTTGCTTTTTGGATGTGTCATACATGATTGGAGCATTTTTGGATGGAGCATTGGGGTCGGATTCTATAATCTTTTGTTGTCCTTCCTTTGGAACATAGTATGTATCTATGTGTGCGTATGTTCATGGTAGGATTGTCATGGTATTTTTTGTTCTTCGATGTGCCAATACGAGTAGAGAATCCGGATTTTGTAGCATACGTATTGTACATACTGACAATATCTTCCCAATTGGTAAACGTACTGTCTATAACAGGAACATTTCATCGTCAACTTCTGGTATCCAGTATGGGGTGCCATTAGGTGAAGAGTGTATAGCAGCCGTAACGTTCCTGTGTATATAATGTATAAATAGATGATGGTTAATATGATGAAAAAAATAGATAATATGATTATAAACAATAAGAGTGCACATGTACATTGTCATATAATGTAATATCGCAAATGGATTTTCAGCATAATGCACATGTGCATAAAGTTATAATGTGACATAATTTTAAATATGTTGCAAATAACACAATGCACATGTGCATATATTGTTTATTAATAAGTATTATACAATAATTTGAATGTGAACATATTGCACACGTGTTTATAATTATCAGTTAAACAAATTACATAACATATACATTGGATACCTTAGTCTCGAAACGAATAAACTGTAATTTCTGATGTTCTGTACTTTTGGGTGCTGTACCAAGTCGAAGTTCGAAGTAGTGTCAAGTGATAGCGAATGTTCAGATATATTAGCATTACCAGATGATAATGTAACATTGTCTGGTGTTGTCATGGAATCAAGAGTGTATATTTCAAATCCATGAATGGATTGTCTACTATGAACTGTTGTAGACACAATTTTGCAACTTCCACTTGGATTGACGGGTTTGGTGACGACAGGTACGGGTTTGGTAGCATATGAACCACTATCAAAATTAGCAACATCCGATGTATGAGGATTATATTAGACATTTGTGGTGGGTTAATATCATCAGATGCCGTAGGTTCAACATTAGATGCTTCGACACGGGACGAATCGAAGACGCCATATGGAGACGTAATCTATATGCCAGATGCAGACCCAGCCATGAAATATGTGCGATCTACCGTTGTTTAACGCCGTGGGAACCATCGTGCATTCCGTTCGCGCCGTGCAATATGTGCGCCCTGGATGTCTCAAACAAGGTAAACTAAACAAACCCTAAAACAGGGGACGAACAGGAAACAAGACTTGTTTTGAAGTTCATTATAATTACAATATATGCCATCACGTATTTTATGTTGTATTAGTTATATTTACAATAATGCCATGTGTTCACACTTGGTTCTCGCAATAAAGGGTGGTTCCTAACGGATCCTTGTCCTATTATATATATATATATATATATATATATATATATATATATATAGGGATTGGGTCAAATGAGAACCAACTTGAGTTGTGAGAACCGTAGGAACAATATTAACCATTGATCAAATGTGTTTTGATGGATGACATTAAAAGACAATAAAACAGAGTAATGATTATGCTTTAATTAACGAGATTTTTGTTTTTAGTGAGATAAGGGGCTAATTGGTCTTTTACTATGACCATTAATAATTGGTCTTATTAATGATTGTGCTTTAACTAATAAGATTGTTCTTTAAATAAAAAATTAAATAAATGAGGTAATGTTTACTTGCAAATAAGTCACCAGAAATTGAAAAAAATAAAGCGAAGTTGTCGTTAATAAATGATAGTTTGCACCTCCATTGTCTAAAATCTGCACGGATATCACACAAAACATGTAAAAATCCCAAATTATCATTCTATAAACAAATTAAATAGCATTTACTCGAAAATATAGTGTTTACATTTCACAAAAGTGACGTTTAGAGGAGCTCGAGAGGGCATTCAGGGGCGTAACAAACATTTTTCTGCCGCATGTAAAAAAACATTTTTTTTACTTTCGACAACGTGCGCAATTTTTTTTTATATTCGGCAACGAATGTAAAAACATTTTTTAAACGTATGTAAAAACTACAAATTTAAAAATGTGAATTTACAAAACATTTTGTATATTGTTTTTTTATGCGGTGACACGTAAATTTTTTATTTTTATCCCAGCAACAATTTAAATTATTTTTACGCCCCGGTTGTATTTTTTATTTCCGTCTAGTTGGTATGTTTTTTACGCCTCTTTTAAAACATTTCAACTTTTTTACGCCTCAGTTGTAAACTTCTTTTATGCCCCCAATCGATTGTTTGGCTAGGGGTTTTTTTAAACTTTTTACGGGGGGCAAAATTTTTTTGAGAATAAAAAACTTTTTTTTTCATTAGACACCGTGCGCAAAAAAAATATTTTACATTCGACAACTTACGTAAAAATTATTCAAACGTACGTAAAAATTATTTTACGCCTTCCGTTTTTAGATACGTTTGGAAATTAGATTTACGTGCGTTGTTTAGAAGAGTTCGGGTCGGTGATCAGAGGCGTAAAAAAACTTTTTTTAAGCACGTTGGCTAAACATTTATTTTTTATTTTTTTTACATAATAGTGTTCTCATACTCAGTTCGTGTAAATGTTTACGCACGTTGCCAAACCTTTTTTACGCACGTTTTCAAAACTCTTTTTACGCACGTTGTCGGATTTTTTTAAAAAACTTGTAGTGCAAAGTCATCAAACATTAACAAATGAAATAGAAATTCTCAATAAACATATAAGACAAATATAGCTTGCATTTTATAAAGAACATTATGTCATAATTAGGGAAAAATAGCCAAAAGAAATATATATCATTTTCGATAATTTTGTGTTTTCTAATAAACATATAAGACTAATATAGATTGAATTTTATAAAGAAAATTATGTTATAACTAGTGAAAATAAAACAAATATAAATTGATATCATTTTTGATATTTTTGTATTTTCTAAATTACATAATAATTTTAGTGTTTTAATTTGAAACTTAAGATATTTTTTTATAAATTTTAAATACAAAAGTATATAAAAGAGAATAAAGGTGAGAGATATTGTTAGACATATTAATGATGATGTGATGTGTTTTAGACATTAGAGAGATGTGATATGACATTGAAAGAAAAAGACTAAAATACCCTTTTGAATTAAATTTATTATCGGTGATGTGTTAAAATTCTATTGGATGGGAGAAGTTCTCATGGTTCTCGCAACTGGTGAGGATCGGTTAGGAACTAGCATTTATGGCGAGAACCACGAACTAGTGTGAACACAACCAAAAAAAGTTAAAAAAGCTTAAAAACACACACACAATTTTTTTTTTTAATTTTTCTATGAAAATAACAACTTTATTTTGACATTTTTTAATTAAAAAATATCACGATTTTCATGTAAAAGAATTAAAGAAAAATAACATTTAGTTTTGGGGTTTAACTTTAAGGTTTAGTTTTTAGTATTTAGGTTGGATGTGGTGGGGTGGCTGTGGTTTTAGATTTTTTTAGGTTTTTGGGGGGGGGGGTTAGGTTTTTCGGGGATCCTTGTAATAATCAAGGGCACAAAGTGGCGTGCAATTTACCTTGTAAGAACCCTAGTCGCGCAAAGTGACAGTTGACCTCAGATTTGAACTTGTTTGACGTCAAGATTCTAACTTTTTCGTTAGAAACTCACTGTAGCGGACCCATAACATCATTTTATGCATTAAGCATAAAAACATGTAAGCATTTTACGTAGTGTTTTACCGTTTTGCAAGATCCGCATGACCCAAACCTGAACTAGCCAAAAACATTTTTGGAATAGGTTCTTATTCCTTAAATTTGATCTATAATGATGTGGAAGTGTTTCCCAATCGTTTCCTTTCAATATCTATTTGAAACCGTCTTAAAAACAGCTCAGAGTCTCTCTCTATAGGAGATTTCCGGGGTGTACCACCGAGGGAATTATCATCAATAATGATTTTACACGAAACGTATGAAATTTCTAAATAAGGCATTATTTTTTAAATTGTTTTAAATTTTCTGTTGGGTTTCTCGTCAATTATCACTCAGTTATTACTGACTAATTGACCATCGATGATAGTCGTTTATTTTGTAGTGGCAAATTAACGTTAGAAAAAGTAAACTGGGGGTTGGTAATCCAAAGAATCGCGTAAAGGGAATTTTCTAGTTGCCAGACAAAATAGAACAAGTGGGAAAGAAAAAGTTAATCTATGATAATGAAATTGGCTATGATTTTACGGCTTCAAACAAAAATCAAGTATCGTGTCAAGCAAATATAAAGTAATATTTTTGTATGGAAGGAAGAAGGTATTTATTTATATATTATCAATTAGCAACATAACTATGCCATGTTAACTGGTACCACATGTTTAAGTGGTGTAGTTAGCTTGTACATTGTGCTTTGTATGTTGTTTTAGGTTTGGGTACTTAAAAGTGTCATCTTTGGTGTTGGTTTCATTTTGAAGCCATCTCTTTCTTTCTCTGTGATGTATGCAAAATGTAACATATACATCAAATAAGGTATAAAACTAACCCTTTTTAGTACTAATGTTGGGAAAAACACGTTTCTTTGTTCCCTTTGTATTTTAGGATAAAGAGAGCTTAAAGAATAAAAGAAGCAAATAAGCAGCCAAAACCAACAAAATACGAAAAGAAGGAATAACGAGCCATGCCCGATCCCTCAGCAACACCTCAAAGACAAAAACAAGATAACAGAAGATGACCACGGAGCCGTGCCCAGCTGAACACGGGGCGTGGTCAGACCTTGCACTTAAAGACAAAACTTGCAGAAGCTTATACGTCCACCACAGGGCCGTGCCCCGACCAACATGGAGCGTGGTCAACTATCAGATTTGCAGAATCCAGATAGTACAGCGAACAGTTGACCACGAGGCGGTGCCCAGAGGCCATGGGGTGTGTGGGGCCCTCTGATGTCAGATGCAATAAATGAAGGAAGAGAAGATGGTTGGCCACGGGCCGTGCCCATTGGACCCAGGGTCGTGGCCAGGCTACTATTTTGGACTATAATTAGGGGTGCTTGGTTCACTTGAAAGGCATCCCTTGGCAAACCACTTCTCTCTTACTTTGCCACCACTACACCACCACTACAACACCAACACCCACAACCATCATCCATCTATCATCTTTAGAGTGTGTAGTAGTCTCAGGATCCAAGATTGATTGTAAGGGTTTTTGTCAAACAAAGGCCATGCTTGACTAATCTCTTACATCACTTGGTGAAGACAAGTGTTTAATGTATTACTTTTGATTTTTAATCTTTCGGAACTTTTTAATTGGATATGTATTAATGACTTTAATAACTAGTTTCTTATGTTGAAAGTGAATTTTTCTAACCATTTCTTCATGATGTCATTGATATCAATGACTTTAATAACTAGTTTATGTTGAAAGTGAATTTTTCTAACCATTTTTTCATGATGTCATTGATTTGCTCATTCGTGTCTTTACGGTCTATATAAAGCGTGTTAACTACTTGGATGGGGGTTAGAAGGGTGGTTTGGTAAAGTTCTTGTCTCGTTCAGTGTATAGATCCTGCGAAGACTTGGTCAAGCTTACTAGGACCTCCTTCAATGCCCCAAAGGTATTGGATGGCGGGGGTGCGAATAGCTTGAACCCCTCATATGTAAACTACTATTAATACTTTAAACTGGCTACTTGGGATTGTATCCCTGCTGACTCAAACCACTTAGCCGAGGGTAACGTCACCTTCAAAAGAGGGGCCTACCACTTTTTGCATTAATAACTTATTTAATTATCTTCCAATATTCCGACCCTTTGAGATTGTATCCCTGCTGACTCAAACCACTGGGTTGAGGGTAACGTCACCTTCAAAAGAGGGGCCTACTATTATAACTAAGATAATCTCTTAAAAAGTCCGAAAGTGCGAAAATCATCAAAGGATACATTAAAGATGAGTTGGATCCAAGTGATTCTATCTTGTCTATCTGTTTTTTTAATTTATTTATCTTTTTATTTATTTTTTCTTTATGTTTAAAATCTTTTATCAAAAATTTAGATTGATTAGATGTTGACGGTAAACCGATACTAAAAGCTCTTGTGTCCTTGGACGACCTTGGTATCTTACCAACACTATACTACGCTCACGATGGGTGCACTTGCCCAAGGGTGTGTTTTAGTGTTAGTACAATATCGTGTTTTATAAATTTAAAACTTGAATAATGCGTAAAAAGGGCTCAAAATATTAATAAAAATATAATACGCTCATCACACACCAAGTTTTTGGCGCCGTTGCCAGGGATACAAGGATTTTCAGAAAGTTTAAAGTCTGCAGCCTAGTTATTTTTTAACATTTTTCATTTTTAGGAATTTTTTTTAGTATTTAGCAAAATCTGCATTCTCTACAGGCTGCAGCACAGGGCCGTGTCAATCTAACACGCCCCCGTATCCAATAAACCGCAGTAACAAAAACCTGTTTTAGTCAGACAATAGCTGACCACGGGGCCGTGTTACTGGAGCACTGGGCCGTGTCCAACATCCAGTTGCTGAAAACAGGACTATCTGATCCCAATGGTTGATAACCTCTGACACAAACATGGATGATATTGATTATCTTCACTTTCGCCACTCTTACGGTGAGTGGTGTCAACTATGTGGTGGGTTCCATCAAGATATAGAGTGTTACACTTTAAATTTTGAACCCCATTATTTAGCGGACCCATCATTTTCCTGTGGTAATCATCTTAAGATGGGCGAAAGTGAAAACGATCCTTATCAGCCCACCGAAGGCTCTCAACTTCCTCTTCCACATGACATAACCTCATCCGAAATGTGTCAACTGGAAGAAAGGATTCTCAAAAAATTGAAAGAAATAGAGCTTATGATGAAAATGAGGTATTCATCACTAGACAAAGAGCAACGAGAGTCATTGAGTCCGCATTCGGTATCTACCAACATCGAAGCCATCAAAAGTACCTTAGTCTCTTGTGATAACATTAGCGATAGTCGTCCCTGTGTCGATTGTGCCATGAAGGACTCTCTATCGGCTCCCAACGATGCGCTCATAGACATGAGCGATTCGGCATACACCTTCTTTAGTGAGAGCCCGGGTAAGGGGAATAAAGGTTGGTTTCGCCCACCGGTAAGTAGCTTAGGATTTACCCTTTCCGATAACCTCTTGCGTTATTGCATAGAACGAGAGCAACTAAGATACCTTCGCCACTTCGGTGTTGTTCCCTCCAGTAAAGAACATCCCGATTACTGGAAATCCTTAAAATAAAGCAAGACAACACTTCATAAAAACTCCAGTCACGGGGCCGTGCTCCATCCAACACGCCCCGTGCCCACCGAAAAATTCACCACGGGGTCGTTACCAGGCCAACACGCCCTGTGTTCCTAATACGGACAAACATGTCAGAACTTTGTCTGACCACGAGGCTGTGCTCAGATGGCACGGGGCCGTGGTCAGTGTGCTGTCGCTTTCAATAAAGTCAGCCTTGTTGCTGCATGTTTGGCCTCATTCCAAAGACAGAGTTCTCCTGAGATTTTTTACATATACCTTAAAAGGTATGTTCTTGAAAATGTTTCCTCAAACCATTTTGTCTTTGCCACTTTTGTCACTTTCCTTCTTCTCCTTTGAACTCAAATCCTCCATTAAAGGTTAAAGGTCCATAACTTCAAGCTTTATTTTTGCAAAACATATGTTTTAAACTTAAAACTCTCTATAAACAACATGTTTTATCACATTGCTTTAAGTTATTTCTATTCACAAATGTTTAAAACCCAAGAAAAAAAAAGTTAAAACAACGAGTTCATAAGTTCAAAACAGTTACAGGAGGACGGGCACGGGCCTGTGTCCATTGGACACGGGGCCGTGGTGAGGTTTTAAGTTTTATTTTCTTAAAATTTCACTCTTGTTTTCTTAGTATGTCTAACCAGAACAATGGAACATCATCGACAAGCTCAAGAAACAATCAAGGACGAAGAAGACCATCGATTGAAGCCACCCTAGTTCGCGGCATGTATGCTTTGAGGGAAGCCATCGATGAAATGACATCAGTGGAGGAGGCCCTTGTCGATCGTGTTAACTATTTGACGATAGGGTTGGAGAATTGCCTACGAGAAGTCAACCTTTTGCACCAAAGGTTAAACATTCTTGCACTACCTCCCATGGAACCAATCTTCCCCCAAGAGGATTGGAACCTCACTCAAGAAATCATTATCCCAACCGGATGGGATGACCTCCCCGGAACCTCCTCTAGACGCATTGCACAAGTTTCCAACAATGGTCGTACCTCCCCCGTATGAAAATACGGAAGAAGAGCCTTTCCTCTTCCTCCCTCGGGAGATTGGGGAAATGCTTAGTGACTTTTGAGGGGTACGCCTCTGGGTTGAAGTTCTTAGAAGCCCATTTCCACCAAAAAATTATTTTCGGGTCTTTGTCATTCTTAGCATGGAAACATCTAGGGTAGAACTTCTTTATGGTTTAGACTTCTTGAATCTATCTAATTTTAGGACTTCTATAACTTTTAATTTTTAGGATTAATTTTTAGGACCGTTTGTATCTCGCACTCTAATATATGATGGTTTAAGTTATTGTGTGATGTTTGAATCTTATATAATGGCTTAACAAACGAGAAAAGATGAAAACTGCCAAAGGGACGTCGAAACCACACCCCATGCACGTAAACAGTGCCTTCTGACAACATTTTCAGCTTCTCAGAATGTGTAGCACGGGGCCGTGCTCAACCAACACGCCCCGTGCCCAGGTTCTGAAGCAAAATATTTATTCAAACAGGTAACTGACCACGGGCCGTATTTACTGGCCACGCCACATGATCAAGCTTCTGTAAACAATTGATACTGGAACTTTGGACATGGGGCCGTGCCCAGACCATACGGGCCGTGGCCAGATGCCCAGTATCATAAAATCTTGTTTTAACACGCTTTTACGCATTCAAATCAACTGAAAAATTTATTTTTGGACATATTGAGAACAATGTGTAATTTAAGTGGGGGGGGGGGGGGAGCTAACACTTTGAATCTAGGAAGTCCTAATAACAAGCCTTACACAAAACTCTATTGGAACCACTAATCACCCTAAATCTTTTTAAAAAATTTTCATTTTTTTACTTGTCTTGGTTTAATTTGGGAATAACAAGTTCTAAAAAGTTATGTCTTTCACGAATTTACAACCGATAGCGTCGTGATAAAAAGAACCAAATAAGAAAATTATAAAAAAGGGCATGACAAGTCTTTTTAAAATTTGATTATATATACTTGTTCACATTATAAACCCATTCCCACATTAAGTGAGTTTTGAGCCTTTATCGAGCATACATTTATACATCTTTAAAATAAATGCTCATTTTCGTTTCTTGTGTGAATAGCTGCTTGGTTCTTACGACCCTGGAACTTGCCAAAGCGATACATTCCCGGTCCTTACCAACTTAAACCCAAGTAAGTAAATGATGGAGGCATTAGGACTAACCCATTTTTCATTCAAAACCATTGTTTTCCCTTTTTTTACCCCACTACAAAAAATCCCCCTAGTTAACTCCTTTGAGCCTAAACCTTTCGTTTCGAACCCGCAAAACAAACACCTTTTACCCACCAAAACCATTTTCTGTTCAAACCCATTTGTTTTAGTAAAAAGCTCGGTTATCTTGTGACTAAATAAAGAAAAAGAAAAAAAAAACCATAGCTCTTCCAATAACCAAACAAGTTCCTTCAAAAATCTTGTTTGAAAATGCTTGGTCCAGATAAATGTCACAGTAACAAAAAGTTTTACGATAACCGACGCTTTTTACGCTTTTCGCCATTTTTCTAACCACAAACCCAAAAATCACCTTGTAAGACCCTTAATTCATTTATACAATTTATGTATATATTTCGACTATAATTGTGTTTATACGATTACTCATACATTGAAAATACGGGTTTGTCAAAACATTTAAGAATTTAAAACATTTCAACATTATGTTTATAAGTTCGTCGTTTAAAATGACGACGAATCATCGTGCGGAAGCTTGTATCATGATTGTGTTCAGTTCTTTCTTGAGCTTGATCATCATCCGAGGTCTAAAGTGCATCGTTACCTATCATACAATTTCATTCGAATGGTTAGAAAACAAAGCATTTGAACAAAAGGATTAAACACAAAAAACACATTTTTTCAGCCCTTTCATCCGGCCGCGTCTGCTTTCCCACCCGGCCGTGTTAGCTAAACATTTTTTTTTCAGAACATTCACCCGGCCGTGAAATGTCCACCCGGCCGTGTCACCTCTACACGTTTACGTTTCTCTCAATTTACATCCAAACTTATCAAACTTATTCCAAATTCATTCCTGTCACTTGGGGTTTGTTTCTTAACATGTCTAAGTTGTAATCCATTACCCGGATCCAAAATTCATATAGTTTACGCTCCCATTACCCAGTTTGCGTTTTACTTGATTTTGACCCGTTTGACGTATAAGCACCTAAGCTCAAATCATCCATAACTTTTTAGTGGAATTATTTTTCCACCATTTTGCCCATTACACGGGCTTAATAACTTCGTGTTCCACGCTCCCATTACCTGGTTTGTGAGAACACGTTTACATTCACCGGTTTATTCTGTAACTTTCTAAACACATAAACCAACATTTAACCACTTACTTTATTTTGAGCCGTTTAGAGGTTTCTAGCATATAAGCATAAATTTCACTCATCATTACTCACATTTTATTTCTACATTAAGATATCTATTTGCCTTCCATCACCATTGTATTCGTGGTGGATTTACTTTGGTAATCTAACTATTCCGAGGTCTACCCTTCGGTTAGTAAATTTTACGGAAAAGATCCATTTTTGGGCGTTTGACCCAAAAAGGATTATGCAAATAACTTTTACGTTTATCAAAGACTTACTTGGTAATATGTTGGTGCATGTTTGTGACAACTGCTTTTAGATTCAGGTCTTTGGATATCTTGTAATTATTGAAACGATAAACAGTTAGCGAGTTTAGCTTTGTATTAGTGAGTTAATAGTGATTGGGCCAAACCAAACCCACATTGGGGGAATGGTATGTGAATTGGGCCTGTCCAATTCGTAGGCCTATGTGAAACCAGCCTAGGTTGCAAACTTGTGTTATATAAACAAGGCTTTGTATTAGGGTTTAGGTTAATCACCAGAATCACAAGTGAGAGAGAGATTTCGTATAGCACATAGGGCTTGGACAAATTCTATGTGTAGGTTCTTGATTGATTGTAATCAGTTTGATTGATAATCAGTAAAGATCAGTTTGTGTGATTTCTATTCCTACACATTTTCTGTGACAATCTGATCTAGAGGATTCCACACTCTAGATTAGATATACAATTCTGTTAAAGACCCTATAGGATAAAGGGGACGTACAATTGGTATAGAGCATTAGGCTCTTATTTGGCTCGGTTCAAAATTGTTTGCTGTAGAAAACTGAAAGTTTTTGGAGTTTTGGAGGCTGTTTGGTGAAACCCTAAAAAATTTCTGCGTTTTTTTAGCTTTTGTGTATTTGATTGTTTGCTGTTTTGCAGGTTTATTGGCTGATTTTGCAGGATTTAGAAAGAATTTGGCTGGAAAACTTGAAGATTCGAAGATTTGTTCTTCGTGTTCTTCGTTTTGTCTTCAGTTTTTATTTAAATTTTGCTGATTTCGGTTGTTTGATTTTGCAGGATTGTGTTAGAAAAGAGATAACATCTTTCCAAGATTTGAAAAGATTTGATAAAATCCCTAAAAATCGGACTTGCTCTTTGCCTGGATTGCTGAACAAGTTACTGCTAATTTCGCAGATCAGTCCGGCGTGTTTGCTGAATCGCGTATTTAACAATTACGCAGTCTGGACCTGCGTAATTGACTAAGCAGCGTTTCTAAATCCAAAGGCACTTTGGTAACCGTCTTAATAGTCCCATGACATTATTAGGTGATAGGCGACTTTACTAGTCGTCATAATACTGAACTGATCAGACAGCGAAATTAGCCAGCGAAATTAACCAGCGAAATTAACTCAGCGAATTTATCTTGGCTTGCGTATTTAGAGTTGGACTCAGCGAAATTAACTAGGACTCACCTGCGTAATTAACCCCTGGACTTTGACTTGCTAGTGTAATTAACCTAGTGTAATTAATTTTGAGGGGTGGATTAATTTTGAGGGTGCGTATAGTGTAATTAACATTTTTGCAAATAGAGAACCATCGTAAAATTAACCGAAAACATTTGCGTATGGAGTTTGATCCGAAATTAACTAGGACTCACTTGCGTAATTAACCCCTGGACTTTGACTTGCTAGTGTAATTAACCTAGTGTAATTAATTTTGAGGGGTGGATTAATTTTGAGGGTGCGTATAGTGTAATTAACATTTTTGCAAATAGAGAACCATCCGTAAGGAATTTCCGAAAACGGGTTGCGCAGTTTGATCCGAAATATTTTTAGGAAAAAAAACGGTTTTCGACATATTATATCATTGGATTCGTATCGTCGAGACGAGTCTAATGGTGTAATTTAGTAAAACAGTTTTCAGACAGTTTTTAACCCTTTTTACTAGCGAGCCGGTTCGTTAAAAATGTCGAATATGTCGAATTTGAACAACTTGTTGAGAATGGAGCATGAAGTTGGCACGACGAACAAACCGCCAAAGATGATGAAGGTAGAAAATTACCTTACGTGGAAAGACCGGTTTTAGTCGTTTGTTGAGTATCAAGACACAAGAATGTGGATCTGTATTGTCAATGGGTACACAAACCCAACTCATGATTTCGAAGGCAGACAACGGGTCACATCTTGTGTCAACATGGAGGAAGAGACAAGAAGATGTATGAAGCTGAAAAACGTGCTCTAGCTGCTATCAAATGTCTCTACCAGAGAAAAATAAACACACCTCTAAGAGGTACACAAGTTTAAAGGAAATGTGGGATGCTCTAGAGAAGAGGTATGAGGGTAATCCTGATGTGAAGAAGAACAAGAAAGATTTGTGAAGAAGCAGTTTGCTGTCTTCAAGGGCATGAGAAATGCGTCTCTAGAAGACATAATTACAAGGTTTTATCAATCTGATGACGGAGATAGATAATTATGATATTGAGGGATACAGTGATACTGAGATCAATGACAAGTTGCTAGATGCTCTACCCACTAAATGGGATATTTACACCCTCATGATCAAGAGAGAAGCTGATTATGCAACTATGGACCTAGAAGAAGTTGTCGGGAAGCTGAGAGTTACGAGCTCAACATGAGGAAGAAGGAAACAGGTTATGATCAGGTTCAAGATCCGGGAGTTTACAAAGGCATTCCATCTTCATGCTTCTCACAACGCTTTGAGTGACTCAGCAACGGCCTTTCTCTCAAGTGAATGTGAAAATGTCTATGATGAAAATGGTGGATTGTGTTTTGTCGCCTCAACGGGAGGTTCAAATGCAGGGAAGAGACAACAGGAACAGCAGCAGACTGGATCCAATAATAGCACGATTCCAAATTCTATGCCCATGAGTGTGAAATCTGCCGAGACTCAACTGGCACTCCTTGCCTTGTTTCTTGCTTCATATCAGAATTATATGCAGGGCAAGATAACAGATCCAGCAGCACTGGACGAAGATTTTGAGCAGATTGATCCAGACGATTTGGATGAGATGGATATTCAATTGCAGATGGCCATGATAACTCTCAGGGCTAAACGGTTCATGAACAGAATTAGAGGAAGTTCATTGGCAAAAGAGTTGGATTCGATAAATCCAAGGTTAGATGCTTTAAATGTCAAAATCTTGGGCATTTTGCTAGAGAGTGCCAAAGACAAACAGGAGAATCGCAAAAATATTCCAGTTTCATAACTCATCTAACCAAATTTCATCCAATGGTGCATCACGTGCACTTGTTTCCACTACTTCTCCTAATGGTTCTCATATGATTGGAGTCTTCACCTTGAAGATGATGAAACCATAACATAAGCTCTAATGGCAGAGATCGTTACTGTGATCGAAGAAGGTCAACTAGATGAGGAGGAAGCTAGTGTGGATAGTAAGAGTCAAGGTGACAATAGTGATGTAAGTGTGAGTAGTGAGAATGTGACAAGTGACTGTAAAGATGCTGGTCGTGAAGCAAGTGTGTATGATACTGCTGGGATGAAAGTGAAGTTGAAAAGGTTGAGCCTCAGGCGAAACCAGCTGAAGTAGAAAAGATTAATGATGTACAAGTGCAATCTAACGAAGAAGAGAAGGTCAAAGCCAATCTTGCTGCATTAATGACCGATTTGAGTAAAGCAACTGGTGATGTAAGTTCAAAACCAGTAAGTTCAGTCTGCATGAGTTGCAGTGAGTTGAAAGGAACAGTCGACAGGTTGTCAGCTCACAACCAAAGTCTGCGCAATGAACTAAATGATCCAAAAGAGTCGAACTTTTTTCTAAAGAAATGTGAGTCTCAATATTTAAAGAAAATTAAATCATGTGAAGCTCAGGTCAAAATTTTAACCACCAAATTAAACAAAGAGCTTAAAGTGATTGATTTAGCTCATGAGACCATGCGTGATAAATCAAAAGAGCTTTCTGATAAGTGCACGGAACTGTCCGAGGCACAAAGTAAGATTGTTGAACTCCAAAGAAAAATAGATCAATTTAGAAACTCATCTTTTGTTATGAAACACATGATGGGTAATATGAAAAAGAGTTCTGATAAGACAACGGTGGGCTTCAATGAAGTTCCACCTCCTGTCCATCAAGACTATACATTTTTGCCACATGAAGATGAGTTAAAAAAATTTTACAGTGCAGATGAGGTTAACGAGCAGACACCTGTTGAAATGCCTGAAACTTCTGGAAGTGAGAGTAATAGAGTGTCTGATTATGAAGTAGTTGACGTTACGAAGGATGCAAAGAAAGAACCTGTTTTGAAAACAAAAATTGTACCTACACGAGATTTAAAACAGAAATCTATTAAAAAGGTTAACTTTCTTAAGGGGGGTGATATGTAAGATGAAACAAACGTCATTGAAACAGAGTCAAATGAAACGTTTGTTCAAAATAAAATGAATCCTCCACTTACAACAAAAGCTAGTCCTTCTAAAATGTCGCCCAATTCATCAGACCCATCAACTTCAAAAGCCAACGAGACTAAGGCTTTTAAGAAACGCTCTTGCTTTAACTGCCACACAAAGGGACACGTAGTTAGCTGCTGTCCTTACAAAAAGGGTGAAGCACCCTTAAAAGAGGCAAAGAGAGAGAAATCACCTGAACAGAAGAGTGATCATGAGTCGAGAGCATCAAACTCACCAAAGAAATCTGTTAGTGATGACAAGGCTGAAAAAGGAAATCCACAATTTCCTCGTTTTCAAAGAAATCAACCAAGATTTCAGCCTAGGTCACCACCTGGTAGATTCGACAGACCTAGAAGTAATTCACAAAGAATGAACAATTTTAATGGTCACTCTAATAATTTCGGGTGTCAAAGTCCACAACAAAATCGATACTACAACAATGGTAATCAAAATTTTTACAAAACTGACGCAAGAAATTATTATAATCAGAATGTTGTGAATAAAAACATAAGTGTAAGAAGTCAAAACTTCCAAAGGTCAAACAGTCCAAACTTGCATAGGAACCCTCAGGACCAAAGACCTAGTGGAAGTCAAAGACCATTTCCATCAACAGGTCCGAGATCCAAGACTCCTACTAGGAGTGATGGATATTGGATGGATGTTCATGTGGTTGATGAATCTGGAAGACCCAAGACCATTAAGGCTTGGGTCCCCCAAACTAACTAAATTTGTTTTGGTTTGTGCAGGAGCTGCTAAAGAGGCTGATCAACTTGTGGTATGTTGACAGTGGCTGCTCTAGGCACATGACGGGGGTTAAGAGTTTGCTGAAAGATTTTGAGGAAATAAATGGTGGTTACGTGAATTTTGCGGGAGCAAAAGGTGGAAAAATCACAGGTCAAGGGAAAGTGACAAATGGGAAGATAACCTTGGACAAAGTTAACTATGTCGAGCAGCTCAAACACAATCTGATGAGTGTGTCGCAAGTCTGTGACAAGGGTTACTCTGTCCACTTTACCAAGTCTGAGGCACTGGTATTAAAACCGGGTTTGGTGATTCCTGATGATTGGGTAGTTATGCGAGCACCAAGGAAGAATGATACCTATGTCATGGACATGAGTGTACATGATTCTTCAGTGGTGACTACATGCTTGTTGTCGAAAGCATCTGAGGCGGAGTCATTGTTATGGCATAGACGCATGGCATATATCCACTATCGCAAAATGAATTATATAATTAAAAATGGTTTAGTGGAAGGTGTGCCTATGCAGAAGTTTTCTGTGGATGATAAGTGTCTTCCTTGTAAAAAGGGAAAGCAACACAGAAAACCTCACAAGTCTAAAACCGTGAATTCCATTGCCTCTCCACTTGAATTACTTCATATGGATTTGTTCGGTCCAGTGAATGTAAGGAGTATTAGAGGAAAATATTATTGCTTAGTTGTTACTGATGACTTTTCTCGTTTTTCTTAGGTTTTCTTTCTAGTGACAAAGGATGAGACAACAGAAATGTTAATCAATCTTTTTGCAAAGTTGGAGAATCTACTTCAGATAAGAATAAAGCGCATTAGAAGCGACAATGGCACGGAGTTCAAGAACCAGTTGCTGGAAATGTACTGTCTCCGCAAGGGGATAGAGCATCAATTCAGTGCTCCATACACACCGCAACAGAATATAGTGGCAGAACGGAAAAACATGACATTAATAGAAGCTGCTAGTGTCACACCCCGACCCGCAGCGGAATAAGAGTCGGGGCATAATTGGGTTATCACCAAAGCTCATGATATTTACTAATATGTTTCATATTTATTAAATTCAAAATTACATCCTCAATATTCCAAACATGTTCTTACAATTACAAAGAAAGATAATCAACTAAACAATCCAAAGTTTAAACCGGTTTATTCTTCTAAGCCACCCTATATGTTTCTTGCTGCAGCTGGATCACCTGTATCATGTGTAAAAATGGGGGTTTTTGGGTCAACATAAGTTGGCGAGTGAACCTTGTTAGAAAACATTTATTATTGATTTCTTATTATATTTATTATGGAAAATTGTGCAATAATCATATGTGAGCAAACGTGAATAATCATACAATAACAATAACAATAACAAACAATAACATACAATAACAAACCAACTTGCATGAATATATAACATGAATGATACTGTATATGTTGGCAACGTCACGTTCACGCTCATAGGTAATGGGGAACGGACGGCCTATGATAAATGTCTGTGCGATCAAGGCTCAATCAAATGGAGCCGATCGTATGTTGGCAACGCCTCGTTCACGCTCATAGGTAATGGGGAACAGCTCAACGCTCATATGTAATGGGGAGAGGCGGCCTATGATAATGTATGTACTGAAAATGATAAATTTAATCTAAACAATAACCACACAAACAATTGATACATATTGAATACACATTTGATCATGGACATGATGAATGCACAATTGTTTAAATGTAAATAATGATAAGACACATGATACACCCCAAAAACGTGATTAAAACGGGGAATTTGTAGAGATTCACTCACATTGGGTGCGTTTGGTTGGAGATGATGAATGCGCACGAGTTTAGAGGGTTGATCGACGAGGATTAACTAACCTAACTAATAACGAAAGGTATGGTAAATAAGTGAATTTTATTAATAATTTTAATAGGATTTTTAGATATATTTTTGTGAGTTTAAGGCTATTTTCTAACTTTAAAAACATCATTTTAAGTATTTTTAATTTATTTTTAAATTAAATAAATAAATAAAAATATAAAAAAAATGTTGACTTTTTTGACTTTGACCGTTGACCATGACTGTTGACTTGTTGACCGGTTCGGTCGTTTATATTGTTGCACTGAGTGAGGTTCGAACTTGTGACCTCCCGTACGCGTGCACGCAGCTCTACCAACTGAGCTACGTGTCTAACCCGAAATATTTCTGTTTTTAATTATATTTATATACTGTTTTAATTTATTCAAAATTCATTTATTTTTAAAAAGGATTTTAATCATCGAACCGGCGTGCGTAACAGGTCTCGAACCCGGGACCTGTGGTTTAGTGTTGCACACAGTCCACCGCTGGACTGTGTGTCTAACCTGGTTAATATACTGATTTTTATTATACTTAACATCTTCAGTGAGTTAACCCGGTTTGGTTCTTAAAAAAACATTTTTATTTCCGAGAATAGGGTCGTGATAGGGATCGAACTCGAGATGTATGTTTATTGTTTGCACACAGTCCACCGCTGGACTGTGTGTCTAACCCGTTTATTATACTGATTTTAATTAATCTCATAATCATAATCGACTTTGTCTTCTTCGCTCAAGAACACAGACAACGATTAATCAACTGTTTCTTGCTTAATTCGATTGACAAACATTTAACTGATTAAAATGAAATGGAGAGGGAAGATTTTGGGAGTAAACATACCGGAAAAATGATCTTTCTCAGAACTCCGGCGAAGTCGTCGGCTCTGTTTTTATGAATTTCGTCTGAGCGGACCAATTAACAGTTTTGATTAGCTAGTTGTGGAATTAAAGTACTGAACAAGAGTTATCAGAAGGTTTAAAAGATTATACCGTTTCACAGCGCAATCTAGGAATTTTCAGAAGTTTTCCGGCGAGTGTTGATTATCCGATATCGTCGCCTGGAACTGATTCTGATTGAAGGGCTTGAGTTAGTAAAAGCCTAACAACTGATAGAAGATAGAAGAATTGAGAAACTTACCGTTTTGATGAAAGACACGGTTTTCTGGCGAAAGTCCGGCGAGTTCAAAAAGCGATTCCGACAAACAGAAATTAGAGTAAAAGTGAAATTAGAAGTTCTGTGAATGTTAATGAGTCGCGAGATGATGATTTGTTGAAGTAATTCAGGAAGTGAATATTTTCGGTTATAAAAACCGAACATCACATGAATTCAAGTTCATTCAAGACTGAATTGATTAAGAATGTCGGTTTATCGGTTACTTCAGGATTCCGCGATCACTCAAAAGTCTTGGACGGTTGGAAGCCGATATCGGTTTCAGTTTGGCGCAACCAGGTTGATTCACGGTTGAACTTATGTTTTAATTGTTTCCTAGAATTCACAAAGATATCAAGTGGCGGAGTGGTAGGATGTGCGCGAGTTAAGACTTTGAGGCTCACCCGGCTGACCCGGGTTCGAATCCCGGCAGCCGGTTTTCTTTTTTATTTATTTTATTTTCACTTTTTATCAATTATAGTTTTCAAATTCTAATTTGTTTATTAATTATGCATCGTTTAAAATTAAAATAAACATAAATACGCAACGAAAAATTTATAACTTGATATTCGATTTACAAACGAAGCGGGTTTGGAAACCCGTTTTTCGACGAATGTTACAGCTAGGACCATGCTTTTTGATTCTAAGCTTCCTGTCATCTTTTGGGCAGAGGCTGTGAATACAACTTGCTATGTTCTGAATAGGGTTTTGACGGTTAAACGACACGATAAAACGTGTTATGAACTTCTGAGAAACCGTAAACCAAATTTAGAAGGGCTCGAACCGTTTGGACTTCCATGCACGATAATTAGAAATAAAAACCAACCAAAATTTGGTGAGGTCGCGGACGAAGAATTTTTCCTAGGTTATGTCGACGGTGCACCAAACAAGACAGTTTTTAATAAAACTAATGGTAAAATTGAAATGGTTTTTAATATTGAAATTATCACATATTCGCCCAAACAGTCCAGCTCAGGTCCAGCCATTCTATATGATTATGATCTATGTTTTGAGTCTTTTAAATTTCCTGAGTTTTCTGATGCAGGTAATTTAGAAGTAATTCATAGTTTGGCTCGGGATGAAGATGATCGTGCTTTTGGTCCGAGTTCAAGTGTTCCAAGTGTTGTTGCATCAAGATCTTCCTCAACTGCAAATGCAAATGCAGAAGTAGCGGATTCCAGTGACAGTGAGTCTGAACCTCTTGAGGGGGAGGATTTTACTAATCTGTTTGCTGATCAACATGTTCAGGGGGAGATTGGATCAAATCTAGAGACTAATTTGGAAGTTGACACCATTGCAAAACAGAGATCATCCAGTGGGGAATATTATCGGTGATCCGGATGCAGGTGTTCAGACAAGGAGAGGTATCGCAGAAGGTTCATGTATGTATGCTACGATTGAGAAGACTGGTATTATCAATGAGTGCTTGTATAGCTGTTTTATTTCTCAAGAGGAGCCGAGGAATATTCATATGGCTCTGAAGGATAATTCATGGGTAGAAGCTATGCAGGAAGAACTAGTTCAGTTTGAGAAGTTGAAAGTTTGGGAGTTAGTCGATTTACCAGAGGGAGAAAGAGAGATTGGCACCAAGTGGGTGTTCAAGTGTAAGAAAGATCACCGAGGGATCGTGACACGGAATAAGGCTCGGTTAGTGGTAAAAGGGTTCAATCAACAAGAGGGGATTGATTATAATGAAGTGTTTGCACCAGTTGCCAGGTTGGAAGCAATTAGGTTGTTTCTAGCTTTCGCATCATTCAAGGGCTTTAAAGTTTATCAGCTTGACGTGAAGAGTGCATTTCTTTACGGGAAAGTCCAAGAAGTGGTGTATGTCTCACAACCAGATGGGTTTACTGATCCAGACTATCCAGATAGAGTGTATAAACTGAACAAAGCATTGTATGGATTGCATCAGGCACCCAGGGCGTGGTATGAGACACTGTCACTCATTTGTTGCAGAATGGCTTTGAAAGAGGTCAAATTGACAATACACTTTTCATTAAGAGAAAGAAGGAAGAGTTTCTGTTGGTACAAATATACGTCGATGATATCATTTTTGGTTCATCTGATTAGAGCATGTGTCATGAGTTCGAAGAGGTGATGAAGGGTAAGTTCGAGATGAGTGCAATGGGTGAGTTATCATTCTTCTTGGGGTTGCAAGTTGAACAAAAGAAGGATGGGATCTTTATTCATCAGACAAAGTATGTGTATGACATTTTGAATCGTTTCAAGATGGAGGATTATGCTACATTTAATACACCCATTTGTGAAAATCACAACATTGGTCTAGATGCTGAGAGTGTGGACGATGTTGATCCTACTCAATATAGGGCCATGATTGGATCGTTGATGTATCTTACTGCTTCAAGACCGGACATTATGTTCGCCGTATGTTTGTGTGCCAGATATCAAGCTAATCCAAAGGAATCGCATATGAAGGCGGTGAAGCGTATACTTCGTTAGAGGGAAACCTAAGTTTGGGCTATGGTATCCTGTTGATAGTGACTTGAAGTTTATTGCATACACTGATTCGGATTTCGGAGGATGCAAATCGACCAGAAAATCTACCACAGGTGGTTGTCAGTTCTTAGGGGGAAGACTAGTTTCATGGCTGTGCAAGATACAAGCCTGTGTGTCTATGTCTTCGTGTGAAGCTGAATACATTGCTGCGGGTAGTTGCTGTTCACAGGTTCTGTGGATCCAACAGCAAATGTGCGATTACGGTTTGAATTTCACTCGCACACCTATTATGATAGACAATAACGCCACAATCTCCATCACAAATAATCCCGTAAAAACACAGTCGCACAAAACATATTGACATTCGTCATCATTTTATACGGGATTGTGCTGAAAAGAGAATGATTGAACTACATAGAGTCGACACACTAGATAACCTGACAGATCTTTACACAAAAGCTTTTGACAGGGCTCGATTTGAACATCTAGTCGAACTCAACGGGATGAGGAATCCTGAATAACCAATTTTTCATAAGAATTTTTATAAATAGTTTATTGCTTTCTTAAAATCAAAAACATAAAAAAATAGAAAATCCGAAAATAAAAAATAGAAAAATAAAAAATGAGTTTTCACTGTGTTGAAAAAAAAGAAATGATAGTACATCAGCAGGTTAGACTGTCACACTAAAACTGAAATTAAATTGCTTAAGTGTGATAGCAGCTTCATCATATGATGTACCAGTAGGCAAGAAACATGAAATAATCAACTTAACATGGTGATATAAAGAATTGAGTATGAGTGGGTAACATATCAGTGGCGTATGGTTTTATAACCTTAAATCTTACGTTGATCGATTGCCAAAATCTGAAGTTTTGGGTCTTTATACTGTTATTTCATTCGGGGTATCAGGTTTGTCCTTCTGCTGCATCAAGATATATGCTGACCTAGGCACAACCAGGATATCTTAAAAGAGCTAAAATGCCAAATAAACCCAGAAATCGAAGAAGCTCTCCTAGAGAGTCATTCAAATGTGCAAAATGCATAAATCATACCAACATTTGGTATTTGTCTTAACCCTCGTTGGATATCAGTTTCTTTGCTGTACGGAAGTACTGACCTGATCACCAATTATCTAACGTTGTAATTCAAAAAGGATGAAGTTCGGTATACTCACCTACTACGATGAATCTTTGTGCATACCTTGATCGTGGGGATATGTCCTGAAGTGGGACACACTTGCATATCAGTATAAAATTACCTTAACATATCACTGGGTAAAGGTACTTGAAATGTTCATGTGTTTTGTTTAAGTGGACAAACATACTGGTAATCGTCTTGAACTGCTTTTCATGAAAATTAAAAGATAGAATGAACTGAGAGTGTGAAACGGTTTGATTAGGCTGATATGATCTTCTTAACCAGTGATTCTCACAAAACAGAGTGTTTATTTTCTTGTTATTTATTTGTTTTCAGAAAATTATAAAAATCCTAAAAGATTTTCTTTTTCTTTAAAAATTCTTAACGTATGGAAAATGGTTGTTCTTGGAGGAATTGTTACCGAAAGGGGGAGACAGTGTTAGAAGATGAGTTTAAAATTTTTCAATTTGCAGGTTCTAGTTGTGTTTGAGTAATAAGTTTTGAGTGTTGGTGTTGAGATGAAAGACTGCTTAATCTGTATTAAAGTTTACACATCTCTCGTTTAATGATAATTTGTTATCTTGGATTGAAAAATCCTTTTGGTTTTTCGAGATGTTTGTTTTGTATACAGATAGTTGCAATTTGTTCTTGTGAAGCAAAGGTGAAGTTTAGTGAAGCGGAGTCTGTTTGGATGCATGGTAGAATCCTCCTTTCTACATTGCTGACAAAATTTGAAGAGGTTGAAGATTGCTATGCAAATGCTGAACTAGATTTTACTCAAGTGCTAACAATTTTGAAGATTTGGTGATTGGATGCATCAGCTTAGGGGGAGTT
Source organism: Scalesia atractyloides (assembly GCA_947069175.1). Lineage (NCBI taxonomy): Eukaryota > Viridiplantae > Streptophyta > Magnoliopsida > Asterales > Asteraceae > Scalesia > Scalesia atractyloides. The sequence goes on along the minus strand of CAMTDV010000014.1, from coordinate 38,945,723 downwards.
TGTTGCTGACAGAAGCTATTGAAGCTGAAGCTATCCAAAGACCAATGACGATGAAGGATTACATGTAGAATGCAAGAAGACTGAAGACAAAGTTTTTATGAAGCTATTGTCAAGGGGGAGTCTGTTGGTGCATGTTTGTGACAACAACTTTTAGATTCAGGTCTTTGGATATCTTGTAATTATTGAAACGATAAACAGTTAGCGGGTTAGCTTTGTATTAGTGAGTTAATAGTGATTGGGCCAAACTAAACCCACATTGGGGGAATGGTATGCGAATTGGGCTTATCCAATTCGCAGGCCTGTGTGAAACCAGCCCAGGTTGCAAACTTGTGTTATATAAACAAGGATTTGCATTAGGGTTTAGGTTAATCACCAGAATCACAAGTGAAAGAGAGATTTCGTATAGCACATAGGGCTTGGACGAAATTCTGTGTGTGAGGTTCTTGATTGATTGTAATCAGTTTGATTGATAATCAGTAAAGATCAGTTTGTGGTGATTTCTGTTCCTACACGTTTTATGTGACAATCTGATCTAGAGGATTCTGCACTCTAGATTAGATATACAATTATGTTAAAGATCCATAGGATAAAGGGGACCTACATAATAATACTCATTTCTAAACAACCTTTTAAGGTCGTTTGCTCAGTTTATTGATCAAGGGCGTTTTGGTCAATTTTAGCACCTCATTTTACGGCGAAGGACTTTCACTAAATATTTGACCAAAATCGCATGTTTAAGCTATAATCTTATTTATGCGTACCTGGCTCGGATCAAAGTATTGACCCGTTTTAATACCTCATCATATAAGTTGTTAGTTAATAACAACGGCGTCTCACGCGCTATTCGTTTCTGTCAGCATAAAGCTCAACACCAACATTAATCACTAATGTCAATTGGTGATTTCATCAACCTTTGACCCGTTTATTCCATTTGGCCATTTATTCATCGTAAGATGGTATTTATTTACCATCCTATTCATGTACCAATTCCGGTTTACACCGTATTATCATATTACTAAAAATCATCTCTTATTTGTTTTGGCTTATCATGTTTTACGCCTTATAACGTCTTTTTCGAAAACAATTGTTGTTCCATTAGCCCGTGGCCAATTACCATATTACCCTTTTTACTCATTATGGTTTACCCCATAATATGTCTTTTCTCAAAACTCATTGTTTATTCTGTCTATTCAAGATTCGAATTGCCGTTTTACCCCTTTTTACTTATTCTGACCCGTAATATTTCGCGTCGAATCACCATAATTCATTTACGGTTATATCATAATCATAACAACTTCAATGAGTAAATGATCTAATAGAAAAGTGTAAGCTTTACTTACCTTGCATCCGATTATGCTCTTTTTCGCATACTCGATCCGTTTGACCCGCTTATTTTCCATTCCTCCACCTAGCTTGTCAAGCGTCAAACATCATTAATATTCACAAGGTGGTTAGGTTAGTCGTTCTAGATCATAACCTTCACTCCTTATGAACCTTTATACTACTTTTCTTACCGAACTCTATCATAGGTCGGTTTTACTTTTAAAAGTCAAACCGCCTTATAGCTTATGAAATTGAGCAACTAAGCTTGACAAACTCATGTTGGCGTTCCGCCATTTACTCTATAAGCACTATTCTTGGGCCACCATTTTAACTAATATTTAATCCGAGTTATGGTATTATTAACACTAAGTTTAACTTAGCTCTCGATTATCAAAGACACATTATTCTTTCATTACGCAAAATCTACGGGTTTTCATCTATAAGTGAAACCGTTTATCATGTTACTAGGCATTCATCCGAATACCTAATCTAATCAAGTTGTACATTCAAACGAGTAGACGCGCGATTTCACTTAGGCATTTTAACGAACACCTTGATGAGCAAGATTTTTATACATCTTTTGTCTAGTTCATGACTAGCTTCTAACCAAGTTTCAATCATCAAAATCAAGCCCTTATGTCTAGCATTCATAAACAATTTCAAGACTCGCATCATAACATTAGTTTTTCACAATCTAACATTCAAATTCATGTGTTCATCATCTTGTTATAAAAACCCACTTAACACATATATGGGTGTTCACCAAATTCCAGTTTTCAACACTAATACTTCAAGTTTTCAACTAGGGTTTGTTCCTAGACATGAATTTAACCCAATATCACTCATGCATAGAACATTCATCACAGAATTTCGATTTATGAATGTTAATCAAAATTTCAAAATCTCACCAAGTAACAAAATTCAACATACCTTGTGATATCCTAGCTTTAGTGATCACTTAATTAAGCTTGCTTTTGATTTTTGATCAATTCTTCTCCTTGGATTTTGATAATTTTCGTGAGTTAGGGTTCTTGGAAGGGAACCCTCTTTTTGGCTCTGCAATGTCGACCAAACACACCTTTGTGTGTGTGTTTTGGTTTTTTGATTTTGTTTTAATTAAAACATCTTCCAATTGCCCACTTTTACTCCCTCAAAGTTTTAGAGGTTTATAAATGGGTCAATTACAACAAGTTTCTTCATTTCTTTATTGTTTTCAAACAATTAACTAACTAGGTTAATTATTCCTAGTTAACTTTGTGGGTTCAGGAGTTATAACCCGTTTTATTTCAAGTCCCGTTAACTCAGGCCTCTTATAAACTTTGTCTTCTCAAAGCGTCTATTCTTCTTTTTAATTAATATTCGGATTATTTGTTTAAATTGTAATATTCACGGGTTATTTTACCACTAAGGGTATTTTACCCATCTTTTTAATATTAACGTGGTTTGATTACCAAACCCGTTTTCGGGGTGTTACACACCTACCCCTAGCCCAAGCCTAACCCTTTTTAAAGTCCTTTTGATATTTACAAAGGTTTTTAGTTAAAAAGGAGGAGGTTTGATCGCTTAGGCAAGTATATGGTAGAAGTAAGTTCCAAACCGGAATCGAGTGTTATCACAAAAATACATCTTCGGCCGAGTGTTGAGTGATCTCTTGTGAGTGACGTGAAGTCGTAGTCTCACACAAATCTAATCCAATTACAACTACTTAGCTAGCGGAAGGTGGGTATCGAACTCAGGGAGTATGTGGAAAATGCGTTTACTATGTAGCTTTGTATTTTATCTAAATTTAAACTAATTGCAGAAAAATAATTTCAATGATTTTGAGTGTTTGATTTCAAAACTAAAATTACTAAGTAAGTTGCAAAAGAAGGATTTAGTTTGTAAACAATTTAGAGACAAATGACCATCCTAGATTTTCCGGTTTTAATTGACATTCATGCTCAAATTCAACTAGAAAGAGTCACATAGACATGACTCATGTGTTGTTACTTGTTGTGATGAAAGGGAACTAAGTACTCGGATTATACTAATGCGAGGTTGTTACCCGATGATCAATTAATCAATATCCAACCCTAACCCCTCCCGTGATATCTCGATTGTCAACGACACCAAGAACGTACAATTTAGGTTGTGATTAAAACATCAATTACAAGTTACAAACAATATCAACACACCATAATAAACCAACAAAGATTGCAAGTCTATTATTCTAGAAATAAAAACAAGAACATGGAATGTCTCAAACAAACCTTCAATCTAGGATGATCACCATAAGTTTAGCCACTCATGACTTGGACAATCATCAAACACACACATACCAATGTTCATAGGAATTAAAAACACTAATCCGATGTTTAGAAATTGTTCCGAGCTCTCAAGAACACCCAAAATTCGTCTTTAGACTGCTGGTAATCGACTGGGAATGATTGGTAGTGAAAAGACATCATCAACACTCATTAAACATGACAGTTACACAATTCACGCAAGCCGCCACCGTAAGCTATGGACCCACCTAGCTTACGGTGGCCATCAGAAAACCCTACGGTGATTGGGAACTGTCTTACGGCCATCATTTTCTCCCAGCATCCACCGTAAGCTACGACGGAGCCGTAAGTACGGTGGAAACTGGGGCTTCCTTCTTTTCTTGTTTGGTGCAAGTTCATGGCTCCGGTTCGGTTTCAACACGTACGAGCATCCATCAAACGTTATAAAACCTCGCTCTTACGCTCCTTTGTACCTGCAGCACCAAACATACCGAGTTATCCAATTCCACTAATAAACCCAAATTAAATGTAGCAGACGTATAGTTTTAAGGCATTTAAGGGTTTCCGAAGGACCATGTAGTGGAAACTTGTAAATGAATAGAATTTTAAAGAGGCATGTTATGCCTAAATAAATATTTTTTTTAAAAATGTGCTAAATGAATCATGACGAATAGGATTGTAAATAAAATAAGAACAAATTTAAAATAAAGATCTGGGATTCCCGACACTCAAAGACAAGACACAAAACCTCTTCTCTACCAATTCCATTTAGGTGTGTAAGCCACATCTAATGAGTTTTGCTTGAGGACAACCAAAGATTCAAGTGTGGGGATATTTGATGTGTGCAAAACATAACATATAAATTACATCAAATAAGGCATAAAACTGAACCCTTTTTAGTACTAATGTTGGGAAAAGTATGTTTCTTTGTTCCTTTTGTATTTTCAGGATAAAAAGAGCTTAAAAGAATAAAAGAAGCAAATAAGCAGCCAAAACCAACATAAATACGAAAAGAAGGAATAACGAGCCAGCCCGATCCCTCAGCAACACCCCAAAGACAAAAACAAGATAACAGAAGATGACCACGGGGCCGTGCCCAGCCGAACACGGGGTGTGGTCAGCCCTTGCACTTAAGACAAAACCTGCAGAAGCTTCTACGCCCACCACGGGGCCGTGCCCAGACCAACATGGGGCGTGGTCAACTATCAGATTTTCAGAATCCAGATAGTACAGCGAACAGTTGACCACGGGGCCGTGCCTAGAGGCCATGGGGTCGTGTGGGGCCCTCTACTGTCAGATGCAATAAATGAAGGAAGAGAAGATGGTTGGCCACGGGCCGTGCCCACTGGACACGGGGCCATGGTCGGGATACTATTTTGTACTATAAATAGGGGTGCTTGGTTCACTTCAAAGGCATCCCTTGGCAAACCACTTCTCTCTCACTTTGCCACCACTCCACCACCACTACAACACCAACACCCACAACCATCATCAATCTATCATCTTTAGAGTGTGTAGTAGTCTCGGGATCCAAGATTGATTGTAAGGGTTTTTGTCAATCAAAGGCCATGCTTGGCTAATCTCTTACATCACTTGGTGAAGACAAGTCTTTAATGTAGTACTTTTGATTTTTAATCTTTCGGCACTTTTTAATTGGATATGTATTAATGACTTTAATAACTAGTTTCTTATGTTGAAAGTGAATTTTCCTAACCATTTCTTCATGATGTCATTGATTTGCTCATTCGTGTCTTTACGGTCTATAAAGCGTGTTAACTACTTGGAAGGGGGTTAGAAGGGTGGTTTGGTAAAGTTCTTGTCTCGATCATTGTATAGATCCTGCGAGGACTTGGTTCAAGCTTACTAGGACCTCCTTCAATGCCCCAAAGGTATTGGATGGCGGGGTGCGAATAACTTGAACCCCTCATATCTAAACTACTATTAATACTTGGCTACTTGGGATTGTATCCCTGCTGACTCAAACCACTTAGCCGAGGGTAACATCACCTTCAAAAGAGGGGCCTACCACTTTTCGCATTAATAACTTATTTAATTATCTTCCAATATTCCGAACCTTTGGGATTGAATCCCTGCTGACACAAAACACTGGGTTGAGGGTAACGTCACCTTCAAAAGAGGGGCCACTACTATAACTAAGATAATCTCTTAAAAAGTCCGAAAGTGCGAAAATCATCAAAGGATACATTAAAGATGAGTTGAATCAAAGTGATTCTATCTTGTCTATCTGTTTTTTATTTTATGTTTAAAATGTTTTATCAAAAATTTAGATTGATTAGACGTTGATGATAAACCGGTACTAAAAGCTCTTATGTTGTTGGACGACCTCGGTATCTTACCAACACTATACTACGCTCACGATGGGTGCACTTGCCCAAGTGTGTGTTTAGTGTTAGTACAATGTCGTGTTTTATAAATTTTAGAACTTGAATAATGAGTAAAAAGGGCTCAAAATATTAATAAAAATATAATATGCTCATCACACACCAATCTACGTACCACTGCCTTCTTTCTATGTCGTCGCTCTCGCCCTCTCAACCACTTCCCCGCCTTCTAATCCGTTTACCCTGAAACTTCTAGGATTGGGTGGGTTTTTAGGCCAGTTTTCCGATCGGTGCTTTTGTTTGGTGGTTTGATGTGGTGTTTGTTGTCCTTTGAAGGATATCTTCTTGCTTGTCCTTTTTTATGTTAAATGGTATATGATTAAGCCCCACCTAGTGATGGTGGTGTTGTTTGGGTTATTCGATTATGTGACGAGGTTGTTGTTGATTTTTGGTTGACGGGTACCTTTGATGATAAATTTTTACTTGGTTTAACTCTTGGTTGTTTGGGTCGATTATGACGAAATTGTATTTTTCATGCGAGATCTTTATGGGTAAGAATGATTTGTTTTCTTTGTTATATTTTGTGTCAAAGTTGTAAATGTTATTGTTTGTCTCGATGAAGATGGCTTATTGCTCATCTGTGAGTAATGCCTGTAGTGGTGCTTGAGACTTGGCTTGGGATTGTGTATTGCAGTTGTTTGTAGCTTCTGAGCTTGGTTTTCTCTCTATTTTGTTGTTGGTTATGGTGTTAGGCCATGCACTATGATTTATATTATAACATGGAAAAAAATTGTTGTATTTAATTGTTGTGCATGTTGGTTAGCCAATTTGATTTTAAACAGTTTAGGTGTTAGGAACATTTGTATATTATTCCCATTATCTGGCTAATGGTTAGTATTTAGTTGTGATGGTGCTTGAGATTTGGCTTGGCATTATGTATTGCAGCTGCCATTAGCTTCTAAGCATGTTTTCTTACAGTTTTATTGTCAGTTATTTTTGTTGGGGCATGCAATGTGATTTGTATATTACCACTTGGCAAAATCAGGTTGCCTTTAAATGTTGTACATGTTTGTTAGCCAAGTCGAATATGAATAGTTGAGATGTTGGGAACATCTGTATAATATGTCTTATCAATTAACAACATAGCTATGCTTAATGGATTTATATTACATGCTTATGTGGTGTTTTATGCTTGGCTGATTTTGTCACACCCCGATTTCCACGTGTATTTGGTGGGGAGTATCGTGACGTACAGTTAATATTATCATAACCAATAAAACACAGAGTAACACAGCGGAAGTCTTGGAGTTCAAAATAAAATATTACAAACCATAGTGTCCAAAGTTCAAAATACAAATATACACAGTTTGTAATAAGATCCACAGGCGGATCGGAAATAAATATACACAAAAGGATAACAGACTCTACAGGCACAATCAAAAGGTCGAACTCCTTAGTATTAATGCCCCGAAGCTTCCGGCCTATTTCGTACTTGTACCTGTAACTTAACCTTTTGAAAATACGTAAGTTTACACTAGTAAATACAATCAAACGACTCATTTTGAAAATCCTTTCGAAATGGTTTTAGGTGCACTAGGCACATTTTTATAAATAACTTGGGACAGTACAATTGACCTTGTAAATAGTTTTACATGTCTGTCATTTACATATGGGCCCAGTACAGAAACCGAGACATGATCGACTGACCACACACTTCTGAACTTTCACACAAAAAGCAGATAATAATAATATTAGCAGTTACCAATGTACGCTTACACCAATGCTTAAGTCGTGGCCACTAATACTTTAGTGAGCCAAGGATATCCCAGAAACGGTCAAGCCCACCCCCAAAGTTTGCGTTTCAGACAAAACAGATTAAAACCTGGTTATGTAATTTAGTTAATTATCACAACTGGACAAAACATAATCCCATACCCGACCAAGCAGTAATAATTTACTGTATCCCAAGTCCGTATTGGGAAAATTAGGTTAAAAGTATTTACTTGAGCTTAAGTCTTCAAGAAATCCAAAACTCAGCCGCAAATCAAAGACAAGTACATGCACAATTTACCGGGAAGACGTTTAGTCTGGAATGATGGTATTACTAACCAAATTAGAATCCTAACGGGTTCCTTAGTTAAGTCTTAGACTTGAACCGACTAGTCTTACGTTAAAACAAATACCATACGATATGCTAGATTAAGCGATGACCGGAATAGAAGGTTAACTGGACCCGACAAGTATCAAGACTTGTATAATATGGGTAGACCAGTAACATTCTGGATTTTGATAAGAAATTGACAAGGTTAAACCCGTTCCGGTTAGATTACGTAAACTAGTTACATATGCTCAAACGTAAGCATATAAGCGAAACCGGGTAACTGAAAGAGTCATATACAAGTTCCATATGCTAATATGTTTAAAATATGATTTGATATCAGTAAGATATCAATATGTATGCCTTAAATGATTTTAAAATCGAATTACGCCTCATAAGGGCATTTTGGTCATTTTTATGCTTTATAAAAGAAGCTTGTAAATAAACTAATGTCAAGGTCATGATCATTCTCTAAAAATATGTATTTTTTGATGTTATATCAGTAGGATATCAAATATATGTGTGGTTGATGGTTTTAAACCAAACTATGTCCCATAGGGGCATTTTGGTCATTTCACACATAGCTTTTAAGTCATAATTGAGATTCTGAGTTTGGGACTTGTAATTACTATGATGTTGGTAATAAATTTTATAAATCAGTAGGTGACAAGTCTTGGCTCATAGTCATGGCTTTAAACCATACTATACGCCGAAAATGGGTAAAAGTCGATAAATGTCGTTAAATTCGATGTTGAAGGTAAACTAAGGTTATGATCTGTTTTATATGACCAAAATATGTTATTTAACATGTTACATCAGTGAACAAAAGATTCAGTCATAAAACTTGGTTTAAGTCACTTTACGCGTAAAAGGGTAATTTGGTCTTTTATTGACATTTAACGAATCTTAGGCTTTTGTTCATTAATCTAAATAAATAGTCCAATATGTCCTACCTATCATATTACAGTAGGGATTTCATCTTGGTGATAAAACCATGCTTAACCTTTCTAAAATGCCGAAAAGGGCATTTTAGTCATTAAAAGCTTATTTTTCGTCTTTTTATCACAACTTGGTTCATGGTTAGATACTTGACATCAATATACTTTACTTATGTTTACAAATCAGTAGGTAGCTTGTTCATAGGTTTACAAGTGCTTAAAATCTTTATTTACACAAAAAGACCTATTTGCAAAAGTTTAAGTAATTTAGCGAACTTGCATATAAACTGAGATTGCTAATGAACAATGTAGTGTAAGCTTAGGAGATTATACTATACTCAAACATGGTCTTAAAATGACCTAAGGTCAGTAGCCTAAGTGGTTATATCGGGTCAGAATCGAAAGTCAAGCAGAAGTCAAACTTCATGACTTTCGGTTGCGAACGGACTCTAGACCGGGACTTTACGGGCCGAATATGTGTACACATTTTCTAATTATTTTTACCAAGTTATTTAAGTGATAAAACTTATTTTATAACACCCTAATAACTAGTTATAAATTAATTACAAAACTGACCCGTTTGACTTTTATTGACTTTAACGTTGACCCGTCAATCGGTCAAAAATTCATGGTAATCAGGAGGTGCCCTTTTTAGGAATTAATACCTACCTAATTATGGTAACGTAGCCACGTTCGTTACGATCAATGGCTGGACCGTTATGGGCTTAGCTCCAAGGCGTTTTTACGACAAGACTTTAACCTTGGCTTTAAGCCTAAAGAAAATAACTTAGCATGAAATGGAGCACTTACACAAAGTCCAGAGGTTGCTAAGAACTCAGAGGAATGCTCTAATATTTCCCGGAACTCTCCAAGTGAGCTTGAGGGAAGATAAACAAGAACGAGCAAGTTGCAACTCATAAATTGCCCTCTTTAAATAGTTGAGGACGAGCTAGGAGGGCTTGCCAGGTGTTAGGGAGTGTCATGGGACAAGAATAGTGTCTTGGGACGTGTCAAGAACCAGCTTGAGAGTGAAAATGGAGACAAGAGTGTGGTAGAACATGGCTCTTGCATGTTTTGCTCGCTGCAGGTCCTTGAACCGTAATGGCCAAAGCCTTGCGGTGCCTAGATTACCTTCCTAATGGGAGATTTGGCATTTTTGCACTTTAGACCTCTCAATTTCCATTGTCCAACTTAAGTGGATATAAAGCCTAAAGAAATAACTTAGCATGAAATGGAGCACTTACACAAAGTCCAGAGGTTGCTAAGAACTCAGAGGAATGCTCTAATATTTCCTGGAACTCTCCAAGTGAGCTTGAGGGAAGATAAACAAGAACGAGCAAGTTGCAACTCATAAATTGCCCTCTTTAAATTAGTTGAGGAAGAGCTAGGAGGGCTTGCCAGGTGTTAGGGAGTGTCATGGGACAAGAACAAGTGTCTTGGGACGTGTCAAGACCAGCTTGAGAGTGGAAATGGAGACAAGAGGTGGTAGAACATGGCTCTGCCATGTTTCTGCTCGCTGGCAGGTCCTTGCAGACCGTATGGCCAAAGCCTTGCGGTCCGCAATCGCCTTCCAGAATGGGAGATTTTGGCATTTTTACCACTTTAGCCTCTCAATTTCCATTGTCCACACATAAGTGGATATAATTTAGCATTTCAACAACATTGGTCCCTCCTGTTTTACCATACGACATACAAGGATTACGGGACACGTGTCGGAATATAATTGGATGTAAAAACACGTAGTGTTACATCCTCACCCCCTTAAAAGAAATCTTGACTTCGAGATTTTTAATTAAACAAATATGGGTATTTTGTCGCATAACGGACTCAACTTCCTAAGTATATTCAGGACCTCGACGAGCGTCCCATCTAACTTTCAAATTGGCACATGCTTCTTGCGAAGTTTCTTGACCTGTCGATCTTCAATCGCTACAGGCTTCTCGATGAATCGTATGTTCTCATCAATCTGCACGTCATCATATGGCATAACCAATGATTCATCAGCCAAACATTTCTTCAAATTTGATATGTGAAACACATCATGAATTTCCTGAACTTTTCAGGTAGCTTGAGCTTATATGCTACGGACCCGACACGTTCGACAATCTCGAACGGTCCAATATACCTTGGGCTTAACTTTCCCTTTTTGCCAAAACGCATAACACCTTTCCAAGGCGACACTTTCAATAAAACTTGGCCCCCTACTTGCAATCTGAAGAGGTTTACGCCTCTTATCTGCGTAGCTTTTCTGCCGATCCCTGGCAGCTTTGAGACTTTCTCGAATCTGCAAGATCTTTTCGGTTGTCTGCAGGACTACTCATCTGTCATTAGGCTCTTTCGTTGTTCAGATACTCAGGTCTGTAATTGCCCCAACTTCCGCCCAGCAAACGGGCTTCTGCACTTTCTCCCATATAAGGCTTCAAATGGAGCAGCCTTAATACTCGTGTGATAGCTATTGTTGTAGGCAATCAATGGTAGATGACTATCCTAGCTACCACCTAAATCAATTACACATGCGCGCAAATATCCTCCAACGTTTGTATTGTGCGCTCACTCTGTCCAACCATCTGCAGATGATAGGCCGTACTGAAATTCAATCGCGTGCCCAAGGCTTGCTGAAAGCTTTTCCAAAAGTGAAGGTGTACCTTGTGTCCCTATCCGACACAATGGATACCGAAACACCGTGTAAAGATACAATCTCGTCCACGTACAGCTTTGCCAGCTTGTCAGAGCTGAATGGTTCCTTGATAGGCAGAAAGTGAGCAGACTTAGTCAGCCTATCTACAATAACCCAAATCGTGTCATTGCCAGGTTAGTTCTAGGAAATTTGGTAATGAAATCCATAGTCACACATTCCCATTTCCAAGTAGGAATTTCCAATTGTTGTAGTAGTACTGACGGCTTTTGATGTTCAGCCTTAACTTGTGAACACGTCAAACACTTAGCCACATAAGTAGCTATATCTTTCTTCAAACCCATCCACCAGTAATTGGGTTTTAGATCTTTATACTTATTGTCACCTCCCGGGTGAACAGAATATCTAGAACTGTGCGCTTCTTGGAGAATCAAATTTGTAAGCCCTCCAAAAACTGGAATCCAAATTCGTCCATTACGTCTACGAATTCCGTCACTACCAGTTGTCAATTGCTCAACGATTTTGCCCAACTCTTCACTTGGAAGATTTACCTCTAACAAGGCTTGTTTCTGCGCATCTAGGATCTTTCGTTAAAGCTATTTTCACCTCCATACTTTTGCGTTAACTCGGATAGGTTTAACCCTTTCCTTGGGACTTAAGGCATTGACAACCACATTTGCCTTGCCCGGATGATAGCGGATCTCGCAATCATAATCGTTAAGCGTTTCCTTCCATGACGCTGTCGCATGTTCAAATCCTTCGATTAAATAGGTGTTGGAGACTCTTATGACCCGTGTATATAATACACTTCATCCCGTGAAGGTAATGTCTCCAAAGTTTAAGTGAAAACACCACGGCACCCAGATCCAAATCGTGCGTGGTGTAGTTTCTTTCATGCACTTTTAACTATCTTGAAGCATACGTAATGACCTTACTTCGCTGCATGAGCAAACATCCCATCCCTGTGTGCGATGCGTCACAATAGACCACAAAATCTTCTATTCCTTCGGGTAGGGTTAATACGGGAGCATCCCTCAATTTCTGCTTTAGGATTTCAAATGCTTCCTGCTGCTTCAGACCCCAAACGAACTTAACCTCCTTGTGGGTCAGTGTGGTTAATGGAGTAGCTATTCTTGAAAAGTTCTCGATAAATCTTCGATAATAACCAGCTAATCCCAAAAAGCTTCGGATTTCAGACGGTGTCTTAGGCGCTTGCCAGTTCATGATGGCTTCAATATTGCGGGATCTACTTGTATTCCATGCTCACTAACAACATGTCCCAAAAACTGAATTTCCCGTAACCAAAACTCACACTTTGAAAACTTCGCATAGAGTTTCTCTTGTCTTAACAATTCCAGTATGCACCTCAAATGTTTCTCGTGGTCAGCTTGACTACGAGAATAGATAAGGATGTAATCTATGAAGACAATGACAAACTTATCTAAGTAAGGTTGCAGACTCTATTCTTCAAATCCATAAAAGCTGCAGGTGCATTTGTGAGTCCAAAAGGCATTACAAGAAACTCAAAATGGCCATATCTTGTTCTGAATGCTGTCTTCGGAACATCCTCTATTTTAACCTTAAGCTGATGATATCCTGACCTCAAATCAATCTTGCAAAAGTATCTTACTCCTTGAAGCTGGTCGAATAAATCGTCGATCCTGGGTAATAGGTAATGGTTCTTGATCGTCAACTTATTTAACTCACGTTAATCAATGCACATTCGCATCGAACCATCCTTTTTCTTTACAAACGAAATTGGAGCACCCCAAGGCAAAGAGCTAGGTTGTATAAACCTTTCTCTAGAAGTTCATTGAGCTGCGTTCTTAATTCTTTCATCTTAGTAGGTGCCAAACAGTATGGTGCTCTCGCAACAGGAGCTGCACCTGGTAGGATGTCAATCTAAACTCCACTTGCATGTCCGGGGGCAGACCAGGCAAGTCTTTAGGAAATACGTCTGCGAACTCAGAGATAATGGGCAAATCTTCAATCTTTGGTTTCGGCTGATCTATAGTAACTTGTGCTATATAGACGACACATCTTTTCTTCAAACATGTCGATGCTTTAAGTAATGAAGCCTTCTTTGGTAATCCATAATGCAAGTCTCCTTGAATAGTAAGCACTTCTCCAGTTGAGGTTTTGATTTAGATTAATTTTTTATATCAAGAGATGCGGGCTTGGTTGTGAGACAGCCAATCCATGCCCAAAACTACATCGAATCCTGCCAGTTTCATTGGCAGAAGGAGAAACAGGAACGTCATGATTCATAATAGATATGGAGCATCCATCTAGAATCGTAGAAGCAGTTTCAAATTGATCCATCGGCGAATTCTACATCATAGGTTATGTCTAGAGATCTTATGGGAAAATTTAGCAAGGCACTAAACTTATGGTCTACAAATGACTTATCCGCCCTGAATAAAATAGAACTCTAGCAAAAGTATCATTAATAAGTAACATGCCCGTTATAACGTTGTCATCCTTGACAGCTTCCTTTGCACTCATTTGAAAAGCACGAGCTTTTCCTTTCTTTGATCCCTCTGCCTTGGCATCATCATCTCTTTTATACTTAGGGCAGTTAGGTTTGATGTGTCCTTTTTCACCACAAATGTAGCAACTGGCATCCTTCAAATCTTTACAATATAGGGCCTTGTGCCCCATCTTTTTGCAGATGCCACATGGTTTGGATTGAGATTCATTCCGACACGACCATTGTGTTGCCTGCTATAGTTCTTGCACCACAGCCTGTTATCTGACTTGTTGTGGTTCCGATTCGAACCAAACTTCCTATTCTTGTTAAATCGATGGGATCTGTCATCCTGTCTCTTTCTCTTCCCTTCACCTTCGGATTGGATAGCCCTCTGTCTTTTCAAATCTTGAGTAAGTGCCATAGCTAGGTCCATAGCAGACCTATACGTCTCAGGATTTGAGTCTCTAACATTCCCTTTTATCTTGGGTTTCAAACCTCCAATGAAACGTGCTATGCGTTTAGATTCTGGTGTGATCAAATATGGCACCAATCTGGAGAGAGAGTTGTATTCAGAAACGAACTTTCAACAATCTAAGTTCTTCATTTGTAATCCCAGAAAGTCAGACTCGATCTTCTCCACCTCATGAGGTGGACAGTAAGCATCCTTCACCAATTCAACAAACTTTTCCCAACTTAAATTATACATATGAACTTTCCCAGTAGACTGAATCATGGATTTCCACCATATCAAGGCATCGCCTTTGAACGACTGAGCTACATACTTCACTACGTCCCCGTCAGCACACCCACTAATCTCCACTATTGTCTCAATCTCGTCTAACCACCTCAGTGTGTCAACCACCCCTTTTTCATATAACACTACGTGTTTTTACGTCCAATTATATTCCGACACATGTCCTGGTAATCCTCGTATGCCGTATGGTAAAAAGGGAGGGACCAATGTTGTTGAAATGCTAAATTATATCCACTTATGTGTGGACAATGGAAATTGAGGGGCTAAAGTGGCAAAGATGCCAAAATCTCCCATTCTGGAAAGCGGTTGCTGACTGCAAGGCTTTGGCCATACGGTCCGCAACCATGTTTTAAACTGTGGGCGCCAGGAGGCCTTGCGCACCGCAAGGACCTGCCAGCGAGCAGAAACATGGCAAAGCCATGTTCTACCACCTCTTGTCGCCATTGCCACTCTCAAGCTGGTCTTAACACGTCCCTAGAAACTTGTTCTCATCCCATGGCACTCCCTAACACCTGGCAAGCCCTCCTAGCTCTTCCTCAACTATTCAACGAGGGCATTTTGTGAGTTGCAACTTGCTCATTCTTGTTTATCTCCCCTCAAGCTCACTTGGAGAGTTCCAGGCAATATTAGAGCATTCCTCTGAGTTCTTAGCAACCTATGGACTTTGTGTAAGTGCTCCATTTCATGCTAATTTATTTTCTTTAGGCTTAAAGCCAAGGTTAAAGTCTTGTCGTAAAAACGCCTTGACTTTGAGCTAAGACCATAATGGTCCAGCCATTGATCATAACGAACATGGCTACGTGACCATAATTAGGTAGGTATTAATCCCTAAAAATGGCACCTCCTGATTACCACGAATTTTTGACCGATTGACGGGTCAAAGTTAAAGTCAATAAAAGTCAAACGGGTCAGTTTTGTAATTAATTTATAACTAGTTATTAGGGTGTTATAAAATAAGTCTTGTCACTTAAATAACTTGGTAAAAATAAATAGAACATGTGTAAACATGTTCGGCCCGCCAAGTCTCGGTCTAGAGTCGGTTCGCAACCGAAAGTCACGAAGTTTGACTTCTGCTTGACTTTCGATTCTGATCCGATATAGCCACTTAGGCTACTGACCTTAGGTCATTTTAAGACCATGTTTAAGTATAGTATAATCTCCTAAGGTTACACTACATGGTTCATTAGCAATATCAGTTTATATGCAAGTTCCGCTAAATTACTTAAACTTTTGCAAATAGGTCCTTTTTGTGTAAATCAAGATTTAAAGCACTTGTAAAACTATGAACAACCTACCTATTGATTTGTAAACATAAGTAAAGTATATCGCTGTCAAGTATCTGACCATGAACCAAGTTTTGATAAAAAGACGAAATATAAGCTTTTAATGACTAAATGCCCTTTTCGCATTTTAGAAAGGTTAAGCATGGTTTTATCACCAAGATGAAATACCTACTGATGTAATATGATAGGTAGGACATGTTGCGATATTTATTCAGATTATAAACTAACAAAAGCCTAAGATTCGTTAAATGCCAATAAAAGCCCAAATTACCCTTTTACGCGTAAAGTGACTTAAACCAAGTTTTTATAACTAAATCTTTTGTTCACTAATGTAACAGGTCATAACCTCAGTTAAATAACATATTTTGGTTATCTAAAACAGGTCATTACCTCAGTTTACCTTAAATATCGAATTTAACAGCATTTATCGACTTTTACGCCTTTTCAGCACATAGTATGGACTAAAACCATAACATGAGCAAGAATTGTCACCTACTTATTTATAAAATTATTACCAACATCTTTACAGTAAGTATAAGTATCGAACTCAGAATCCAAATTATGACTTCAAAGCTATGTGTGAAATGACCAATATGCCCCTACGGGACATAGTTTGATTTAAAACCATCAACCACACATATATTTGATATCCTACTGATATAACTTCATAAAATACATACTTCTACAGAATGATCATGAACTCGACATCAATTTTTTCAGATGAAATACCTACTGGTGTAATATGATAGGTAGGACATATTGGGATGTTTATTCAGATTATAAACTGAAGAAAAGCCTAAGATTCATTAAATGCCAATAAAAGACCAAATTACCCTTTTACGCGTAAAGCGACTTAAACCAAGTTTTTATATCTAAATCATTTATTCATTGATGTAACATGTTAAATAACATATTTTGGTTATATAAAACATGTCATAACCTCACTTTACCTTAAACATCGAATTTAACGGCATTTATCGACTTTTACGCCTTTTCCGCATAGTATGGTTTAAAACCATAATATGAGCCAAGACTTGTCACATAATGATTTAGAAACTTATTACCAACATCTTTAAAGTAAGTACAAGTCCCAAACTCAAAATCCCAATTATGACTCAAAGCTATGTGTGAAATAACAAAAATGCCCCTACGGGACATAGTTTGGTTTAAAACCATCAACCACACATATATTTGATATCCTACTGATATAACATCATAAAATACATATTTTTACAGAATGATCATGACCTTGACATCAGTTTATTTACAAGCTTCTTTTATAAAGCATAAAAATGACCAAAATGCCCTTATGAGGCGTAATTCGATTTAAAATCATTAAAGGTATACATATTGATATCTTACTGATATCAAATCATATTTTAAAAAAATTAGCATATGGAACTTGTATATGACTCTTTCAGTTACCTGGTTTCGCTTATACGCTTAAGGTTAAGCATATGTAACTAGTTTACGTAATCTAACCGGAACGGTTAACCTTGTCAATTTCTTATCAAAATCCAGAATGTTATTGGTATACCCATATTATACAAAGTCTTGATACTTGTCGGGTCCAATTAACCTTCTATTCCGTCACCGCTTAATCTAGCGTATCGTACCGTATTTTTTTAACGTAAGACTAGCCGGTTCAAGTCTAAGACTTAACAAAGGACCCGTTAGAATTCTAATTTGGTTAGTAATACCATCATTCTAGACTAAACGCCTTCCCGGTAAATTGTGCATGTACTTGTCTTTGATTTGCGGTTGAGTTTTGGATTTCTTGAAGACTTAAGCTCAGGTAAATACTCTTAACTTATTTTTCCCTATACGGGCTTGGATACGGTAAATTATTACCGCTTGGTCAGGTATGGGATCATGTTTTGTCCAGTTGTGATAATTAACTAAATTACATAACCCGGTTTTAATTTGTTTTATCTGAAATTCAAACATTGGGGTGGGCTTGACCGTGTCTGGGATATCCTTGGCTCACTAAAGTGTTAGTGGCCACAACTTAAGCATTGGTGTAGGCGTACATCGGTAACTGCTAATATTATTATTATATGCTTTCTGTGTGAAAGTTCAGAAGTGGTGTGTCAGTCGATCATGTCTCGGTTTTTGTAATGTGCCCCATATGTAAAAGACAGACATGCAAAACTGTATACAGGTCAATTGCACTATCCCAAGTAATTTATAAAAATGTGCCTAGTGCACCTAAAACCATTTCGAAGGATTTTCAAAATAAGTCGGTTGATTGTATGTACCAGTGTAAACTGACGTACTTTAAAAGGTTAAGTTACAGGTACAAGTACGAAATAGGCCGGAAGCTGTGGGGCATTAATACTAAGGAGTTGCGACCTTTTATTGTGCTGTAGAGTCTGTTATCCTTTTTTGTATATTTATTTCCGATCCCCTGTGGATCTTATTACAAACCGTGTATATTTGTATTTTGAACTTTGGACACTATGGTTTGTAATAGTTTATTTTGAATTCCAAGACTTCCGCTATGTTGCTTTGTGTTTTATTGGTTATGATAATATCAATTGTACATCACGATAACTCCCCACCGGGCCCACCGGGATACACGTGGAAATCGGGGTGTGACAGGTTGGTATCAGAGCCAACGTTTGAGGGAATTCAACACTAGTCTTTAGTGTTTGATCTAAACAACACAGTACTTTCCTTAGACTCTCGAGTCTAGGCTATGACTAGGATTGTTCATTAACTTATTTTACTATTATTTTCTGTCTGTTATGTTTTAACTTATATTTGAAGCAGGAAACATGCCACCTAAATTTACAAGAGGAGCCAAGGGAAAAGGCCCGATGAGGGGCGGATCATAAGGACAAGGACCATCGAACATCCATAATTATAATCCGTATGAAGAATCGGGTGATTCATCATCACCGTGGGAACCATATCGCCACTTATATCTCACGAATATTCACCACCATCAGATTCCCATCATTCCCAACTCTCCCACCATACCGTCACTCTCACCACTCCCATAATAGCCACCAATCCCATCACTCCCACTCACATTCCTTCCATGGAAATTACAACCCAAACATCTACTTGCGATCACCCCCCTTTCTCCTCCTGAAGATTCCCCAGAACCCATGGAAGAAGATTCCGACCCAGAGATGCCTCAAACAGGGTCAATGAGGGTACACTATCGAACTGTCCTGCGGTTCAAATTCATACACTGGAACCCCACATCACTACCCAGATGACTTTCAGAAAGATGGGAACAATATGTCTTCAAACAATATCCCATCTTACCACAAGACACATTCCTATCATACTCCTCAGCAGGAATTACCTCCGCCGAGGAAGTACAAATGCAACAGGTGGAGCAACCGCAACCACCACCCGAACCACAACCGCCAAGAAGACTCGGGGCGCGCATGTCGGTGCGCCTTAGGACGAAGAGTAGGGTCACTTTCACCCCTACCTAACTCTTACCCAACTATCCCCGAGGAACCACAAATGGGTGGATCCTCTCACACATCCCCATTTGTGGAACACCCACCACAACCAGCCGTTGAGCCTTCGCCTCAACCACCACAATTTACTGTTGGACCTTCAACCCAACTACCTCCACTACCACCATCGGGTTTTGAAAACCGAATTCCATCATATCCAGATCCGTCTGGATATAACCCATTTGTTTCTTCTTTTGGTTTGTCAATTTTTTCCAGGCACCATTGCAGGACCCATATTTGGAGGCAGCTGCATTCAACGAAGCCTTCCCTTCTCCATTTCCTCCATACTCCACCATACCATACTCAGCTGGTGGATATCCCTTTTATGGGTACCATCCTTCAGGTGCACCTCCGCTCTATGTATACCAACATCTGGAACGTTACAACCACAACCTCAACCACCACAGCAACAACAACCTCCATCTCAAACACCAGTACTTGAGGCTATGCAAGAAACCCTGGAACAGATGAAGGAAATTCAACGGAAAACTAAAAAATCTTGGAAGAAGAATAACAAATATTTGAAGAAGATTATAAGATTGGTTAAAGGGAAAAAAGGGTGAATAAACCCTTGTATTTTGATTATGTAATTTTATTTTTCAAGAAGTCCCTGCGTGGACATGTTTATAAGTAATAGTCCCTGCAAGGCAATTTTTGTTGTTAAAAATCCTAAGTTAGGCATTATTGAAATCGTAACATTTTAATTTAATGAAAGAATTTTGAAATTTAATATATTTTACTTGGTTTTATCGTTGTTCAAGCGATCGTCTCGATTTTAAGTTGAAATTTATAATCAGCTATATGTCTCAAAAAGATCCTTTTAATGGTTTACATCCGCCAAGTGATAAGGTCACAATATTGGCAAAAATGGTAGATTAAATTATATGGTTCTCTACCATGATAGTTAAGGTTGAGTAATCCCATTTGAGGAATCCTTCTATCCATAGGTGGTTAACTACGTTCTAAGCCTCCTGTTTGCCCGATCGAGACTAAACTACTTAAACCATTTAAAGATTTTATTCTAAAAGTTAACATCTTCAAAGTGTTGACACCCTAGGCAGTGTGACTTGAGGAACCACACGAGCCGTCAAGGTTATGGACTATGTCCAAATTATAAAAGCCTATATGATCAATTTGATCCTAGCTAAATATCATCGGTGCGATGATCATATTATTTAAACATCCATTAGTGGTGTAACACCTACGAGCCATATTATAAACACCCGTTAGTGATGTGTTACTTATAACATCCATTAGTGATGTACTGCCTATAGGTTATATCCTTGTCCATTAGTGACAGTGATACATATAGTCTATGACTCCCTGTCTCGAGGTAATAAGATTTCGTTCAAACCTCGAAGCCATTTGTGCTACTCTCACTTCGCCCTTTGCGACTGGCCTTTTGTGCCATAATATTCACCCCATAAACTTTACAAGTTTATATGGTTTTATTATACCATACCGTACATTATATTGTAAGTCATCAAGAATGTATGACTAATTAAAACTTATTATATTATTTTTAGCTCCAAACAGACGAGATGGCAGACTCTGATGAAGTTAATAGCC
Organism: Scalesia atractyloides; assembly: GCA_947069175.1. NCBI lineage: Eukaryota > Viridiplantae > Streptophyta > Magnoliopsida > Asterales > Asteraceae > Scalesia > Scalesia atractyloides. The sequence goes on along the minus strand of CAMTDV010000014.1, from coordinate 38,924,568 downwards.
AAAGAAAGTACGATAATGCAAATGAAAATGTTGTTATAACTAAGGGCGATCTGCAAACCCTTATTGCTACGGAAGTTAATAAAGCAATAAAGAACCATGTTGAGAAGCAATTAGAATCGAGTGCTTCGCACTCTAAACATTCATCCAAGCACACCTCAAAACATTACCACCAAGCAATTCTCACAGCCTCCTTCAGAAAAGAAGGAATATTCTGAACACTCTCAAATGTGAGGAGGAAAAGGCAAGATTATAAGAAAAAGACTCATTTTTCTAAGGAAGGTATTCATACAAGTATTTTGTGTCTTGCAAGCCCCGTGATTTTACCGGTGAAAAAAGGGCGGTTGACACACTGAGGTGGTTAAGATTGAGACAATAGTGGAGATTAGTAGGTGTGGCTGAGGGGGACGTAGTTAAGCATGTAGCTCAGTCGTTCAAAGGCGATGCCATGACATGGTGGAAATCCATGATTGAGTCTACTGGGAAAGTTCATATGCATAACTTAAGTTAGGAAAAGTTTGTTGAATTGGTGAAGGATGCTTACTTCCACCTCATGAGATGGAGAAGATCGAGTCTGACTTTCTGGGATTACAAATGAAGAACTTAGATTGTAGAAAATTCATTTCTGAATATAACTCCTCTCCAGATTGGTGTCATATTTGATAAACACCAGAATCTAAACGCATAGCACGTTTCATTGGAGGTCTGGAACCCGAGATAAAATGGAATGTTAGGGCCTCAAAGCCTGAAACGTATAGGTCTGCTATGGACCTAGCTATGGCACTTACACAAGATTTGAAAAGACAGAGGGCTATCGATCCGAAGGAGAAGGGAAGAGAAGAGAAAGAGAGAGGATGACAGATCCATCGATCAAACAAGAATGTGAAGTTTGGTTCGAAACGGAACCACAACAAGTTGGATAACAGGCCATGGTGCAAGAACTGTAGCAAGCGACACAATGGTCTGTGTCGGAATGAATCTCAATCCAAACCATGTGGCATTTGCAAAAAGATGGGGCATAAGGCCTAGATTGTAAAGATTGAAGGATGCCAGTTGCTACAACTGTGGTGAAAAAGGACACATCAAATCCAACGGCCCTAAGTATAAAAAGATGATGACGCCAAGGCAGAGGAATCAAAGAAAGGAAAAGCTCGTGCTTTTCAAATGAGTGCAAAGGAAGCTGTCAAGGATGACAACGTGATAACGGGTACGTTTCTTATTAATGATACTTATGTTAGAGTTTTGTTTGATTCAGGGGCGGATAAGTCATTTGTAGACCATAAGTTTAGTGCCTTGTGAAATTTACCCGTGAGAGCTCTAGACATAACTTATGATGTAGAACTCACCGATGGATCAATTGAAACTGCTTCTATGATTCTAGATGGATGCTCCATATCTATTATGAATCATTTCGTTCCTATTTCTCTTCTGCCAATGAAACTGGCAGGATTCGATGTAGTTTTGGGCATGGATTGGCTGTCTCACAACCAAGCCCGCATCTCTTGCGATAAAAGTTAATCGAAATCAAAACCTCAACTGAAGAAATGCTTACTATTCAAGGAGACTTGTATTATGGATTACCAGAGAAGGCTTCATTACTTAAAGCATCGAAATGTTTGAAGAAAGGATGTGTCGTATATATAACACAAGTTACTATCGATCAGCCGAAACCAAAGATTGAAGATTTGCCCATTATCTCTGAGTTCGCAGATGTATTTCCTGAAGACTTGCCTGGTCTGCCCCCGAGAGGCAAGGAGGAGTTTAGATTTACATCCTACCAGGTGCAGCTCCTATTGCTGAGAGCACCATACTGTTTGGCACCTACTGAGATGAAAGAATTAAGGACGCAGCTCGACGAACTTCTAGAGAAAGGTTTTATACAACCTAGCTCTTCGCCTTGGGGAGCTCCAGTTTTGTTTGTAAGAAAAAGGACGGTTCGATGCGGATGTGCATTGATTACCATGAGTTATATAAGTTGACTATCAAGAATCGTTACCCATTACCAGGATCGACGATTTATTCGACCAGTTTCAAGGAGTAAGCTACTTTTCCAAGTTTGATTTGAGGTCAGGATATCATCAGCTTCAGGTTAAAATAGAGGATGTTCCGAAGACAACATTCAGAACAAGATATGGTCATTTTGAGTTTCTAGTAATGCCTTTTGGACTCACAAATGCACCTGCAGCTTTTATGGATTTGATGAATAGGGTCTGCAAACCTTACTTAGATAAGTTTGTCATTGTCTTCAAAGACGACATACTTGTCTATTCTCGTAGTCAAGCTGACCACGAGAAATTTTGAGGTGCATACTGGAATTGTTAAGATAAGAGAAACTCTATACGAAGTTTTCAATGTGTGAGTTTTGGTTACGGGAAGTTCAATTTTTGGGACATGTTGTTAGTGAGCGTGGAATACAAGTAGATCCCGCAAAGATTAAAGCCATCATGACTGGCAAGCGCCTAAGACACTGTCTGAAATCCGAAGCTTTTTGGGATTAGCTGGTTATTATCGAAGATTTATCGAGAACTTTTCAAGAATAGCTTCTCCATTAACCACACTGACCCACAAGGATGTTAAGTTCGTTTGGTGTCCGAAGCAGAAGGAAGCATTTGAAATCCTAAAGCAGAAATTAAGGGATGCTCCCGTATTAACCCTACCCGAAAGAATAGAAGATTTTGTGATCTATTGTGACGCATCGCACACAACGAAGTAAGGTCATCACGTATGCTTCAAGACAGTTAAAAGTGCATGAAAGAAACTACACCACGCACAATTTGGAGCTGGGTGCCGTGGTGTTTTCACTTAAACTACGTGTCTTTACGTCCAATTATATTCTGACACGTGTCCCGGTAATTCTCGTATGCCATATGGTAAAACATGAGGAACCAATGTTATTGAACGCTAAATTATATCTACTTATGTATGGACAATGGAAATTGAGGGGGCTAAAGTGGCAAAAATGCCAAAATCTCCCATTCTAGAAGGCAGTTGCGGACCGCAAGGCTTTGGCCATACGGTCCGCAAGGACTTGCCAGCGAGCGGAAACATGGCAGAGCCATGTTCTGCCACTTCTTGTCTCCATTGCCACTCTCAAGCTGGTCTTGACACGTCCCTAGACACTTGTTCTTGTCCCATGACACTCCCTAACACCTGGCAAGCCGGGCATTTTGTGAGTTGCAACTTGCTCAATCTTGTTTATCTTCCCTCAAGCTCACTTGGAGAGTTCGAGGCAATATTAGAGCATTCCTCTGAGTTCTTAGCAACCTCTGGACTTTGTGTAAGTGCTCTATTTCATGCTAAGTATTTTCTTTAGTCTTAAAGCCAAGGCTAAAGTCTTGTCATAAAAACGCCTTGACTTTGAGCTAAGACCATAACGGTCAGCCATTGATCGTAACGAACGTGGCTACGTGACCATAATTAGGTAGGTATTAATCCCTAAAAGGGGCACCTCCTGATTACCACGAATTTTTGACCGATTGACGGGTCAAAGTTAAAGTCCATAAAAGTCAAACGGGTCAGTTTTGTAATTAATTTATAACTTGTTATTAGGGTGTTATAAAATAAGTTTTGTCACTTAAATAACTTGGTAAAAATAATTAGAACATGTGTAAACATATTCGGCCCGTAAAGTCCCGGTCTAGAGTCGGTTCGCAACCGAAAGTCACGAAGTTTGACTTTTGCTTGACTTTCGATTCTGACGCGATATAGCCACTTAGGCTACTGAAATTAGGTCATTTTAAGACCATGTTTAAGTATAGTATAATCTCCTAAGGTTACACTACATGGTTCATTAGCAATCTCAGTTTATATGCAAGTTCCGCTAAATTACTTAAACTTTTGCAAATAGGTCCTTTTTGTGTAAATCAAGATTTTAAGCACTTGTAAGTTGTAAACTTATGAACAAGATACCTACTGATTTGTAAACATAAGTGAAGTATAATGATGTCAAGTATCTGACCATGAACCAAGTTTTGATAAAAAGACGAAGTATAAGCTTTTAATGACTAAAATGCCCTTTTCGGCATTTTAGAAAGGTTAAGCATGGTTTTATCACCAAGATGAAATACCTACTGATGTTATATGATAGGTAGGACATATTGAGATATTTGTTCAGATTATAAACTGAACAAAAGCCTAAGATTCGTTAAATGCCAATAAAAGACCAAATTACCCTTTTACGCGTAAAGTGACTTAAACCAAGCTTTTATAACTAAATCTTTTGTTCACTAATGTAATAGGTCATAACCTCAGTTAAATAACATATTTTGGTTATCTAAAACAGGTCATAACCTCAGTTTACCTTAAACATCGAATTTAACGGCATTTATCGACTTTTACGCCTTTTCAGCACATAGTATGGTCTAAAACCATAACTATGAGCAAGACTTGTCACCTACTGATTTATAAACTTATTACCAACATCTTTACAGTAAGTATAAGTATCGAACTCAGAATCCAAATTATGACTTCAAAGCTATGTGTGAAATGACCAATATGCCCCTACGGGACATAGTTTGATTTAAAACCATCAACCACACATATATTTGATATCCTACTGATATAACTTCATAAAATACATATTTCTACAGAATGATCATGACCTTGACATCAGTTTATTTACAAGCTTCTTTTATAAAGCATAAAAATGATCAAAATGCCCTTATGGGGCGTAATTCAATTTTAAAATCATTAAAGGCATACATATTGATATCTAACTGATATCAAATCATATTTTAAACATATTAGAATATGGAACTTGTATATGATTCTTTCGGTTACCTGGTTTCGCTTATACGCTTATGGTTAAGCATATGTAACTAGTTTACGTAATCTAACCGGAACGGGTTTAACCTTGTCAATTTCTTATCAAAATCCAGAATGTTATTGGTATACCCATATTATACAAGTCTTGATACTTGTCGGGTCCAATTAACCTTCTATTCCAGTCACCGCTTAATCTAGCGTATCGTACCGTATTTGTTTTAACGTAAGACTAGCCGGTTCAAGTCTAAGACTTAACTAAGGACCCGTTAGCATTCTAATTTGGTTAGTAATACCATCATTCCAGACTAAACGTCTTCCCGGTAAATTGTGAATGTACTTGTCTTTGATTTGCGGCTGAGTTTTGGATTTCTTGGAGACTTAAGCTCAAGTAAATACTCTTAACCTAATTTTCCCTATACGGCTTGGGATACGGTAAATTATTACCGCTTGGTCAGGTATGGGATCATGTTTTGTCCAGTTGTTATAATTAACTAAATTACATAACCCGGTTTTAATCTGTTTTGTCTGAAACTCAAACATTGGGCTGGGCTTGACCGTATCTGGGATATCCTTGGCTCACTAAAGTGTTAGTGGCCACGACTTAAGCATTGGTGTAGGCGTACATCGGTAACTGCTAATATTATTATTATCTGTTTTCTGTGTGAAAGCTCAGAAGTGGTGTGTCAGTCGATCATGTCTCGATTTCTGTACTGGGCCCCATATGTAAAAGACAGACATGTAAAATTGTATACAAGGTCAATTGTATTGTCCCAAGTTATTTATAAAAATGTGCCAAGTGCATCTAAAACCATTTCAAAAGGATTTTCAAAATAAGTCGGTTGATTGTATTTACCAGTGTAAACTGACGTATGACTCTTCGGTTACCCGGTTTCGCTTATACGCTTACGGTTAAGCATATGTAACTAGTTTACGTAATCTAACCGGAACGGGTTAACCTTGTCAATTTCTTATCAAAATCCGGAATGTTATTGGTATACCCATATTATACAAGCCTTGATACTTGTCGGGTCCTGTTAACCTTCTATTCCAGTCACCGCTTAATCTAGCGTATCGTACCGTATTTGTTTTAACGTAAGACTGGCCGTTTTAATTCTCAGACTTAACTAATGACCCGTTAGCATTCTAATTTGGTTAGTAATACCATCATTCCAGACTAAAATCCTTCCCGGTAAATTGTGCCTGTAATTGTCTTTGATTTACGGCTGAGGTTTTGGATTTCTTGAAGACTTAAGCTCAGGTAAATACTCTTAACCTATTTTTCTCTATACGGGCTTGGGATACGGTTATTACCGCTTGCCCAGGTATGGGATCATGTTTGTCCTGTTGTGATAATTAACTAAATTACATAACCCGGTTTTAATCTGTTTTACCTGAAACGCAAACATTGGGGGTGGGCTTGACCGTGTCTCGGATATCCTTGTCTCACTAAAGTGTTAGTGGCCACGACTTAAGCATTAGTGTAGGCGTACATCGATAACTGCTTATTATTATCTGTTTTGTGTGAAAGTTCAGAAGTGGTGTGTCAGTCGATCATGTCTCGGTTTCTGTACTGCGCCCCATATGTAAAAGACAGACATGTAAAATTGTATACAAGGTCAATTGTATTGTCCAAGTTATTTATAAAAATGTGCCTAGTGCACCTAAAACCATTTCAAAAGGATTTTCAGAATAAGTTTGTTGATTGTATTTACCAGTGTAAACTGACGTATTTTCAAAAGGTTAAGTTACAAGTACAGGTACGAAATAGGCCGGAAGCTGCGGGGCATTAATACTAAGGAGTTGCGACCTTTTGATTGTGCCTGTAGAGTCTGTTATCCTTTTTTGTATATGTATTTCCGATCCGCCTGTGGATCTTATTACAAACCGTGTATATTTGTATTTTGAACTTTGGACACTATGGTTTGTAATAGTTTATTTTGAACTCCAAGACTTCCGCTTTGTTGCTCTGTGTTTTATTGGTTATAATAATATCAACTGTACGTCACGATACTCCCCACCGGGATACACGTGGAAATCGGGGTGTGACATCACCGGTAAAATCACAGGGATTGCAAGACACAAAATACTTGTATGAACAACCTTCCTTAGAAAAATGAGTGTTTTTCTTATAATCTTGCTTTTCCATCCTCACATTTGAGGAGTGTTCAAAATATTCCTTCTTTTTCTGAAGGAGGCTGTGAGAATTGCTTGGTGGTATGTTGTGAGGTGTGCTTGGACGAATGTTTAGAGTGCGAAGCACTCGATTCTAATTGCTTCTCAACATGGTTCTTTATTGCTTTATTAACTTCCGTAGTAATAAGTGCTTGCAGATCGCCCTTAGTTAAAACTACATTTTCATTTGCATTATCGTCCTTTCTTGGGCTATTAACTTCATTAGAGTCTGTCATCTCGTCTATTTGGAGCTAAAAATAATATAATAAGTTTTAATTTGTCATACATTCTTGATGACTTATAATATAATGTACGGTATGGTATATTAAAACCATATAAACTTGTAAAGTTTATGGGGGTGAATATTTATGGCACAAAAGGCCTGTCACAAAGGATGAAGTAAGAGTAGCACAAATGGCTTCGAGGTTTGAACGAAATCTTATTACCTCGAGACAGGGAGTCGTAGACTACATCTGACACTGTCACTAATGGACAAGGATATAACCTATAGGCAGTACATCACTAATGGATGTTATAAGTAACATATCACTAACGGATGTTTATAATATGGCCCGTAGATGTTACACCACTAATGGATGTTTAAATAATATGATCATCGCACCGATGATATTTAGCTAGGATCAAATTGATCATATAGGCTTATTATAATTTGGATATAGTCCATAACCTTTACGGCTCGTGTGGTTCCTCAAGTCACACTGCCTAGGAGTGTTAACACTTTGAAGATGTTAACTTTTAGGATAAAATCTTAAAATGGTTTAAGTAGTTAGTCTCGATCGGGCAAACTAGGAGGCTTAGAACGTAGTTAACCACCTCTGGATAGAAGTGATTCCTCAAATGGGATTTCTCAACCTTAACTATCATGGTAGAGAACCATATAATTTAATCTACCATTTTTGCCAATATATGTGACCTTATCACTTGGCGGGTGTAAACCATTAAAAGGATCCTTTTGAGACATAATAGCTGATTATAAATTTCGAGTTAAAATCGAGACGATCGCTTGAACAACGGATAAAACAAAGTAAAATACTATTAAATTCCAAATTTCTTTCATTAAATTAAAATGTTACGATTTCAATAATGCCTAACTTAGGACTTTTAACAACAAAATTTGTCCTTGCAGGGACTATTACTTAATAAACATGTCCACGCAGGGACTTCTTGAAAAATAAAATTACATAATCAAAATACAAGGGTTTATTCACCCTTTTTCCCTTTAACCAATCTTATAAACTTCTTCAAATATTTGCTGTTCTTATTCCCAGATTTTTCAGCCTTCCGCTGAATTTCCTTCATCTGTTCCAGGGTTTCTTGCATAGTCTCAAGTACTGGTGTTTGAGATGGAGGCTGTTGTTGCTGTGGTGGTTGAGGTTGTGGTTGCAATGTTCCCGGATGTTGGTATACATAGGGCGGAGGTGCACCTGAAGGATAGTACCCATAAAAGGGATATCCACCAGCTGAGTATGGTATGGTGGAGTATGGAGGAAATGGAGAAGGGAAGGCTTCGTTGACTGCAGTTGCCTCCAAATATGGGTCCTGCAAAGGTGCATGGGAAAAATTTGGCAAACCAAAAGAAGAAGCAAATGGGTTATATCCAGACGGATCTGGATATGAGGGAATTGGGTTTTCAAAACCCGATGGTGGTAGTGGAGGTAGTTAGGTTGAAGGTCCAACAATAGATTGTGGTGGTTGAGGCGAAGCTGGTTGTGGTGGGTGTTCCACAAAGGGTGAAGTGTGACAGGGGTCCACCCATTTGTGGGTCCGTGGGGATAGTTGGGTAAGGGTTAGGTAGGGGTGAAAGTGACCCTACTCATGGTCCTAAGCGCACCGACATGCGCGCCCCGCCTCTTCTTGGCGGTTGTGGTTCGGGTGGTGGTTGCGGTTGCTCCACCTGTTGCATTTGTACTTCCTCAGGCGGAGGTAATTCCTGCTGAGGAGTATGATAGGAAGGTGTGTTGTGGTAAGATGGGGTATTGTCGAAGACATTTGTCCTCATCTTTCTTAAAAGTCATCTGGGTAGTGGTGTGGGGTTCCAGCGTATGAATTTGAACCGCTGGACAGTTTGATATGGTGCCCCATTGACCCTGTTTGAGGCATCTCAGGGTCGGAATCTTCTTCCATGAATTCTGGGGAATCTTCAGGAGGAGAAACGGAGGGTGATCGCAAGTAGAGTTTGGGTTTTAATTTCCATGGAAGGAATGTGAGTGGGAGTGGTGGGATTGGTGGCTATTATGGGAGTGGTGAGAGTGATGCGTATGGTAGGAGTGTTGGGAATGATGGGAATCTAATGGTGGTGAATATTCGTGAGATATAGAGTGGCGATATGGTTCCCAAGGTGATGAAGAATCACCTGATCCTTCATACGGATTATAATTATGGATGTTCGATGGTCCTTGTCCTGATGATCCGCCCCTCATCGGGCCTTTTCCCTTGGCTCCTCTTGTAAATTTAGGTGGCATGTTTCCTGCTTCAAATATAAGTTAAAACATAACAAGACAGAAAATAATAGTAAAATAAGGTAATGAACAATCCTATGTCATAGCCTAGACTCGAGAGTCTAAGGAATGTGTTACTGTGTCGTTTGAGATCAAACACTAAAGACTAGTGTTGAATTCCCTCAAACGTTGGCACTGATACCAACCTGTCACACCCCGATTTCCACGTGTATCCCGGTGGGCCCCATGGGGAGTATCGTGATGTACAGTTGATATTATCATAACCAATAAAACACAGAGCAACAACGCGGAAGTCATGGAGTTCAAAATAAACTATCACAAACCATAGTGTCTGAAGTTCAAAATACAAGTATACACGGTTTGTAATAAGATCCACAGGCGGATCGGAAATACATATACAAAAAAGGATAACAGACTCTACAGGCACAATCAAAAGGTCGCAACTCCTTAGTATTAATGCCCCGCAGCTTCCGGCCTATTTCGTACCTGTACCTGTAACTTAACCTTTTGAAAATACGTCAGTTTACACTGGTAAATACAATCAACCGACTTATTTTGAAAATCCTTTTGAAATGGTTTTAGATGCACTTGGCACATTTTTATAAATAACTTGGGACAATACAATTGACCTTGTATACAATTTTACATGTCTGTCTTTTACATATGGGGCCCAGTACAGAAATCGAGACATGATCGACTGACACACCACTTCTGAGCTTTCACACAGAAAACAGATAATAATAATATTAGCAGTTACCGATGTACGCCTACACCAATGCTTAAGTCGTGGCCACTAACACTTTAGTGAGCCAAGGATATCCCAGATACGGTCAAGCCCACCCCAATGTTTGAGTTTCAGACAAAACAGATTAAAACCGGGTTATGTAATTTAGTTAATTATAACAACTGGACAAAACATGATCCCATACCTGACCAAGCGGTAATAATTTACCGTATCCCAAGCCGTATAGGGAAAATTAGGTTAAGAGTATTTACTTGAGCTTAAGTCTCCAAGAAATCCAAAACTCAGCCGCAAATCAAAGACAAGTACATTCACAATTTACCGGGAAGACGTTTAGTCTGGAATGATGGTATTACTAACCAAATTAGAATGCTAACGGGTCCTTAGTTAAGTCTTAGACTTGAACCGGCTAGTCTTACGTTAAAACAAATACGGTACGATACGCTAGATTAAGCGGTGACTGGAATAGAAGGTTAATTGGACCCGACAAGTATCAAGACTTGTATAATATGGGTATACCAATAACATTCTGGATTTTGATAAGAAATTGACAAGGTTAAACCCGTTCCGGTTAGATTACGTAAACTAGTTACATATGCTTAACCATAAGCGTATAAGCGAAACCAGGTAACCGAAAGAATCATATACAAGTTCCATATTCTAATATGTTTAAAATATGATTTGATATCAGTTAGATATCAATATGTATGCCTTTAATGATTTTAAAATTGAATTACGCCCCATAAGGGCATTTTGATCATTTTTATGCTTTATAAAAGAAGCTTGTAAATAAACTGATGTCAAGGTCATGATCATTCTGTAGAAATATGTATTTTATGAAGTTATATCAGTAGGATATCAAATATATGTGTGGTTGATGGTTTTAAATCAAACTATGTCCCGTAGGGGCATATTGGTCATTTCACACATAGCTTTGAAGTCATAATTTGGATTCTGAGTTCGATACTTATACTTACTGTAAAGATGTTGGTAATAAGTTTATAAATCAGTAGGTGACAAGTCTTGCTCATAGTTATGGTTTTAGACCATACTATGTGCTGAAAAGGCGTAAAAGTCGATAAATGCCGTTAAATTCGATGTTTAAGGTAAACTGAGGTTATGACCTGTTTTAGATAACCAAAATATGTTATTTAACTGAGGTTATGACCTATTACATTAGTGAACAAAAGATTTAGTTATAAAAGCTTGGTTTAAGTCACTTTACGCGTAAAAGGGTAATTTGGTCTTTTATTGGCATTTAACGAATCTTAGGCTTTTGTTCAGTTTATAATCTGAACAAATATCTCAATATGTCCTACCTATCATATAACATCAGTAGGTATTTCATCTTGGTGATAAAACCATGCTTAACCTTTCTAAAATGCCGAAAAGGGCATTTTAGTCATTAAAAGCTTATACTTCGTCTTTTTATCAAAACTTGGTTCATGGTCAGATACTTGACATCATTATACTTCACTTATGTTTACAAATCAGTAGGTATCTTGTTCATAAGTTTACAACTTACAAGTGCTTAAAATCTTGATTTACACAAAAAGGACCTATTTGCAAAAGTTTAAGTAATTTAGCGGAACTTGCATATAAACTGAGATTGCTAATGAACCATGTAGTGTAACCTTAGGAGATTATACTATACTTAAACATGGTCTTAAAATGACCTAATTTCAGTAGCCTAAGTGGCTATATCGCGTCAGAATCGAAAGTCAAGCAAAAGTCAAACTTCGTGACTTTCGGTTGCGAACCGACTCTAGACCGGGACTTTACGGGCCGAATATGTTTACACATGTTCTAATTATTTTTACCAAGTTATTTAAGTGACAAAACTTATTTTATAACACCCTAATAACAAGTTATAAATTAATTACAAAACTGACCCGTTTGACTTTTATGGACTTTAACTTTGACCCGTCAATCGGTCAAAAATTCGTGGTAATCAGGAGGTGCCCCTTTTAGGGATTAATACCTACCTAATTATGGTCACGTAGCCACGTTCGTTACGATCAATGGCTGACCGTTATGGTCTTAGCTCCAAGGCGTTTTTACGCCAAGACTTTAACCTTGGCTTTAAGCCTAAAGAAAATAACTTAGCATGAAATGGAGCACTTACACAAAGTCCAGAGGTTGCTAAGAACTCAGAGGAATGCTCTAATATTGCCTGGAACTCTCCAAGTGAGCTTGAGGGAAGATAAACAAGAATGAGCAAGTTGGAATCCACAAAATGCCCTCTTTAAATATTTGAGGAGGAGCTAGGAGGGCTTGCTAGGTGTTAGGGAGTGTCATGGGACGAGAAAAAGTGTCTAGGGACGTGTCAAGACCAGCTTGAGAGTGGCAATGGAGACAAGAGGTAGCAGAACATGGCTTTGCCATGTTTCTGCTCGCTGGCAGGTCCTTGCGGACCGTATGGCTTTAGCCTTGCGGTCAGCAAGGCCTCCTGGCGCCCACAGTTTAAAACATGGTTGCGGACCGTATGGCCAAAGCCTTGCGGTCCGCAACCGCCTTCCAGAGTGGGAGATTTTGGCATTTTTGCCACTTTAGCCCCTCAATTTCCATTGTCCACACATAAGTGGATATAATTTAGCGTTTCAACAACATTGGTCCCTACTGTTTTACCATACGGCATACGAGGATTACCAGGACACATGTCGGTATATAATTGGACGTAAAAACACGTAGTATTACAGATTTGTACATTGTGCTTAATAGGTTGTTTTATGTATGGTATTTAAATGTGTTGTCTGTTGGTTGGCTTCATTTTGAAGTCATGTTGTGAAATTGATAATCGATGAAGATGACTTATTGTCATCTGAGAGTAGCTGTAATTTATGGTTATAAAAGGTGTGATAGTGGTCGACATTTGGCATGGCGATGTTTATTGCAATCGTGTCTTCTCTCCAAGCATTAATTGTTGCTAATTGATAATATATATGCTTTTATTTAATGTTTGTGATTAGGCGAATGTTGCATATTATGTTAATTGGCTATGATATTAAAAGTTTGGTTTTATAAAACTGAGACGACTTGATAAAAGCAACCGGCTTAAATCAAATTTCTGAGCCTACAAAAAATATCAAAACCACATTATACTCATTGATCGTATCGTCAAGTAGGTTAACCCCTTTTATATATATTTTTTAGCAATGACGAATAAGTTATTACAGCCTCTAATACCGAATTACATCAAATAGCGTAAGACTACTGTGATGTACATAGTCTTTATCTTCCAAATAGATAATCAATTTAATTTGAGTAAATTAAAAATATCGTCCTATATGTTAACACCAGATTGCAAAATATATCATTTATCTTCAAAAAGTACAAAAAACATACTCGATACCAATCTTTGCACATTACGTCCTTCGACCAAAACTCAGTTAGTTTTAATCGTTAAATCCATCCAAATGGACCCCATACAAGGGTATTTTGGTCATCTTAACCTTAACACTATATAATATTTTACACAGAGACATTGACATACAACTCCCCTCTTTATCTCAATTCTCCATCTCTCTAAAACTACCCTACCACTGCCACCACCATCGGCCTTCACCACCTTCTCCCACGGCCACCAACACCTTCCCCCACCACTACCACACACATGCCGCCACCACCTTCCCCCACGGCCATCAGTAGCCTCATCTCGCAAAACCCCCCATAATCAGATTAACAATACCACTTTCATCTCCAACAAGCGTTGAGATAGTGTGGTGTTTTACCCTGCTACAGAAAGTATGATTTTATTAATACAATAACCCTACTTGATTGAGCAGATCCAAGAGTTGAATACGCAGATCTGTAAGAGTCGAATACGCCTGATCTGCAAGAGCCAAATACGCCGATCTAACTGTTTCCGTCAGCTTCTCCGTGGTGGCGTAGGCGCCGGCTACGGTGGCGCGTTTGAACTCAAGATTTTGAGTGTTTGATTTTGGAAGCGGTTGTGATGGTGAGGATGAATTGAAGGTGAAATTGGAGGATGTGAACAGAGATGATGCAGATGAAAGTGAAATCCCCATTAATTATTAATATTTGAAGATGTTTTGATTTAGGGTTTGATATGAATATGATTTGGGGTTTAAGTATTTAACTATTTATAAAAGTTTTCAAAAGGTTATAGACCGGATAGAATATAAAATTATAGTGGGTGGTGGTGAAAGGTGGGTAGTGGTCGAGTTGTGATTTGGTAGATGGAGAGAGGGGGTGGTGGTTGGTAGTTTGTGTAGAGATAGAAAGAGAGGATTTATGCGTGTGTGTATATATATTTAAATAAAATTGTTTTTTTAATTTATGCTTATTTATTTTAGTATTTAGGGTAATATGACCCAAATACCCTTATATGGGGAGACAGATTTAACTATTAAAACTAATTTGGTTAGGGCTAAAGGACGTAACGTGTAAGGATTTGCAAACATCAAGTAAGCTTTTTGTATTTTTAAAGGTAAAGGATATAGTTTGCAATCTGGTGTTAACATAAAGGACGATTTTTTGTAATTTACTCATTTAATTTTTTTAAGTTGTTTTTAAATAAGAAAATGGATGCTAATTTATTCGTAAATCTATGAGGTTATAATGTCAATTCTATATAGTAACAATTGAAATTGTGAACAGTACTTAGATTGGACCGCATCCTAAATATTATACATGTATTTGATGGGTTTGTTTCTTTCAACAAGTATATTACTCATAATAGCTTTACTATTTGTTTAGTCTATTATTGAATTTTTTATTTTGGATCTGATGGCTATATATGTAGTTCGTCGCACAATATATATATATATTTTTTACAGTCGATATTATTTTGGGCTCATAAGGGATTTACTTTTTGAATTTAATTTTTCTGTTGTTATAATGAGTGTCGGTACTATATCAATGTTGTAACGATTCGAATCAATAACAGTCATATTCCTGTTGCAAAGGTACAAGTAATACATACAGGAACTGATAGTCATGTGTACTCCTCCTAGGGCCACTAGGAGGTTATGAGGGTCCGTTAACCCTTTGAATAATCAAATTTTATGTTATATGTATAGTTATATTTATTTTATTTTTTCACTTCCTGATTTACATGTCTATTAATCGTCTGCTTCACTTTGAAATTACACATTATGGGCGCCAAAGACACTCCACGTCACCACCACCGGGCCCCTACCCTTGGAGCCTTTGCTAACTTGGAACTATTTTTTTCTTATGTTTTTTTAACAAACATAGCCGATACCGTTACGAAAAAAGCACTACCCGCCGCGAAGCGCGTGTTTACTCACCTAGTTTCCAACAAAGAGATCAACGTTAAGAAATTTTCGAACAACTTACGTAAATCTATAAGTTTACAATCTCAATCCAACAAAGAGATTAACGTTAAGAAATTTTCGAACAACTTATGCGTCTTTTTGAGGATGTCGTTGAGTCCGACCGTCGGATTAACGAGCTGATCGAAAGAGTTAGGAAGATACGTGAAAAACAGTTGAGCTCCAAATTGTCATAGGCGTGCTTTATGCGCGTCAAGTTCAACCTAACAATTTAATAAAAATTTAACATTATTATATATTTTACTAGCTTTAAGCATTGATTGTAAGTTTTGTAATGTTTTTAACAATCAATGTTATTACGTGTATTGTACACGATTATAGTTTAGTTAGTCTGTCGACAAATTACCACGTTCGCTAACAAACCCCGCCACAACGTGGGCTTACACCTGGTTTAGAGTTAAATGCTTGGTTGGTCCCTGTGGTTTGCAAATATTGCAGATTTGGTCCTAGTGGCTCACTAATTACACACTTGGTCCCAGTAGTTGTGATTTTTGCACTCGGATGGTCCTTATCACTAACCTATGTTAGATTTCTTAGTTAAGTTGATGTTAAATGACCCTGTTACCCTTAACAATTAAAAAAAGAAAAGTAAAGAACTTAAAAGACCAAACCTGCAACTCTCTCTCTCTCCCTTAACTCTCCCAGCTCTCTCTCTTCTCAGCTCTCTCACTCTCTCTCCTCAGCTCTCTCACTTGTCTTTCTCTCTCTCTCTCTCTCAAAGCACCAAAACTATATCGCCGGAAAAACGTGGAGGTCGGCGGGCTGAAGATGATGGCGGGGTGCTGGTGGGTTTATGGTGGAGGCAAAGGTGGTGGGTTGAGGGTGACGGTGGTGGGTTTACGGTGGAGGCAAATGTGGTGGAGGGTGACAGTGGTGTTGGTGGTGGTGGGTTTACGGTGGAGGCAAATGTGGTGGAGTGAAGGTGACGGTGGTGAATGGTGCGAAAGCTCTTCGGTTCATCGAAGAAATGACTAAAAATTGTGATAGTGTTCAAGAAAATGTTCTGGCTGAGATTCTTACTCAGAACGCCGATGCAGAATACCTGCAACAATGGAACCTCAATGGAGCCACTGATCGGGAAACTTTTAAGTCAAAAGTTCCCGTCATTACCTATGAAGACCTTCAGCCTTACATCCAACGTATCGCTAATGGCGACCGTTCTCCTATCCTGTCGTCTCACCCCATTTTTGAGTTCCTCACAAGGTTTAATTTAATTATTTATTTATTTATTCTCCTCGTTTTTTTTAGTTTTTGTTTGAACATTTCCAGATTGATTGTTCTTGTGGTTGCTAATATGAATTTGGTTTTTTATGACAGTTTTGGTACTTCTGCTGGTGAAAGAAAACTCATGCCTACTATTGCTGCAGAAATGGACCGCAGGCAGAAGCTCTACAGCCTTCTCATGCCTGTCATGAATCTGTATGTATAACTGTCACATTTTGTTACATGCAAATTATAATAAAAAAAGAAGAAAGAAATGATAAACGAAGTTATTGAATATATTGATTTTTTGTGACAGGTATGTACCTGGGCTAGACAAAGGCAAGGGTTTGTACTTTCTGTTCATCAAGGCTGAATCAAAAACCCCAAGTGGGTTAGTGGCTCGTCCGGTTTTAACAAGGTACTACAAAAGCCAGCAGTTCAAAACCCGACCCTTCGACCCGTACAACATTTACACCAGTCCGAACGAAACCATCCTATGTGTCGACTATTTCCAAAGTATGTACTCTCAAATGCTTTGCGGCCTCATTTACCGTGAAGAAGTGCTTCGATGCGGGGCGGTTTTCGCCTCGGGCCTTGTTCGGGCCATCAAGTTTCTCCAATTCAAGTGGCAAGAACTGGCTCAGGATATCGAATCCGGAAATTGAGCACCAAAATCATAGATCCCGTGGTTCGGGATTGTGTTTCAAAGATCCTGAAACCGAACCCGGACCTGGCCCGGTTTGTTAGAGAAGAATGTTGTGAAGGGAATTGGGAGGGGATTATTACTCGAATTTGGCCAAACACCAAGTACCTTGACGTTATTGTTACTGGTGCAATGGCCCAATACATTCCTATATTGGATTATTACAACGGTAATTTACCAAAGGCGTGTACTATGTACGCATCTTCGGAATGTTACTTTGGGTTAAATCTAACTCCAATGGCGAAGGTTGCGATGAAGGAGGAAGACGGTGGTGGTCAGCATTGCAGGTGACACGGTGGTGAATGGTGATGGTGGGGTGTGACGTGAGCAGCGGCGAAAATGGATATGGATGGTGGCGGAGGTGGATATTTTGATGGTGTCGGAGGTGGAGATGGATGGTGGCGGTAGTGGAGATGGACGGTGGCTGTTATGGGGAAGATGAGTGTGGCATCTTTTTTTTTTAATTTTTTAAATTGTTCAAGGGTTGGTGTTGGCAGCGGAGTTTGGGGTGGTGTTGTGGTGGAGGCGCTGGTGGTGGGTTGAAGGTGGTGGTCGGTTGAATGTGATTGTGACGGTGGAGGTAGTGGTATTCGGTTGACGGTGGAGGTGGTGGTGATGGGTTGTGAGGTGGCTGTGAGGTGGTGGTGGTGGGTTGTTATGGTGGAAGTGTTTGTGGGTTTTAGAGAGAGAGATATATATTTGAGAGGATGAAGATGAAGGTAGGTGGGCTATTTCTTTTTGTTTTTTTTGTATATTTTTTTAACTGTTTAGGGACAATCTAGTAATTTCATACATATTTAACTGAAAAATCTAACATGAGTTAGTGATAAGGACCACCCGAGTGAAAAATCACAACTACTGAGACCAAGTGTTTAATTACTGAACCACTAGGATCAAATCTGCAATATTTGCAAACCACAGGACCAACCAACATTTAACTCCCTGGTTTATGTTATTATCGTTTAGTTCGTAAAAAAATATTTTATAAACAATAAGATAGACTAAACAGTATTCAAAATACTTTCTCCACTTGTAACTTGAATCGATGAAAAAAGTTGAGATGAGCATGCGGTTGCTGATTCAAGTGGTGGTCGATCAGGATAAGTAGGATGACATGCCATGCATGTTTGACACGTGTCCATCAACACGGCATGTTACGACACATGTCGTACCACTATCATAGTCAACATCGACCTAGACATTAACTACCGTATTAAATACAACACATGCAAACTTGTAGAAAACCCAAGATTAATTTTGATGAAAATGTTGTCGCTAAGAGTCTGTGTTTATGTTTCTCTAATCCTGCATGCCTTCTTGCTTCCGACTGGAGTCTTGTGTGGTATGTAACCATTTTTACCGTTGAGAAATCGTTCATCGATGATAATCTTTTGTGGTTTAGTAGTGAGGGGATCCGTTAATTTAGTATTCAACTTTTTTTGTTAAATAAAATTACGTTTGCTTATCAGAAAAAAAATTATAGATGGTTTAGGAATTAAATTGGTACTTTCGGTGCTTTCTGGAAGTGTTTATTGTAGAGAATTCGCTACTTTGAAGCCGATATGGCAAGCGAACTCCGTAGAGTGTGAAAAAACCGGTTTAACTTATGTAAAAAACAGAAAAGAAGTATTGAATTCTCCTCCAGGGAAGCGAACCGTCTATGGTGAAAACCGGTGAGTTTGGTTTAAAAAAAATATATACCATTGAACATGATCGTTCCAACATGTTTTGAGACCCCTAAGCGAACCATGAAATGAAGGTCTTTTTGCAAACTTATCTTTTTCAACCTATTTAGTAACAAAACTTCTAATAAATTCTTTATATAATTGTATCAAATTGCCTAATAAATAGCAAATGAAATCTGATTCGCAAATTGGGATGGGTCGAATGGTTGATGGTTGCGGCAACTATGTTATATAATTTCGAATCTGGGCCTTGAATGTGGGCTTTTTTTCCTAAATAATTTTTATATTGGCTCCTTGAACAAAAAAGAATCGTTTTAGTTTTGATTTTATTTATGCCTAATACATATATAATATATGGAACTTACTAAAAATTGAAGGCCCTTGATTTTTTGTGGTTTTAGGCCGTGCCTAGGTTGGAAAGCCCAACGGGTCGGCCCTGCTAATGAATTCTCTCTGGGGCAGCGAACCGTCTAGAAGTAGTTCACAATGAAACATCATTCTCATATCTAACCGGTTACTTAGATGGCAAGCGAACTCCAATAGAGTTCAATGAAAAACCGGTTAAGGTTGGTGATGGAATACGCATGCTGGGTAGCAAATTGCCAAGAAGAGCGAAGGTTCCAAATAACAATGAACACCTATCATTCTTGTTTCTAAACAACCCGATTCAACAAAAAATCATTATTTATCTTGTCGGTTACACACAAATATTTGGTTATCTGACTAATCTAGCTTGTTAGAATTTTTAAGTAGATGAATAACATATAATACCATGATTTGCAGATGAAGAAGACGATCTTCTTCAAGGGATCAATAGTTTTCGCCAATCCAGGAACTTGGCAGCCTTATCAAAGAACGACAACGCCGAATGCATGGCCGACCAAATAGCCGACGCATTGGAACATAAAGCATGCAGCACCATGGCCGGTCCAAGCATCATCACAAGCACGCAACCGCGGTACGCAAACTATCCAGATATCGTTAAGAAGTGCAATATCGATATTAACACGACAGCGGACGGTGTCATACTGCCTGTTTGCGTGCCTAAACGGTCCCGACCCTCGTACTTACCAACTATACCCAATCCTCGTACGCTAGTTATTTGAACAATTCGAGGTACAGTGGAGTTGGAATCGGCAAGGAGGATGATTGGGTAGTCGTGGTGCTTGCCACCAACACTCCGGCAGGGACGTTTTCGAATGTGGCTGCGCCTAGGCTCGGTTTGGTTGCCCGAATGAGCTTGTCCATGGTGGTTCTTACGTTGGTAATTTGGTTAGGAATTTGGTAAATGTTGGTATGTAGATTTAGCTAAAAATGGTGTGTTTTGTTGTGTATTAACGTGAAAAGACTCCAGATATGGAAAAAGTAATGTTTTAATTATTCTTTCAAGTTGATTGTTTGGGTTGCTACTATATATATATATGTCATCCGGTAATCAAGTCGCTACCTTCAACCATAATTTCTCAATCACTAAAACAACTTTAGCCCCTTAATTTTAATAATAATTAACTTTAGCCCATCAACTTTTATAATAACAACTTTGATAATAAACAAGCCTCACAACTTTAATGACTACATAACTTTTATTTATGTTTCTAACTCCCTCATGGTTTGCAAACTTTTATTTATGTTTCAAACCCTACTAGTAGAGGGTGATGATAACCCACTAGTTTATTCATAAATTAAATGTAGCAATAGGTTAAGATAACAAAGATTGGAAATGTTTTATCAAAAGAAAATTATTTGTCTATATATTTCTTTACGGTAATTTTTTTTTTCATACATTAGTAGTACATATTATTTTACTATGGCCTTGGGTTTATGATAACTTCATTGGTGTTAAAGATGACGTGACAAATTAACATGTGTTTTAAACCACTCTTTCATCATTTAAGAGGCGATAAAAACCTTCATTGGTTAACATGTTAATTTAGAAAAAAAATAGTGTTATTTATGATAATGTTTATTTTAGCTAATAAGCTAATATGAAATTATATTTTTATTATTATTATTATTATTATTATTTTGTAGTTAATTTAATTTTGTAATACCAAAATAATCAAAAAAAATGGTGATAGGTAGAGTTAACATGGTTAAACCATTTTCTGAGAATGAGTGAGTAAAAAAGAAAAACTAGGATAATCTGACGCATATGAAGTTAAGAAAGGTCAAGTTATGCCTCCTGGCCTAACAATGTACTCTTTTATGGTAAGAAGAATTTATAAATAGTTTGATTTTGTTAAATACAAATTTGATTATAAATTAATTAAAGTGACTGTAAAGATTTTTATCAGTAGTGTTATATATTAGCTTTCGTATAGAAATTTTTGGGTATATACGTGTTTGATCCCTCGTCGAAATTTTAAGCTTCTGAACTGACTACACGAACAGGTCATAAAAGCTAAATTAGAAAAAACAGTAGTCACGTTTGTTCTTTGTTTGATATTTTATTTTTTGGGTTAAGAAAAGTTTGGTTTTGGGTCAAGGTGTTATAACTGATTTGTTGAAGTCATTGATACTTCTAAAATCCTTCGAATATTGAATTTTAAGGGAAACAGCCATTATATGTAACGATTAATATATTTTAAAAGTTCATGAAAAATGACTATCCGAATAAGAAGGTAGTCAAATTTATCATTTTCCATGTAATATGTAAAACTAAAACATATATTAAAACTATTAAAAAGAAGTGTTGTTTTATATATTTCTTTCAATGCATTTAACCAAATACAATTTCAGAAAATTTATGAGTTGTTGTGTTCATTCTCACCATCATCCGAGTCTATTCCTAGATCATCGAAGAAGACGTTGAGGTACCACGGACATTTCTCGTTCCAATCGCCTCTAGTGTCTCGGGCTCGCCACTTTTGATCAGCGATCATCTCCGGCGACATTCCCCATTCTTGCATCTCTTTTTCGGAATGATAAACAGCCAAACTATATTCGCCGCCACCTCCTAGTTGTAGAACTCAAACTCCAGTTGTTGAAATTGTTCAAACGCTCAAACTGTTCAACAGTCCGTTTGAACCATTTCATTAGAAATACACGTGAAGCTAACCCATGTGACACTATTATAAGATTTAGATCGTCAGCTGGATCATGGTTAAGCCTGTTCATGTCTATATGACGCCATAATGATTCAAGAAAACCTGCAAATACTTCATGTTTAATAATGGAAAATTATTGTAAACCAGAAAAAATAATTAATTACTAACGGAAATATTTTTCCATGTTCTGTGGATAATTCCTCGTTAAAGGTCTATCGAAAACTTACACACACGGATAGTTAGCGACGTATCACCAAGTCACCAACAGAAGATTGACGTATTATAAAGAAAATAAAAAAATCACACACTTTTACGACAATACTTTAACTTTTTTTTATTCTTTTTATCTTTGTGAATCTGTAAGATTCAGTAGCAATTCTTCATTAATCACCGGGAGATTTTTCTACGCTAATCAGTGACGGATCTAGAAAATAATATAGGGGGCAACGTTCAAAAAAAGTCTATATGGGTAGCAAAATAAAAAAAAACGTGAATTTCATTTTTTTACACTATAAGGTAGCTCCGCCCCTGACACCTTTTCAGACAACCCGATCCAACCTGAATCGGACCGAAAAAAATACTTTTGTTGATTATATAAAATTTAATTAGATTGCCCCTTTTTATGTGACCCAACCCTAAATCAGACCAAAAAAAATATTATATAGTGATAAACAAACGACCTAAAGATTCCGTCCCATGAAAGAAAATTCTAAATCCGGTAAAAACTCGAAATTAACTACGATCAAGCAAACGAAATGACTTGCTTACTCGAAACACGATCATAGACATCCGCGGCCGATTCACCCTCGGGAAACCGGTAGAAAAACCTACCAAACCTCTCTCTAGTCTCCTTAACAATCTTCATCCTTTCAGCCACCTGAAAATTGCCAAAATCCTGTTCCCTGATCCTACATTCCTCTCTAACTCCGATCTACGATTCCCATTAGACTGGATCGCGAACGTTCATAAGGCGATACATAAAAGAAGACTTTCCAATTCGGGGTGGCACCGGAGCTGGAGATAACAGTTCTGATCTGGGTTCCAGCTTGGTTGGCTTGGGCGATTCCTTGTGGGGTGAGTGGGATCTTGTAGTCGGGGGTGGTGGAATAAGCAGAACCATCGATGTTACCTTCGCTTTCTCCATGGCGGACCAGGATTATTCTCTTTGGAAGGAGTTTGGTTTGGTCTGTTGTTACTCCTTGTTTCATCATTTTTCTGATCTTGATGGATACATGGATGGAAGTTGGAATGGAATTATGAAAGAACAGGTTTGTGCGGATCACGAAAGACACGGTTGGATTTTGATATAATGAAGGTGTTTTGATTAAAAATATGGACATTATTTCTTTGTGAAATTGTTGAAGTTTTATTATTTGTTTTTGTTGTTTGGCAATCATCCGTTGAACTTCCGGAAAACTACCAAATGGAATTTAACAAAATAGCATTAGAGACCCTATGATGTGGGCGTGGATTTGTGGAGTTTAAGCCACTCCACGCCGCACACACCACACCGGGCTCGGTGTTGAACCCTAACGGCACAAAAACTATGTGACAGTGTCAAAGAATGCCACTCTTCCACGTCCTTTCTCACACCAGTCATTTTTGCACCACACCCTATTTCTGGCACGTGCTTATGTATCTTCCACATGTCGCATAACCACTCCATTTTCAAACCCTTCCACACCGTATGATCTTAGCTTAAACGTCTTCCATCAACAATGTTTGTCTTTGACACATGTCTTTTAACACAAGATACTTTCGTCTGGCCTGGCAAATGATTGTTCTATGCTAGAGTCTTGCCACCTTTTAAAATTAACTCGATAGATTCATGCATAAGATGTCCACAAAAGAACATGGTGGTAGTTAATTGGTATCCTTCACAACAAAAAGTAGAAAGTTTAAATTCTACATGAGATAGAGTTCGATGTTGTGAGCACCACCAAACTTTTTTAGACCTTTTTGTTCAAATGTTTTTCTAATCTAATAAATTTTTTAACGTATTTTTAGTTATTATTTTATAAAAATGTTTTTTAAACTTGTTATAATAAAATTACATTTTTTTTGTTATTAAAAATAAACATATACAATATAACAACAAAGGTAAAAAGTATAACAAAAAATTTAAGAATGTAAAAGTAGAAAAGTAAATAACCATTCATACCTCAGTCATAGTATGCAACTATGACAACGACTTAAGCATAGATTTCGGAGAGTCTAGTATCAGTTCGAGCGAAACCTTTTGTTCCTAGATTTTAAAGTGTATATTTTCATCGATGTCGGTTTCTACTTGAATTCTCGTATGCTTCTAACAACCTTTTTTTAGTTGAGGAACATCAACCGACTTTCATACTCGGACATATAAAAGAACATTTTAAATGTGTTGTCTGTTAAATTTTTCTTAAAACCCACTGACAATTTAATATTCCCAACTAATTTAAAATTTGAGGAACCGTCGGACAAGGCTATGTTGTCCGGTATTGTAACAAGGGCTTGTATTCAGTTGTAAAAAAAATTGAATTAGGGTTACATAAGGTGGGTGTTTATATAGAACACCATATTACACATCTAGCTCCTATACTATAACTTGTTGCCTTCTTTCCGACACTCCCCCTCGAGTTGAGTAGTGAGGTCACCAATAGTTAACTTGCTCAAGCAGTTACTAAACACGTTTCCGTTGACAGCTTTTATAAGAATATCTGCGAGTTGATCTTTTGATGAAACATATGGGAGATCTATGATTCTTTCCTCCAGCTTCTCCTTGATGAAATGTCGGTCTACCTCCACGTCTTTTGTTCGATCATGTTGGACTGGATTTTCTAAGATATGTATAGCAGCTTTAGTGTCGCACATGATTTTGGTTGCTGTAGTGGGAGGAAAACCAATCTCAGTTAGGAGCTTGCGTATCCATAGAATTTTTGCTAAGCCACGTGCAATCCCGCAGAACTTAGCTTCTGCACTAGGGAGAGCGACTACCTTTTGTTTTTTGCTTCTCCAAGTAACTAGATTTCCTCCGACCATGGTAAAGTATCCTGAGGTTGACCTTCTCGTTCCTTTATCTCCTGCCCAGTCGGCGTCTATATATGCTTGGATTTCCGAGTGCCCATTTGATTTGAACAGTATACCATGACCCGTTGTTCCTTTGAGATACCTGATGATTCTTAAAACTGTTTCCGTGTGACTTGTGCATAAACTGACTACCACTCCTACTGCATAAGCTATATCTGGACGTGTGTGGGAAAGGTATATTAGTTTTTCCACCATCCGTTGATATCTCTCTTTATCTGCTAGTTCTGCTCCATCTTCCATGTGTATGCTGTGATTAACCACCATTGTGGTTTCTACATGTTTGCACTCAATCATTTAATTTCTACTAAGAAATCAAGAATACATTTCTTTAGACAAATAAAAATCCTTGTTTAGATCTTAGAACCTCAATTCCAATGGTATATTTTAATCTTCCAGGTCTTTCATCTCGAACTCCGAAAATAGTTTATCTCTTATCATTGACATTTATTCTTCATCGTTCCCTGTAAGTATCATGTCATCAACGTAGATAATTAAGCAGGTCACAAAATTGGCCCTTCGTTTCAAAAAAGAGTATGGTCAGAATTGCTTTGTTTTAACCAAGGTTGGAGAACTCGCTAGTCGCTAGTCGGGCGGTGAAGTGGAGACTAGCGACTACTCGGGATTACTCGTGATTAATCAGGATTAATCGGATCGGGTTTTTTTATATGTAATTTTCAGTTTTGTGTATAAATATATACATTTTTATATGTAAATATTTTAAGTCGCTAGGTTTTAAATCTTACTCAACTCATTTATTTAAGTATACATGATTAATTGTTGGAATTCATATGATTTGGTTGAAAACTGACCGGAATTTAGAGGTTTGACAGGAATATATAGGTTTTTTTGCTGAAATATGGCTTGAATCGTCGATTTTTTGTTGGCCTAGACAGACCTAGTCGGTTAATTAACCGATTTAAGAAAAAATACTCAGTAACTAGACGACTAACGATTAATCGCCGACTAATCGTCGCCTAGTCACGATTTTTACAACACTGGTTTGAATCCATATTTCTTCATATCAAGGGTAAACCTCCCAAACCAAGCTCTAGGAGTCACTTAAGCCCATAAAGAGATTTCTTTAACCGACATATTTCTCCAGCCTTGAAATTCTCATTGAATCCTCCATATAGACTTCCTCATTCAGTTCTCCATGTAGGAAGACATTCTTCACATCAAATTGATGAAGAGGACAACCTTTATTGGCGGTTATTGAAATTGTTGAAGAGGCCAACCGATGTTCTTATAGGTTTAAGCTATGGTTTTACGTAACTTTTAGTTTTGAATAGCCTACTTTTGATTTGAGTTGTGTTTTGTAGGTCTAACGAAGTTTAAGGAGCTATTCGGGAGCTACACGGAGCATCGGGGAGCGAACGGGATCAACCGGGAAAGCGAAATGAAGAAAAAGGAAACCAAGAGTTGGACATAGTGTCACCGACGCCCCTTGGTTGTTCCGTCGGCCAGAAACTCGCGTAGACAGCTAAATAAGGCGTCAGCAAAAAAATGGTTTTCCAAGGGTCGTCGGCGACGCCCTCCAGAAAGTGCATTTTCTGATTTTCCTTGTTTTGCGTTTTTAGACGAATTAAAACCCAATTTTTGGTCTTTTGAGGGGAGTTACGGATATTTTGAGTTGGGAACACCACTTTGGAGCCAAGAACACCCCAACCTTCCATTCCAATCCATCCCAATCATCCAATTCATCCATTCGATCACAACCCTAATCATCACATCATCAAACCTTCCATCACCATCCTTCTTCATAAACCCTAGCTATCATCACCATCATCATTCAAGGCTTAAAGATGTCAAAGTTCGAGATTCCATCCATCATTGATCGAGTTCCGTTCACCGTGAGCGGCTAGTCTATTTGGGTTAACTATAGCTAGGCGTTTGAATTTTTTTTAATTTGCTAGAATTACCCTTTTCACTACGATCACAAGGAATATGACCATGACTAAGGATCTATACATGTGGTTTGGTTTGGAACCCGTTGATGATTTACTTTGAAAAATTAGGTTTTCAAACACGATTAAGTCAACTTAAAGGCAAAAGTTTTCATAATTTCCATTTTTTTCTCCATCCCCATACTTGAGATTGACATTCTCCTCAATGTATATTGTTTTGAATGAAGGATAAGATTTAGAATTTAACATTTGAAAACTTTTTAAGCGTACCGGGATGCACAAGACTTCACCACAACCACAATGTCTCCATCCCCAATAATATACAATTACAGCCCACTATAAAAATAAAAATACAACAATCAAAGCTTAGAGAATTAGAAATAGGTGGTTTCTTCATATGCTATAATATCCTTGTTTTCCAAGCAAAACGGTTGCTATAGACAAGCATGAATGTACCTACAAACTTCAAACATGTGTAGAAGCAAGCTTTTCACAACAATTTAAAATCCATAAGATTGTTCATTTTACCATTTCACAAAAACATTACCAAGTAATCATTAATTGCCTTGATTAGTGGAAAAAATTACAACATCCTAACTCACTTTCGTAGGAATCACGGTTGCATGTAGCGTATGCAACAAGCCAGGGCCGTCTTCGAAAATCACTAAAAAAAATTTGGCCCTGTGCGAGATAAAATTTGGGCCCTATTTATTAATCCATTATGTTTGTTTATTAATTTGGCCAAGTCATTACACAATAAAATAGTTGAGCTTCGGAATTTGATTGACAAAAACCGTTA
Organism: Scalesia atractyloides; assembly: GCA_947069175.1. Classification (NCBI taxonomy): domain Eukaryota; kingdom Viridiplantae; phylum Streptophyta; class Magnoliopsida; order Asterales; family Asteraceae; genus Scalesia; species Scalesia atractyloides. Next base: position 38,896,688 of record CAMTDV010000014.1, on the reverse strand, counting down.
GACTTTAACGTTTTTGGTTCATAAATCTAATAACAAAAGTTAATTTTTATAATAATAACACAATCCAATTTATTAAAACCATTAACAATAATAATAATAAATTTTAGTGCAATGCAATTCATAAGTATAATATTGCCCTGAATGGGCTTCAGGGCCCAACTATGGTTAATTAAAACAAAAGGTATGAAAGGAAACAGATGGTTTGATGATCTCGAACTGGAGACTTGCATATCAAAGGGGAAGTGCAGAACCAATCCGACTACAACAACCTTGATTTTATTCGGAATATATATATATATATATATATATATATATAAAAAAACAAAAAAAAATATATATTATGGGCCCTGTTCGGTTGCACACCCGTTCACACCCTATGGGTCGGGCCTGCAACAAGCCCTTTAAACCTCCCGATAGCTCGGGAGGACAAGGAAGGTCTCGTGAGAGTTATATAGGGAACACACCCACAAAGTTCATCTAAACTAAAATAACGAAAAAAATAAAAGATAAATAAAACAAATAGAAATACAAATATACAACAATCATACCTGATTTTCCTCTCATGGTGGTCTAAGTGAACATTTTCCTACCGAGTTACCAACATATGCTCGGTAGTTGGCATGCCGACTCCACTCTCTCTTATTTTAATCAGCATGCATATTTCATAACTTTGGGGTCGTTTCTTAATAGATTGTCCAATGTCTTGCAACGCCACATTACGAACCCTTATCACCAGCCCCTCATCCCCAACATAGTTGGTTGGAGTGATAAACATGGGTAAAGGATAGGGGTGAACTTGGGCTTCTTTCCGCTCTGACTCATCTTGCTATGTTATGTCTTCAATTCGGTTCAAACATTCAGTTTCTTGCTCCGAAAGATCCATAACATCTTCCACCACATCACCATCAACCATGGTACCATTAGTCAACATTTCTCGGTCTCGTCTAATTTAGGCCACCTCCTCAGATAGTTGACCAACTTGAATAACCAAAGCCTCAAATGATTTATCTCTTAGCTCGTCTTTCTTTTTCATTTCTATCATCATGTCCATGATTGCATCAAGCTTAGAGGTTAGTGAATCTTGAGGCTCTTCGTATGCCGGCTGAGGGTAGTCATCATACTCTTCTCGGGAACTTGAGAAATGTGGCAACTCGGGTTCATAGTTGTTGTAACCCCGCTCTGCTCATAATAGTAATCCATCTCTGAATAATAGTATTCTAGATAATTTGGTGGTGGTGGTGGTGGTGGGTTAACGTATGGATAATATGAGGATGGACTTTCAAAACTATCATAACCCACCATCCTATTATATCCGTACCTCTCGATGAGGTAGCCTTCACGTTCCTTGTATGCTTGAACTTTTTCATGGAACAATGAGCATTACGCAATAGATGTTCTCGGCTCCTACAACATTCACATGAGTCATCATCTACCCAATTCATAATGAAAGATGGTGCCTACAAAACATGTACCTGCATAGACAAACTCAACTACTCAAGGTATAATTAAAGAAATAGAAGAAAGAAAACCAAAAACTAAAATTCACTTTTTTAAAAATTTTTATTAAAAAAACTACTCAAGATGAACAAATCGAACAAGCAATGCAATATAAAGCGCACTAGTTCCTCGGCAACGACACCATTTTGACAAACAATGTCGTCCCGGTCAGTAAAAAACCCAATTAACCTAGGTAGCTAGGGTAAGTCGAGTATAGTATCCACGAAGAGCATAAGCAATTAGATTTCCTACACGTTTAAACTTGATTTAATCACACTTGGTTATTAACGGGTTTAATGTTACGTGGCTTAGGTGCCAATAGCTATCAACGTCACAAAGAACCGACAAAAATGCACTTCGTTACATAGAACATGTAAACCCTAATCTATATATTAAAGCATAATTGCACATATTCATTCCACAAAGTCAAATTTCATAACTCACTCGATAGTTCAGGAATTCAATACAAATGCAAGACAACTAATATAAACTTCAAATGTTCAAACACAATTAGTCACAAATCAAAATTAAAACAAACGTCAAAACCTAGAACGCTTATAACCCTACACCCAGGGATGATCGTGGTGGATTAGCCGCGCATTCCGTTCAATCTGGCAACTTCAAAATCCTATTTTCTTCAACCTTGATTAGCGTTAAAGAAAACAGCAAAGTTGTTACCCGCTAGTGCCTTGCGACCTGCGTTAGATCCCCACACTTTTTCCTTTTCTCCTTTTTTATCCCCTGAAGCAGCCCTCATTTGACTCCCTTAATGACATGAGCCCAACTACATTAAATCAGCCCACCAATCTCGATAAGTCTTTATTTTCTGTTCATTCTGTATGGCCATCAAGAGTCAAAGTAATATTTATTTAGCCCAATTAATATTGAGACTAGAATGCATTTGGAATTTATATGAAACTCACGTGCATCCATCATCTACAATTTTTTTTTAACGGCAAACTTCATTAAAAAGAGAAGCTACTAGCAAGGAGCTAGAGCTGGTACAAACAGCCAACGAAAATTACAAGACAAAATTACACCAATCTTTCCATTCTAAATTCTTAAACGTTGATTGATTTTTGATCCATAGATACCCCAAAGATTTTATATCTTCTTTGATTCTAGAAATGTTTGCTGTTTTATTTCTGAATATGCCTTCGTTCCGCGCACCCCAAATACACCACACCGCAACGACAATGACCGCTTGAATCACTTTTCTCCTCTTTTTCTCCACCTTCAAGTGTCTGTGAATGCTGATCAGATCCCTTACCTCAAATGCGTAAATGCTCGGAATTTTGCACCAGTCACTAATGAATTGCCAAATCATCGTCGCTATGTAGCAAGATGAGAAAAGATGATTGCTATCCTCCTCGGCTTCATCACATAGCTGACACATAGTCGACTCCACGTTAATGTTCCTTCTACGCAAAGATACTAGCGTGGGTATTTTACTTTTTTCCGCTTTCCACATGAAAGTGTTTATTTTCTTAGGAATCCAGTTATTCCACTTCCAAACGAATGGAGCCACCACCTGTTTTGCTTTGAATATAGAATTTTTCATTGATGCCACAGTGTACACACCCGTGTTATCCGCATTCCATTTCCAACGATCCTCCGCGTTTGTTATTTTAACCTACTCCAACTTGCTTGTAATAGACTCAAGCTCATCTATTTCTTGATGATTGAAATTATTTTTCTTCCATCTCCATTTCCACTTAGTTTTTTTATTCTCAATATCATAACAATCCTCAACCAATATACCTTTGTCTTTTCCAGAATATACAAATCTGGATAAATCACTTTCAGCGGTTCTTTTGTGTTACAAGGGTCCAGCCAAAAGCGAATGTTGTTACCTTTACCCACCTCTCCTTCAATCATATTCCTCAGCACTATATTTTCCTTCCTCAACTGGTTTTCCACATTAACTATCGTTTTCCATGTACCTGAAATAGAAGAAGCAAGCGGCATAGTCGAACAACCTCTATTCGAGTAATGTATGGCCGTCACCACTTGTCTCCAAAGCGCATCCTTTTCGATTTTATATCGCCACTACGACTTGGACAAAAGCGCCAAGTTCGCATCCTTAAAGGAGGTGATACCAAGGCCGCCCGCGTCTTTAGGACGAGTGACTTCCTCCCACTTTACCCAGCACATCTTGTGCTTATTTTCTGAATTACCCCAGAAAAAGTCACGTCGTTTCGCTTCAAGGTTCTTGATAACTTTCACATGTGCATTAAAAAGGGAGAAAAAAAAAGTTGGGATTGTTTCTAAAACCGTTTTAATGAGAGTTCATCTCCCTCCTTCTGAAAGAATAGATCTTTTCCAATTTGCCAATCTTTTGTCAAAAATATCCATAATCGGTTTCCATTGAGAGATTCTGTTCATGTTGGCTCCCAACGTAAGGCCAAGGTAAGAACATGGCAACTCCCCATTTTTACATCCTATCTCCCGGGCAAGGCTGTTAACCTCACCCATTGCAACTCCAACACCATAAAGATTGGATTTGCCATAATTAATTTTTAATCCGGAGACAAGATTAAAGCATCTTAATAAACGTGCCATGTTCAACGCATTTTCTCGACTCCATTCCGCTACCAAAAGAGCATCATCCGCAAACAAAAGGTGTGAGATTAAGGGCCCCCCATTTGGAAGTCTAATGCCATGAAAGATTCCTTCGGTCGTTGCTTTTTCAAACATACTTGTAAAGGCTTCCATCCCGATTAAAAATAGAAACGACGATATAGTGCCTTGCGACCTGCGTTAGATCCTCACACTACGTGGTTAATTCTCTAATATATGACATTATGTTGCTATTATAGGTTGGTTTGGCTAATGTTTTGTATATAAGTTATCCTGAATACGTGATTATATCTTAAATATTAGGCATTCCATATGAAATATTATGTATTACGTTACGTAATCACCCATTATAGTTTCACATAATACTATAATGAAATCATGTAATCACGAAATGCGTATTTAAAATCATGTAGTCATGTAATTTACGTAGTCACCGATTATTACGTAATTACGTAATCACTTAGCGTGGTTTCACAGAAAATACTACAATGAAATCAAGTAATCACGCAATGGGTATTCAAAATCATGTAGTCACTTACAGGGTATTCAAAATCACGTAATCACGTAATAGGGTTTCAAAATCCTTCAAAAAATTAATGTTAAAATATAGCAATAGGCTGCTCGAATTAAATAGAATGAAATGCTCGTTAATACGGTGTATTTTTTATAAAAAAATATTAACGTATGAAAAAGTTATAACCATTTGAAAATCAGGAGGGAAGTGGGTTTATGAGTTAACAGTATTAGATTTTCCTATTTTACCCTTTTCTACACTTGTTCCCTTATTTTTTGTTATGTGAATTCTATATTTGAGACCACTTAATCTCAACCATTGATCTTGAAAATCAATGGTCAAACTTGTCTCCTACACTTCGTACACTTCTTTCCTCTTATACAATAACCCCTCTCTAATCAATTTTCCTAACAATAACTTAGACATAATTAGACATTTTAGTTTGTTTTATTATTCAACTTACAAAATACAAAACCCATCAAAGTGGTATCTTTTGTAATAATATTGATGCATTTTTATTATAATTAAAATAAACGTAGTATCTAAAATGCATCGATCATAAACTTCGCACCAAAAACATCATTATATAAACGACATTACCATCCCTTCCATTGATCATACTAAAAACGCCATCTTTACCCAAAACATCAAGTTTCTAAAAAAACTCTGAAAGAAAAAAATGGAAAACATCGTTTCATGGAGATTCGAAACTAGAATCAATAGATTCGTAATCCTCTTTGACAACACAAGAAAAGTGTTTGTGAAAACCATTAAAGTCATAATGAACTTGGACGAAGAAGTACAGAGCGGGATCCTAGCATATGCCGTTTCTCTTGATAACCTCTGTAAGGAAACAGGACGGTTATACGAAAATTAACCAGAAAATTTGGATCAAACAATACAAATCCAATTGTGGACCCAGTAATCCAATTATGGCGTTATGATGAAGACACTGACATAGTAGCTGTTGTATGTGACAACAAGGAGCAAGAGGATTACACGGTTGAAAACGTCATGACCAAACAAAGTCTTGGGTTCCTAGAGGAGTTAAACAACGCAACATGTTTGAACACAGACATGACCCTAAATTTGGCGTTGTTGCATGACAAGTTCATATGGAGATTTCAAAATCTTCAAGGAGAAGAGACCAAATAAAGTGAAGATTTGGATGAATAATCCGAAGAAGAAGATGAATGGGAGCGATGGATTCGTGTAAAATAAAATCCCTTATGACAAGTAGTTTTATTTTTTTTTCTTTTTTTGTCTCATTTTCTTTGCTTAGTTATGTACTTTTCCGCTAATAAAATACTTTATTTCTCTAATTATATATAAAACGCCAAAATGCCACAAACGCCAAACACCAAAAGTTAGTTAAATTGTATTTTACATTGTTTATCTAAAACACCATAACATTATTTTTCTTTACAAAAGGTTTTGTAGTTGTATTTTGCCTAATTAATCTAAAACACCATTCATACAAAAGCGCCAAACTTAATGATGGGACATCTTACAGCTTTAGCAGAAAAAAAGCTGAACAAACAGTAAATGAAACAACAAAAACTTTATTACTAACATTTATTATAAAAAAGTCTCGCCTAAACTATGCGCCAAAAACATCTATATAAACATCTCAGGACCTTTCATTGATCACACCAAAAACATCTATATAAACAATGCCATATTTTACTGAATACTATCCAACTTATAACGCCAAAAAGTTCAAAAACCACAGATGGCAAACGTCGTTTCTTGGAGATTTAGTTTTGTTATCAATAAAGTTTCACTGAATGGGTTTGACAACATTCTTAAAACTGAGGATTAACTCAATAACATTTTGCTGAATGAGATGGACAAACTCTTCAAGAAGAAGAGACTGCTGACAATGAAGATTTGCATGAGAAGAAGAGACCGATAACAGTGAAGATTTAGATGAGAAATTGATGAGGAGTTTTAATCTTTTTTTTTTTACTTTTTTGTGTCATGTGGTTTATTGTGTACTTTTCTGCTAATAAAATACTTTATTTCTCTAATTAGTTATAAAACGCCAAAATGCCACAAACGCCAAAAATCAAAACTATAATAATATGATGGCACACCTTACAGCTTTAACAGATAACCGCCAAACTTAATGATGGAATGCCTTACAAAAAGTTAATTAGTTGTATTTTATTATCTTTATCTAAACGCCATTCACACAATACGTCAAACTTAGTGATGGGACACCTTACAACTTTAACAGATAAAGCTGAACAAACAGTAACTACAAACAGTAACTGAACCGACGAAAACTTTATTAAAAACATATATTATAATAAATTCCCGCCAAAACTACACGCTTAAAACATCTTATATAAACAAACGCCATCATTTACTAAATACAATTCAATCTAAAACGCCATAAAGTTCAAAAACAAGATATGGCAAACGTCGTTTCTTGGAGATTCAGTTTTGTTCTCAATAAAGATTCACTCAATATGTTTTCTTAAGTGAGGATTTTGTCCATTTCATTGAGCAAAAACTTATTGACTCATCTAATTTATTTACTAAAAAGTTTTCTTTTACTTTGGCGTTTATATACGATCTTCTATGGTTTGTTATGTACCTTTCAAATCACATGTTATGCACAAAAAATGATATATGAGGAAGGCCATTGAAACATAAACACCATTTTCAAAAATTACTTTGAAAAAAAAAGCCATTGACACAAGCATAAAAGAACAAAACGTCATATCTGTTGCATATAACGCGACTTATTTCGAGGAACGTGAACTATGACAATCCTGCCCCTGCATATCATTTAGCCCGCGACCACATGTTCGACCAGGATCCGTTATCACCGTTTTTACATTTCCAAACGTTTTCTCCTGATCCTGTTTCTATATATATATGGGATGGGTAAAATGAGAACCACCTTGATCAAAAGTGTTTTAATGGATGAGATTAAAAGACAATAAAGTAGTTGTAATCATTGTGTTTTAATTAATGTTTGTGATTTAATTAATGTTATTTTTGAATCATGCAGTAGGAAAATTATTTTACGTAGGCTTCAAACTTTTTTTCGGCGCCGGTTTTAAACATTTTATGCGCGGGTTCAGACATTTTTTACGCCCGATTTTAAACTCTTTTACGCGCCGGTTTTAAATTTTTTTACGCGCCGCTTAAAAGTTTTTTTACGTGCCGGTTTAGAACTTTTTTTATGCGCTGGTTTAGACTTCTCTTTGCGCGCCGGTTTTAAAAAATTTTTACGCGCAGTTTAAAACTTTTTTTACGCGCGGTTTTGATTTTTTTACGGCGCGGTTCAAATTTTATTACGCGCCGTTTTAGAAACTTTTTTTACGCGCCGGTTTTTAATTTTTTTTACGCGCCGGTTTTCAATCTTTTTTAATCGCGGTTTTAAACTTTTTGTACGCGATGGTTTAAAACTTTTTTTATGTGTCGGTTTTAAATTTTTTTGCGCGCGGGTTTAAACTTTTTACAAAAAACAAAAAATATTTTATGCTAAACAAAAATATTTTTTTTTACAAAAAAAAAAATTTCAAAAACTTTTTTACAATTTTTTTTTACGTCAAACATCTTTTTACGCCCCCGACACCCCGATTTCGGGTTTATGAAATTTGAGAATCTTACCAAACGAACTCACCAAAAAATCATAACTTTTAAATAGAAGAGAGAAAAAAGATGTGACATGTTGACTTTTAAATAGAAGAGTGAGAAAAGATGTGACATGGGAAGTAAAAGACTAAAATACCATTTTGGTTTAATTTGGTTATGGGTGATGTGTAAATATGCTATTGGATGATAGGAGTTCTCATGGTTCTCGCAACTGGGATTGGTTCTCTCTTGAAACGAATCCGATATATATAGGGTAAGGATCCTAAGAAAAGTTCACCTTATTTGAGAAACTTGAGAAGCATTCTGAACCACACATTTTTCTAAGATTTTCGTAATATACACATACGTATGGTTTAAAATTGACTATATACATATGTGTATAATGCAATATACCTATATGTATATAGTCAATTTTAAACTATACGTATGTTTATATTACGAAAAGCTTTGGAAAAATGTGTGGTCCAGAATGTTTCTCAAGTTTCTCAATTAACCTAGTGCTTCTCACATGATCCTAACCCTATATATATATATATATATATATATATATATATATATAGGGGATGGGTAAAATGAGAACCACCTTGAGTTGTGAGAACTATATGAACTAATATTAGCCATTGATCAAGTTGGTTTTGATGGATGAGATTACAAGACAATAAAGCAATGTAATGATTGTGTTTTTATTAATGACATTTTGTTTTTTAGTGACAAAGGAGCATATTAGTCTTTTTACTATAGATTTAATGATGTTATGATTATTGATTTTGTTTTAATTAATAATATTGTTTTTTAAAAATTTAAACATGCATTATTGATTTTCTTTTAATTATGATATATTTTTTTATTTAATTCTCAGTTAATTTTTTTACGTGCCGGTTTTAAACTTTTTTACGCGCAGTTTTAAACTTTTTTAACGCGCAGGTTTAAAAACTTTTTTTGCGCGTGGTTTTAAAACTTTTTTACGCGCGGTTTTAAATTTCTTTTATGCGCCGTTTAGACTTTTATGCATCGGTATGAAAACAATTTTACGCGCGATTTTAAACCTTTTTACGCACAGTTTTAAACTTTTTATGAGCGCCGGCTTTGAACTTTTTTTACGCCCCGGTTTTAAACTCTTTTTGCGCCCCGGTTTTAGACTCTTTTTACGCGCCGGTTTTAAACTTTTTTTGCGCGCCGGTTTTGAACATTTTTACGCGCGTTTTTAAACTTTTTTATGCGCCGGTGCAAAAGTTTTTTTACGCGCCGGTTTAAAACTTTTTTTAGCGCAGGTTTAAACTTTTTTTATGTGCCGGTATAAAATTATTTTTTACGACCCGGTTTTAAAACATTTTGTTACGCCAAATTTTTTTACGATTTTAATCTTTACAAAAAAACTAGTAATACGTAAGATATCATATTCGATATTTATGTATTTTGTAAATTACGTCATATTTTTTGTGCTTAAATTTAAAACTTAAGTTATTTTTTCATAATTTAAATATAAAAAAGTATAAAAAAAGATAAAAAGAAAGAGATATATTGTTATGTTAGACATATTAATGATGATGTGATGGATATTATTGATAAGAGAGAGTAGATGTGACATTAAGTGAAAAAGACTAAACTGACCTTTTAAATTAAATTGTTTATAGATGATATGTTAAAATCTATGGGATTAAAAGAGTTCTCACGTTCTCGTAACTGGTAGTGGTTCTCTCTTGAACCGTATCCTATATATATATATATATAGGGGAAGGTTCATTTGAGAAGAAAATGGCATAATGGTAAAACATTAATTAATTTATCACTCTTTTTATTTATTATGTTTGAATAATTAATTAGTCATAAACACTATTATCCTCCACATTAAATTTTTATTGCCTACACACATCAAAAGTTATCCTACACATTTCAAAATTTATCTTACACAACTTGTAATTTATCCTACACACCTCGTATTTATCCTATACTATAAATGAATTTTTATTTTTATTTTTTGTGAAAAATACATATCTTTAAAATAAGTTATAAATTTAATATAGTTAGTTATTAAAGATGAAATTACCAATTAATAATGTATGTAAGTTTACCAATATACTCTTATAGTTACATTAAGTATAAATATTAAATGAAGTCTAATAAAACATTTCTATTGGTTGAAATTTCATCTTTTTTCTTCTTATATATATAAGCTTTTATTATTGTTTCTAATAAGTGAAGGTAATTTTGTCATTTCAAACTCACTTAACTGAGAAAACTAACATCCATCCACTTCAGAGACTATGATAACAACTTATCAAACCACATGGAACAACAATATAATTTTAGAAAACTGAGGACTAAAGGTGAAATATTGGCAAACCACAAAGGTTATCTAGCCATTTTACTCATTAAATAGTGATAAATATAGAAAATGTAGATTGTTAATTAACATTTAAATTGTAAAAAATTAATGTGTTTTTTTGTTGAATTCTATAGATAAGAACAGAAAAGGTATCATGAATGCTCTTAAAGTATCACTTTTCATTCTCAGTAATTGTTCCCAACTCAGGTAATAAAAGAATCTATTTTTTCCTAAATTATAGTGATAAAGATTGTAATCGAAAGATATGAACAGGGAATAAAATATGGAGGGCTTTTAAAAGCGAGTTAAATTAAAAAAAAGTAACTTTTAGTTAAATTATAAGGTTAAAGATGGAGAGATTAGTGAGCGCTCTAAGACTAAGTAGTGCATCCATAAATACATTATCACATTTAATTAATTCAAACAACCCAAAAGACTGTAGTGCTTAAATCATACAATGGCATAAACTAGTGTACAACAACTAGAATGAAAATTGCTCCAACATAGGAGTTAATGGTACCATCTTTGCATATAACCGTTACTTCTAAGATGGTCATATACGAAAAATATTATGACCGCCCGTCAAAGCGGCATTCAAGTCCGTTTCCACCGATTTCAGCAATCAAACACTGAAATCCACACTGCTCAAGCTCCCTGATTACTTTGTCAATAACTGTTGCAGACAATACTGTTGCCAATAGTTAAGGCAAAACATCACTTTAGATAAACAAATGTATGTCTACTTAACATTGCGTGTTCTTGGGTCGGCGGGTCGAACCCTAACACAACACAAACCTGAAAAGCGTGCTACGCACATGAACCTAAACACGACATGTGTCTTCATAGGTAGACACGAACATGACCCGGTTAAACTTAAAAACCGTTTAGGTTTTTATTTTACATTTTATTTTCATTTGTTTTAAAGAAATTATGTTAGAATATGCCAATTTTTTTTAAAACTACTAAAGGCATAAAAGGAAAATGATTTAAAAAAAATAAGTAAATATTTTAAAAGGTTAACCCATTGAGTTGACACAGACATGACCAATTTGGCCACACGTGTTCATTGGTTTGACCCCAAACAGACCCAAACCCAGACCCAAACCAGCAAATTCCGTGTTAGGTGTCGTCTTAAAAATTCCATCCACAACTTGTCTTACAAAAGCTGCAACCTTTGACTGTATACTTCATTGAACACAGGCGTCTGACTATCGGCCTACCTTTGGGACAAATGTCTACCCTTTGACTCTATAGTATATGTTAAATCACTTAGGGATCAAATGAGCAAAATTGTATAGAAAAACAGCTTAAAATATAAAAGTAAAAGGGCGAAAAGGATACGTGCTGGTAATAGAGTTAAAACACATCCACCTCCACCCGCTCCTGTCAATTTGGAAGTTAGCTGATATTTACATGTTGTCTGTAGCACCGTTTCAATGGAAGCATGGCTGACTCCCATGCATTGGAGCAAACCCTGATTCATTTGCATTAACTCTCGAATTCTCTGTTCCTTCTCAACAACTTCATCATCAGAACATGATGTTGATTGGATTATTGAAGCGAATTCATTGCTGATAAATTCAACAGCAGTAAATACGGAAGTCATAGCATCAGGATGCCTGTTCTTACGTTCAGATACGCCTGCAACTAGCGCTTTTGTGTTTCTTCCGACTTTTGTGTTGGTGATTAGCATCTTAAGTGTCATGTTGGATTTGATGCATGTCAAAACACCAGATTTGAACTTTATCATATTCCCTGATTAGTGTGGTTACATAATTGAGTCCAACATGACATATGGATAGAAAACATATATATATACATACATATAGATAGATAGATAGATACAGAATGACATACCAAATGTGCTGACGGTATTGTCTATCCCAGATGGTTTCCCGTGAATGATCTTTTCGCCTTCAAAAGCCCATCTGTTGGCCAATTGCTGGTCTTTTTCTCCAAATGAAACCCAACCCTCTTGGTCAAAGTCAACTTGTACAGAATCTGATAAAGCCAACAAGGCACCCGAGAGTGAAACACAGAACGCTGCAGATGACCCCAATCCTGCACCCAAAGGAAGCTCTGAAGAAACAATAACCTTTGCTGCTTTATTCCTGAATCACAAGAAATCGGTTGGCGGTTCAAATTTTGACCCAGCGGGACCATTAGGGTTCTGTTATATCACAAACTATTAAATCATTAAACTGCTTATAAAGTCAAATAGGTCAGCCTGTTGAAAATGCATAAAAAGCCTCCCCAATCATTTTATTCAAAGAACTAATAAATAATTGAAATAATACAAATTTTGTAATCATATTTGTCGGAAGTTATTTAAAAAAACTAGACAGAAAGTGTTCACATTAACCGGAACCCTTTGGACCCATACTGAAAGGAATGCCCATCGTAAGAAAATAGCTGAAAGCATACCCTAGAATAGAGGTGTATAACCAGAGAAAAGCAATAACTCCGGAGGCGATACCAATTTTTGCATCTGGAATTTTAAAATCTTTAAGTGCAGTTAAAATGAGTTTGGTGGTCTCTTCACAACATGTTGCGGGTGAGGATGCGTCATTATTGACCGAGTCTGGTAACATCTCTTTGATTCTTCCAATAGGCCATGAAAATTCTAGGCCCACGTCCATGAGATGGAGTGTCAAGGTATCATCATTATCTATTAAAATATGCATAAAAAAGGAGAATTCATCAAGAAGTTATCAAACGAAAGATATACGTATTTTTTAGAACGGCTAACTCACACATCCCTTGATACCACTAGGCTACAAACCCTTCAGTAGGTAAGGCTGTATATTCATCGTATTAAATTCACTAAATCTTTTGAAACAACTAGCTTGTAGTCATTTCTAACAGCTACCAAATTTAATTGACTGATGGTGGATTAGTTTCTCCCTAATTTTTGGGGACCACATCCCCAGGGAGGCTACTATCCTAATGTAACTATCATTCCTTAGTTTCATTATGTTATCAACTTATTATGATTAAAGATGCAATTATGCTTCTATTATTAATCTAATCGACCCAAGTAGAAGCTTTGGCAAGCCTTGAACCAACCCACTAAACGTGTACCCCTTTGTAATAAAGGCTCAATAATTGCATCACAAAGTACATTTAAGATGCGATGCAACAACCGTTTCTGAGACGACTTATCATACGTCTACTGCTCAATAGATCCATAGATCCTAAGTTGTCGACATGGAAGCTTACAATCCATTGGGTCAAAGTCAATAATGTTGCATAAGTACTTCCTCCCTAACACTAAACCTGTTTATCCACCTCAAAAATATCGTTTTTCACATGCATATCCAAGTGCAAATCACTGACCCAACCACCAAGATCAAACAAAATTCTTGAATATCACTAAACTGAACAACCTTAATCAATAGGTTCATGGATCTTTCACCTAGATCAATTCAACAAACACTTTTTTTTTCATATAACCAAGCACTCTAAAAGCATATACTTTATGCCTTGTTCATTCAGTCATTTCATCGAACACCTGGTGATCTTTACTAAATTCTAGCAACTTAACCGAGTACATCATAATCTTCCCAATTGTTTTCAATTAAAACTACAACTACATTACACTAACACCCAAAATATCAAAATTAAATTCCCGAAACAAATTACACCCATCAACAAAACAATCAGATATGAAACACTAATGCTAATAAATTACCGTTAGGAGAAGATAAACGAACAGAGACGGATGTATATAGGCCGATGGAGGCGGCGACAGCGGCGGATCCATGAACGACGGCGTGTTCTCCGGCGAGAATGATCTTTCCGGGAGCTCTGGCTCTAACCTCCATTTTCAGAAATTGAATTGGGTATGATTGATTGATAGTGAAGTGTTGACTGTTTTATAGGGATTGGGTATATTCATTATTATTTTTTTTCTTTTGATTTAATAACTGGGAAGATAGCTGTTTATTGTGGAAATTGGGTTTTGGGTTTTTATATGGAAAAACGTTTAAAATTAAAACCATGTTCATAGGTATTCGATGTTTGTTTTTTTCACGAGTTATTTTTTTTTGGTAAATTACTTTTTGTGTCCTTATGTTTTAAGAGTTTTAACTACTTGAGTTCAAAGATAAAAAGTTTAACCCTGAATCCTCATAAACATTTTTCTTAACCTTTTGACTCTATTTTTGTAACATTGTTAGATTTTTTTTGTTAAGTTTTATTAAATGACCAAATTACCATATAGTTAAAAAATAAAAAAACTAATTTACTTTTAGTTTTCTCTTTCTCTCTCTCATAAATCTATCTCTCTCTATAAAAGAAAACATCTACATCTCTCTCTATCTTTCATTCTCTCTCTCTAAACCTCACCTCCACCCCACTACCCACACCTCTACCATCAAACACGTCACCATCGCCACTGCACACCTCCATCCCACTGCCGCCAACCACACACAGATTACTCTCACACACAGATACTTTCCCTCTCTTTCTTCCTCATCTCTCTCTCTTTCTAAACCCTAACACCACCATCACCATCACTGCCAGTCTGCCACACTACCAACCCTAACACCACCATCACCGCTGCAGCACTCATCTCTGGCACACCATCACCACTGCACCTCCACCACCGCACCATATCTCTCTTATATTTCTTTCCCTCTCTAAACCACCTCATCCGCCCACCACCATCAACACCACACCACCCACCACCATCTCACCACCACTTTTGAAAACCCTCCACCATCAACACCACAACACCCACCTACGGCACCACCTCCAACAACACCATCAGTACAATCAAAGCCGACATCACTGAAACCCTAAACCGACATCATCGTCGTCACCATCAAAGCGGCAACCACTGAAACCCTAAACCGACATCATCGCCGTCACCATCAAAGTCGCTACCACTGAAACCTAAAACCGTCACCACGAAAACCCTAAAACGACATCATCGTTGTCACCTCTCCGACTAGATCTGGTGGTGGTCTCGATTGTTTATGTTTCTGTTTCTATCATGTTAGGTGAGTTTGGTGGTGGTCTTGACTGTTTGTGGTGATCTCGACAATTGTGGTTGACGGTGTGGAAGGTGGTGATAATAGTGGAGGTGTTGTTTGCAAGTGGTTGGCGGTCAAAAGAAGGTGGTGATAGTGGTGGAGGAGCGGTGGGGATGTGGTGGTGCAGCGGTGTTAACGGTGGTGGTAAGGACTAGATAGAAAGAGAGAGAGAGGATATGAGGGATGGACAGGTGTGTGTGAAATGTGTGTGTACAGGTGTGTATGTATTTATTTTATATATAATATTAAAATCTTTATGCATTACACACTTGTTCCTTATACATTTATGCATACAAGAGTTGTATTTTGTGTGTAAATGACTAAATTGCCCTTGTAGTAACAGACTTAATGAATGGAGTTAGAAAATTGGACTCAAAAGGTTAAGGAAAATGCTTATGGGGACTCAGGGCGTTAAACTTTTTGCTTTTGGACTCAAGTAGTTAAAATCCATAAAACACAGGGACTCAAAAAGTAATTTACCCTTAGTTTTTTTATAGAGCAAACAACAATTTGCCTCTTGCGTCCTTGAAGAATGTTTGTGTTGTAGGTCGAGTTCCCAAGATGAAAATTTTGTTGTCAGGGTCTGTCACACCCCGATTTCCACGTATAACCCGGTGGGCCCGGATGGGGTGTATCGTGACATATGTTGATATCATTATTACCATACAATACAAGTAACTAGAATAGCACAGCGGAAGACTAGAATTTGAAAATATTATTACAAGCCGAAAGGTTCAAAGATCAAATATAATGGCTCGTAATAAAGATCCACAGGCGGATCGAAAATATACACAAAAGATGTTCAACAGACTTTGGGCACATCTAAAGACTTGCAAGATCCTCTTATGTTGCTACTGAGAAGCTTCCAGCCTATTTACGTATTTGTACATGTACTTAATTATTTTGAAAATACGTCAGTTTACATTGGTAAATACAATCAACCGACACATTTTGAAAACCTTTTCAAAATTGATTTAGGTGCACAAGGCACGAAGAATCTTTTTATACTTGGGATAAACTACTTCTCATGTTATCAATTTTACATAACTTGACAATACATATCGGCACCGGAATCTATGTCGGTTCATGATTAACCGACACACCACTTATTCCCTTATTGGGAAAACCCATATTGGGTTATAAAATTATAATTTATTCCCTTATTGGGAAATGCCCATATTGAGCAACCCGTATTGGGTTATGAAATTATTTATTTAAACCGTATCGCATATGTCAGGTGTATGCCTACACCCGTGCTTAGGTCGTGGCCACTTACAATTAAATGAGTCAAGGATATCCAGGACACGGTCGCATTAACCCCAAATGTTTAAGTCAAGCAATACAAATTAAAAGGGTTATTTGAATTTCCCGACACATAGGTCTTCGAAGAAGAAACCCGACCATGCGGTAATAATTTACTGTATCCCAAGCCCGTATAGGGAAAATAGGTTAAGAGTATTTACCTGAGCTTAGCAATCCTTTTAAAATAAGAAATATAATAAGCACAGCCGTATCCAACTAAGTAAGCGTAGGTACAATTTACAAGAAAGCTCTAGTCTGGAATGATGGTATAAATAACCAATTAGAATGCTAACAGATCTTATTTAAGTCATAGACTTAGATCGGCTAGCTTAAAATCAAAAAATGGTACAATACGCTTGATTAAGCGATGACCGGAATAGGATGTAGTTTAAACCCGACAAGTACGAGGACTTGTATAATATGGGTAAACTTTAACATTCTTGAATTTGAGATAAAAATGATAAGGTTAAACCCGTTTCGGTTAAATTACGTAAACTAGTTACATATGCTTAACTTGTACGCATATAAGCGAAACCGGGTAACCGGATGAGTCATGAACAAGTTCCATATGCCAATATACTTTAAACAAGTTATAATATCAGTAGGATATCAACTTTTGTGCCCGTTAAGGTTTTAAAATCAAACAATGCCTTATAAGGGCGTTTTGGTCATTTACGACGCATAAAAGGAACTTGCGTATAATTTGATGTTTCGACCATAAACATTCTGTGAAAATACTTTATTTATGATATAATATCAGTAGGATATCAAATATATGTGTGTTTTATAGTTTAAGACCAAACTATGCTCTGAAGGGGTATTTTGGTAATTTCACACATAGTTTTGAAAGCGTATTTGGGTTTCTGAGTTTATAACATGTATATTTTAAATGATTTATAAAATCAGTGGGTAACAATTCTTGGTTGTAAATATGGTTTAAAACCATACTACGCGCTAGAAAGGCGTTAAATCGTTAAATGACGATATTTGCGATGTTTTGTGAAAACAGATGTTATGAACATGTTATATAGTTAAAATATGTTATTTAGTATAACACATCAGTATGTAAAAGGTTTTGTATGAAAATCATGATTAAAAACCATTTTAGGTGCCGTAAGGGCGTTATCGTCATTTAAGGCGTAATACAAGATCTTGTGCGTAAACTCAGTTTATAAACTGAAATGATATCCCAATATATTCCAATAATGATATTATATCAGTAGGTAATGAGTTTGGTATGATCGATTATATTTAGAATCATTCTATGCGCAAAAGGGCTTTTCGGTCACTTTAAAGCGTATGTTACGATATTATATGAAAACTCGGTTTATGGTCAGATTTGTAACATCAAAATATGTTAAACATGTTAACATATCAGTACCTAAATCATTTGCAAGTTCATTGGTGTTTAAAACTACATTTTAAATAAAATGGCAAAATAGTCAAAGTATGGCATATTTGCGGAAACTTGCATAAAACTCGGATTACTATTATGGCCATGTAATTTAACCTCAGAGGGTTATGATACATCATAATATGATCATAACAGGACCTCAAATCAGTAGCATACTAGTCTAACTCGGTTCATAATCGAAAGTCAACGCAGAAGTCAAACTTCGCGACTTTCGGTTGCGAACCGACCCTAAAACTGGAATTGACGAGCCGAACATGTTTACACATGTTCTAATAATTATTACTAAGTTGTTTAAGTGATAAAATATATTTTAGAACACCTCTAAACTCAGATCGTAATTATTTCTGGCCCGTTGACTTTTTAAAACGTTAATATGTTGACTCGTCAATTGACCAAGCAAACGTGATTCTTAGGAGGTGCCCTTTTGAGGGATTAACACCTACCTAATTACGATCACGTAGCCATGTTCGCCTCGAACAATGGCTGGACCAAAATGGTCCAAACCGAAAGTCAAAGCGTTATTACGATAACGCTTGACTTTTGGCTTAAAAGCCTATAAAACTGAACTAGCCACGAATTGAACACTTACAAGTGGTCCTAGGGGCTGAAGAGAACTCAGAGGATGTTCCCAATTGCTCAGGAACTTCCAAGATTGAGAGATAGGAAGAAAGAATGGAAATGGTGCAAGGAATTATGGTGATGAACACCTCTATTTATACTTGAAGTGAATGATCTAGGATTGAGACAAGTGTTATGGGAACACTAGAGATCACTCCAGGTGTGCTAGGAGGTGTCCAAAACTGGAATTGAGTTAATGGTTTCGAGCTGAGAGAGTGCAGGTGGTTTGAGAGGTGGCCAAGCATGCAGATCAGCAGCTGGCATGCTGTTTCTGCGAACTGACCTCTCCCGCGCGTCGCGCGGGGATACCAGGTTCCTGGCACGTGGCGCCTGAGATGTCGATTTACAAAATTTCCATTTTGGCCCCCAGACTTCTCCAAACTCCCATATTTCAACATAAAAGCATGTTTTATCAATATGGATCCTACTTAGCACTCTCGGGAGTGTAACCGAACATCATTAAGCTCCGGGTTCGTTAAAAGGTCACTCAGAGGCATAGTTTAAGTATGTTGACACGTTTAACCCCTCGACTTTAATATTCACCACTCAGAGGTTATAAAGTAACATGTTGGCGATTTTAGTCCCTCTCGACTAGCACACGACATACGAGGATCAACGGGACACATGTAGAAATTTTATAGGATGTAAAAACACAGGGTGTTACATCCTCACCCCCTTAAAAGAAATCTCAACCTTGAGATTTATTCAAAAAGATAGGGGTACTTTTGTCGCATAGTGGACTCGACCTTCCATGTATACTCGGGACCTCGTCGAGCATCCCATTTGACCTTTACAATAGGCACATGCTTCCTTAGGAGCTTCTTAACCTGTCGATCTTCGATCGATATTGGTTCTCCAACAAAACCTCAGGTTTTCATTAATTTGCACACTTTATGTGACATAGCTAGTAACTCATTATCTAGCCTTTCCTTTAAATTGCATTCGTGGAACACCTTGTGAATTCCACTGAGTTTCTCAAGTAAACTAGCTTGAAGCTAGAGATTTGACATATTCGATTATCTTGAATGGTCCCTCATATCTACGACTTAACTTGCCCTCCTAACTGAGGCATGCCACACCTTTCCATACTCATAAAATCCTTATACCATATTGGGAACTTAAGAGATTTGCGCCTCTAGTTGGTGTAACTCTTTTGTCTATCATGGGCAACTTTGAGGCGATCACGGATTTGTCTAATTCTATCCGCCGCCTTTATGACAATCTCATGTCCTATTAGTTGGGTCTCTCCAACTTCCGTTCTACAAACAGTGTTTGATACTTTCTCCCATACAAGGCCTCCAAAGGAGTAGCCTTTATGCTTATATAGAATATTTCAGGTAAACTTAACTAGGGTAAGATGGTCATTGCCACTACTACCCAAAATGATCTTAAAGAAATAGCTAACCCTTGTAATTGATCGAACAAATTGTCGATCTTGGGCTGCAGATAACGATTCCTGATCGTTACTTTGTTAAGCTTGTGGTAATCAACGCATAACCTCATTGAACCGTCTTCCTTAACAAACAATATCGGAACTCCTAGATGACAAGCTAGCTGTACAAGCCTTTCTTCTAGAAACTTATCAGGGTAAATGGAGATTATAGAGGTAGTCTAAATCCTAAGCTTTTGGTTCATCTAACGCCACTTGTGCCATAAAATGACACACTTGACTATTGATTACTAGGATGCTTTGTGTAGAGACTTCTACTTAAGCAATTTCAATATAGAATATCTCCTTGAATACCGTTCGCTGATTTTAGTACAATATGACTGTTGAGAGATCCTAGTGGTTCCATGCATTAAAACTTCATGTTGATCAGGCATGAAAGCAATCTATGGGACACACTAAGATACTGCCAATTATCATATGGCGCTTTTATCGAACTAGTTTGACATTCGTAGTCGATAGAAATCAATAAGATAAATAAATAAAATAAGTTATAAATAAATAGTAATAATAATAAGAATTTGTCGTACTTCAACCAAAGGAAGGGCATGACTGATTTTTATGGATAAGAACATCCATCAAGAATAGGAAGAAGTGATTTCTATGGTTTCATCGATAGGTTCTATCTTATACTTAATATCTGGAGTTCTCATGAATATATATATAAAATTTTTCTGGACTTATTGTTTATTAAAGACTTATTAGTGCCTGAATTAAAACAGGACTCTTATTAAACATATCCTTGAGTAATGATAAGGAATGTACCTGATGACACTATGATATATGCTGTTTACGGCATTCCTCAGGTAATTTCAGGCATTTCCTTTATTAGCCTTTCCCGGTTAACTGCCCCTTCTTTGGCAGCTTTAGGCAATTGGTACTAATGTGGCCTTTCTCACCACAACTAAAGCAGACTGCATTCTTAATGTCCCTACATTCATGGGACTGATGACCAGTTCTTTTGCAAATTCCACATTGCTTAGGCTTTTGGTCATTTCGACACTGTCCCTAGTGCCTTCTATTGCAGGTCTCGCACATAGGCTTTTTATCAGATTCTTGCTGTTTTTATTGGATCCAGGCTTGCCCTTTTTCTTAGATTTCTGGGAGTTTTCCTCCTCTTGTTTCCTTTTCCCATCCTTGTCAGCCTCGACTGACATTCACCTCACATAATCTTGAGTGAGGGAAAGAGATAGCTCAACACCTGATTTGTAAGTGTTAGGCTGAACAGCCTTAACCAAGCTCCTTATCTCTGGAGCCAACCCATTAATAAAACGCGCAATGCGTTTGGGTTCCGGGGTAACTAGATATGGCACCAGTCTAGAATATGAGTCATAGTCGGTAACAAACTTCCTACAATCAAGGTTTTTCATCGACAGAGCTAGGAAATCCATTTCTATCTTTTCCACCTCATGAGGTGGGCAGTAGGTGTCTTTAACTAGATCCACAAACTTGGACCATCCCAAATTATATAAGTGCACCTTCCTCGATGACTGCATCAAAGCCTTCCACCAGATTAGGGCATTGCCCTTGAAGGACTGGGATGCGAACTTAACAACATCCTTATCAGCACAGTCGCTGATATCAACCACTGTTCCATCTCATCTAACCACCTTAGGGTTTCAACAGCCCCTTTTTCTCCATCAAAGTCTCGTGGCCTGCACGAGACGAAGTACTTATACGAACAACCATCCTTGGAAGAATGGTCCTTATCAAGAATTTCCTGCTTCTTAACTTCGTTCCTCACATTAGAGGAGTGTAAGAACTCTCCTTCTTATCAGCGGAAGGTGGTTTCGAGAGTTGTTTAGATACAGTTTTAGAGCGAGTAGCACTCGACTCTTTAAACTTTTCAAAGGCTTTTTCCATAGCCTTTCCAACGATTGCATCTATGTGAGCCTGGAAGTCGTCTTCATTGATGACTATGTTTGCATTATTGTGATCACTATCATTGTGGCGGCTACTTGCACTATCGGAGTGAGCCATTTTAATGTTTTGATACTATCGAAATATATATACTTCATATGTTAGCCATGGTATTATCCAACCATTTAGGCTTATAAACTTGGATATATAAATCCTTCGCCCTTGTGCTCATTGTCACAATTATTCGGGTTTATCACTAGTAAGGGTGTTATTAATATACACTGACCCAAGTCTCAATCGACTATTATAGGCAAAATATAATTTGGACAAGGTCCATGAATTTATGGGACAGTGGATCATAGAGTCACATCTGTCTTTGTCATAATGATATTTTAAGTAGCTCGTAAGCTTGTCACAAAGGACATTAAAATACGGCACGAGGCCTCGTCACAAAGACATTTTTTAAGATACATAAGCCGTGATCTTATTGATCAAGAGGATTTAAGGATTGAATCATAGTTCATTACCTTTGGACAGGGGGTCGTAGACCACAATTGTCGTTATCGTAATTGACGATATAGCCCGTAGGAGAAACACCTCTAATTGATGTTAAATTATGGCTCTAAAGCACTGCATCACTAATGGATTTTAAATAATAATAGCTCTTAGGCTATACATCACTAATGGATGTTATGATCATCGCACTGATGATGCTAGCCAGGATCTAATTTGATCATAAGGCTTTATTAGGCTTGGACATAGTCCTTCACCCAGATGACTAGTGTGGTTCCTCAAGTCACACTGTCAGGAATATTAACATTACTTGAATGTTAATAAAGAATAATTGTCTTAAAATGGTTTATCAATGTAGCCATGATGATATTGACCATAAAGGCATGGAGGCTTGAACATAGTTCACCACCTCTGGATAGAAGGGATGATCTTCCTTAACTATCATGGTAGAAGGGCTAGTCATCCTTAACTACCAAAATTGCTAATTAACGTGGTCTTGTCACTTGGCTGGGGTAAACCATCAA
Organism: Scalesia atractyloides; assembly: GCA_947069175.1. Taxonomy (NCBI): domain Eukaryota; kingdom Viridiplantae; phylum Streptophyta; class Magnoliopsida; order Asterales; family Asteraceae; genus Scalesia; species Scalesia atractyloides. The sequence goes on along the minus strand of CAMTDV010000014.1, from coordinate 38,873,445 downwards.
GAAGATCTTTTAATTTTTTTTCGCGGATCGGTAAAGTTCGAATTAGAATTGAGACGATCGCTTGAACAAGGATGTAATGAAATACATATATTATAATGATAATAACTTCAAAATTCTTTCCGTTAATCATTAGGAAATTACAGTAGCGCCTTCAACAGGACTTTTAATACTAATCTGTCCATGCAGGGACTTAAAAGCAACACAAGTCCACACAGGGACTAAAATGAATATATAAGTCCATATTTAGGGACTATAAGAAATAACATGTCCATAAGGGACTTATAATGAGATAATATGTTCAAGGAGGAACTATTTGAAATAAATGTCCACATAGGGACTTTAAATCGAAAGATAGGTCCATATAAGGACTATAATAAACAAATGTCCACACAAGGACTAAACAGAATAGACATGTCCACATAAGGACGCAAAGGAAAATAGAATATAATTGAAAGAAGGATTTTCCAGAATTTCCTTTAATTCTTTCCTTGTTGTTTCTCTTCTTGGCTTGCCACGTATGGCATTTGACACAAAGGTCTTTAATAGAAAGTGTAATAACTCCGAATCAGGATAGAATCCAAGGATTCAATGGTTAAAGAACATAATGGATCATGGATTGGAGTTTGGTAAGAATAATCCAAGTTTGGAAGTCCAAAAACTCAGATGTAAGAAATATGGATCATAAGTACCCACTGGTATTATCTTTGAAGTTGGAGACTCAGGGACCTTCGGTATGGACTCTGAAGTCTAGTTTAAGGTTTCAATAGGTTTGGGTTTAAGAATAAGTTTATATAAAGTCCTTCCTCCAAATCGGTCGCATGCTTAACTTAGCCGTGGTACTAAGCATAGCATTCCGTGGCTTCGGATGAGATGAATTACATAAAATCGAAGCAAGATTTATTTAACAGGGATGAGAGCATTCCTATGTCAAGTCTAGACTCATAAGGTATAAGGAATATGCTACTGTGTCATTTGAGATTAAACACAAAAGGCTAGTGTTTAATTCTCTCAAACGTTGGCTCTAATACCAACCTGTCACACCCCGATTTCCACGTATAACCCGGTGGGCCCGGATGGGGAGTATCGTGACATATGTTGATATCATTATTACCATACAATACAAGTAACACAGAATAGCACAGCGGAAGACTAGAATTTGAAATATTATTACAAGCCGAAAGGTTCAAAGATCAAATACAATGGCTCGTAATAAAGATCCACAGGCGGATCGAAAATATACACAAAAGATGTTCAACAGACTTTGGGCACAGCTAAGGACTTGCAAGATCCTCTTATGTTGCTACTAAGCAGCTTCCAGCCTATTTACGTATTTGTACCTGTACTTAATTATTTTGAAAATACGTCAGTTTACACTGGTAAATACAATCAACCGACACATTTTGAAAACCTTTTCAAAATTGATTTAGGTGCACAAGGCACGAAGAATCTTTTTATACTTGGGATAAACTATTTCTCATATTATCAGTTTTACATAACTTGACAATACATATCGGCACCGGAATCTATGCCGGTTCATGATTAAACGACACACCACTTATTCCCTCATTGGGAAAACCCATATTGGGTTATAAAATTATAATTTATTCCCTTATTGGGAAATGCCCATATTGAGCAACCCGTATTGGGTTATGAAATTATTTATTTAAACCGTATCGCATATGTTAGGTGTACGCCTACACCCTGTGCTTAGGTCGTGGCCACTTACAATTAAATGAGTCAAGGATATCCAGGACATGGTCGCATTAACCCCAAATGTTTAAGTCAAGCAATACAAATTAAAACGGGTTATTTGAATTTCCCAACACATAGGTCTTCGAATCCCATACCCGACCATGCGGTAATAATTTACAGTATCCCGAGCCCGTATAGGGAAAATAGGTTAAGAGTATTTACCTGAGCTTAGCAATCCTTTTAAAATAAGAAATATAATAAGCACAGCCGTATCCAATTAAGTAAGCTTAGGTACAATTTACCAGAAGGCTCTTGTCTGGAATGATGGTATAAATAACCAATTAGAATACTAACGGATCTTATTTAAGTCATAGACTTTGATCGGCTAGCTTAAAATATCAAAAATGGTACAATACGCTTGATTAAGCGATGACCGGAATAGGATGTAGTTTAAACCTGACAAGTACGAGGACTTGTATAATATGGGTAAACTATTAACATTCTTGAATTTGAGATAAAAATGATAAGGTTAAACCCGTTTCGGTTAAATTACGTAAACTAGTTACATAAGCTTAACCGTACGCATATAAGCGAAACCGGGTAACCGGATGAGTCATGAACAAGTTCCATATGCCAATATACTTTAAACAAGTTATAATATCAGTAGGATATCAACTTGTGTGCCCGTTAAGGTTTTAAAATCAAACAATGCCTTATAAGGGCGTTTTGGTCATTTAGCGACGTATAAAAGGAACTTGCGTATAATCTGATGTTTCGACCATAACATTCTGTGAAAATACTTTATTTATGATATAATATTAGTAGTATATCAAATATATGTGTGTTTTATAGTTTAAGACCAAACTATGCTCTGAAGGGGTATTTTGGTAATTTCACACTAAGTTTCGATGGGATTCTGTGTTTATAACATGTACCCGCTGTAAAAACATTTTAAATGAGTTATAAAATCAGTGGGTAACAAGTCTTTGTTGGTAAATATGGTTTAAAACCATACTACGCCCTGGAAAGGCGTTAAAGTCGTTAAATGACGATATTTGCGATGTTTTGTGAAAACAGATGGTATGAACAGTTTATATAGTTAAAATATGTTATTTAGTATAACACATCAGTATGTAAAAGGTTTTGTATGAAAATCATGATTAAAACCATTTTAGGTGTCGTAAAGGTGTTATCGTCATTTAAGAACGTAATACAAGATCTTGTGCGTAAACTCAGTTTATAAACTGAAATGATATCCCAATATATTCCAATAATGATATTATATCATTAGGTAATGAGTTTGGTATGATAGATTATATTTAAAATCATTCTATGCGCAAAAAGGGCTTTTCGGTCACTTTAAAGCGTATGTTACGATATTATATGAAAACTCGGTTAAGGTCTGATTTGTAACATCAAAATATGTTAAACATGTTAACATATCAGTACCTAAATCATTTGCAAGTTCATTGGTGTTTAAAACTTCATTTTTAAATAAAATGGCAAAATAGTCAAAGTATGGCATATTTGCGGAAACTTGCATAAAACTCGGATTACTATTATGACCATGTAATTTAACCTCAGAGGGTTATGCTACATCATAATATGATCATACAGGACCTTAAACCAGTAGCGTACTAGTCTAACTCGGTTCATAATCGAAAGTCAACGCAGAAGTCAAACTTCGCGACTTTCGGTTGCGAACCGACCCTAAAACTGGAATTGACGAGCCGAACATGTTTACACATGATCTAATAATTATTACTAAGTTGTTTTAGTGATAAAATATATTTTAGAACACTCGGAGGCATAGTTTAAGCATAGTTTAAGCATGTTTAAGCATGTTGACACGTTTAACCCCTCAACTTTAATATTCACCACTCAGAGGTTATAAAATAACATGTTGCGATTTTAATCCCTCTCGTCTAGCACACGGCATACGAGGATCAACGGGACACGTGTCGAAATTTTATAGGACGTAAAAACACAGGGTGTTACAACGTTAGGGAGTGTCGTAACATAACTATTGTTTCAACAACCATGGAAATTAAAGTTTTGTATTATTGATTCAAATTGTTTACATTGTCTGGAATTTAACAGAAACATATCATAAATTTATTTGTCTTGCTAATTTTTAAGTCACTAAAGCCCAAGTCCGCCTAAGTGTCGCATGAATCATCCTTAAGCATTAACTCCTGAAACTACATGTGAAAATAGGTACGTCAGCATAGAAATGCCTGTGAGATACATAAGTTTTGTTGATAAGGATTAAAATAATAGTTTAACGAAAAGTAGTCATGAACCTTATAAAATGTTTTCTTTTACAAAATCATATGAAAATCAATGTGAAAATTCAAATGATATAGAAGAAGGATGTACGGTTAAATAATTAAACAGATGATAATGAATTGTATAAAATATGCCATTTGTAAAACAATGTCTTATGGAAAATATATGATATTTGTACCAAATGTGTCATGTCTTTGTCTTTGTCGAAGTGGTTTAAATAACGCTACGTTATGTAATATCATGAAAGCACTTATATATAGGAACTACCAGCGGCGTATCCACCATGCTTTTTATCATATTACACACATCTCGTTATTTAAATCACTTATCAAATAACCACCAAAAATGTCTTGTCAAACAAATGTCAAATGTCATGTGTAAACAATGTAATATGTCACAATGTTAGGTATAAACCATGTCTTGTATAACAAATGTCTTGTATGGCAAGTAAAAAAACTTTACTCAAGCCATATGTATAATGTTGTGTATAACCAATGTCATGTACAAAACAATGTCTTGAATAAACCGAAGTTTTAAATCAAAAGTCATGTTTTGCAAAACCAATGCTTTATTTGATATGGACATTTATTTAGTTATGTTTATCGCATACATTCAAGCCTTGAGACTGTCGGATAAACCCTTATCAAGTCAAAGGTTTATCAAAAATGTATTGGATTCTGTCATTCCCTACTTCGAAACAAACTTAGGAAGCGGGGAATGGGATTTGTCAAGTCCTATGGTACCATTACATACTACCGGGCGGCGTGATCAATGTTAATGAATGTATTATGTCCCGTTAAACAAACCAAATGTCTTAGTCAATGTAAGCAATGTCATGAAAAATGTCTTTAAACCATGTACTAAGTATGCTAAGTCAACATACGAAGTAGAAATGTCCATAAAATCAATGTGCTAGCATGCTCAGCCAACATACATAGCAAAATGTAATGTAAATCAATTTGCTCATATGCTAAGTCAACATATGCCGCAAAAGCTGTCTTTGAAATCAATGTGCTAGTATGCTCAGTCAACATACATAGCAAAACATAATTTAAATCATGTACTATATATTGTACTAGTTGAACATAACAAGTATATGTTATGAAAAACAAGAAAACATGAAAGTAGCAAGTAGGCACATGTGTATCACCCCAAAACTTTTGAAAACGTAAAATAGGGGTCTATGTACTCACTTGGGGTTGAAAAGTATCCTTGTTCTAGAAGAATATAAGCTCAAGAGTACGAGGAATCAAATGGTTCCTAAGATTGGATAATTATGTTAATAAGTCGGGACTTTAATCGGCGGATTGGATAGAATGATGTCTTATAAATCAAATGAGTGTTGGAACTCATATGGTATGATTTAATAAACTCAAATTCTGATTTGGAAGTGATCCTAAGTGCTTTTGACCCGTAATGACCCGTTAAGGTAGTTTACGCTACTTTAACGTGTCATTTGCATAAACGCGTGATCGATGGTTAAACGTGTCCTATGATGAGTCTTAAATACCCAAACATGTTTAATAATGTTGTAATATCAGTTTATATGTCAAAACTTTAGCCACATATGCTTAAAATGAATTTTATGCTCAAAAAGGGCATTTTGGTCATTTATAAAGGGCATAATAACGACCTATCATAATACTAACAAAACGACGTGACCATAAGGTATAACCTATGAGGGTTATTCCCTATATAACTATGGTCACAAATATGTGTTTGGCCGGATCCTAAGATCGACCAAACGGGTCGGATTCGAAAGTCAAAGCGGTGGTCAAGACCGCTCAACTTACGACCCTAAACAAGCACTAAACTAAAAGTGACGAGTTAGATATGTTAAACATGTCTAACTAAGTTTATAAAACTGATTTGGTATCAAAACAAAGTGCTTTGACACCCGAAAATAGTTCTGTCGTATAATGCGCGATATGCCTCAGTTAGGAGGGCAAGTTAAGTCCTAGATATGAGGGACCCTTCAAGATAATCGAATATGTCGAATCTCTACTTCAAGCTAGTTTACTTGAGAAACTCAGTGGAATTCACAAGGTGTTCCACGAATGCAATTTAAAGGAAAGCTAGACTGTAACATCCGTCGAAAAACGGGTTTCCAAACCCGCTTCGTTTATTAATCAAATATCAATTATAAAATTTCATTGCGTATTTATGGTCAATATTAATTTTAAACAATACATATTTAATAAACATATTAGAATTTAAAAACTATAATTATTAAAAAGTAAAAATAAGTGATTAAAAAAAAAAATCAAGCTGCCGGGTTTCGAACCCGGGTCAGCCGGGTCACCAAACAACCACAACACCACTCCGCCACACGTTGTCTTTTGTCAAATAATGAAACAATTAATACTTATAATAAAACTCGAAATCAAATTCAGTAATCAGCGCGCCCAATCCGCAGTCGCCGGAATTACCGACGATTTCGCGAGACTTCGACCGTTTCCTTTGACTGAACGTGTGTATTAACTTCGACATCGGTTATAACCGATGTCTAATCCCGCAATCTCAGTCATAACCGCCGGAAAAGTTTTGACCACGAATCAAGATCAAATTCGGACTCGATTCATTCTGTTTCTTCCTATAAATACACACCCAAGTCTCTGGTAACCTTTTCGCTCAAAATCGCACAATTTATCGAAGTCTTAGCACTCGCCGGAAAATTCTGCACTCGCCGGACTTTCACCGGAAAACCCAGACTTACATCAAATCGGTAAATTTCTCGACTCTTTCGTTTTCAATCCATTGTTAGGCATATACTAACTTCAATCCTTCAACCAGAATCGGTTCCAGACGACGTTGCCGGAAATTCTGCACTCGCCGGAAAATCTCTGAAAATTCCGAAATCGCACTATAAATCGGTACAATCATCTAAACCCCCTGATATCTCTTGTTTAGTCACTTAATTTCACAACTCATTAATCAAACCTGTTAATTGATCCACTCAGACGGAATTCACAAATCAGAGCCGACGACCCTTGCCGGAATTCTGAGAAAATCATCCTGTTCGGTACTTTCGAATCCGTAACTCTCTTTATCCATTACATTTCAATCAATTATACGTTTGACGAACGATTTAAACAAAAACAGTCGAACATCTTTGTCGGTGTCTTCATGAGTGAAGAAGACGAAGTCGAACTTTGTGTATAAGTTTAATTAAAACAGGATATTAAACCGGGTTAGACACACAGTCCAGCGGTGGACTGTGTGCAATCACACAGCGCACGTCACGAGTTCGAACCTTACAACGCACCGACTTTCCGACTTAAAACCAAAGTTTTTAAAACTGAATCAGATCAAGTCACTGTAAGTTTATAAGAATAATATAAACCATAAGTTAAACAGATTAGACACACAGCTCAACTGGTTGGGCTGTGCGCTTACAAACCGAAGGACCCGAGTTCGACTCCGGGTCCCTGCAACCGGTTCGACATATAAACCCTTTTTAATATAAACCAAATAAAGTAACATTTAAATAGTATATAAGTATAATTAAAATCATATATATTTCGGGTTAGACACGTAGCTCAGTTGGTAGAGCTGTGTGCACGCGTACGAGAGGTCTCGGGTTCGAACCTCACTCAGCGCACCATTAAACCACTGTCCGAACCGCTCAACGGTCAACAAAAGTCAAAAAAAATTTATTTTTTATTTATTTATTTAATTTAAAAATCAATTAAAAATACTTAAAAATAATATTTTTAAAGTTAGAAAATGACCTTAAACTCACAAAAATAAATCTTAAAATCCTATTAAAATTGTTAATTAAAAGTATTAGTCTCAAATAAAATCCAATTATTTACCGAACCATTTCGTTATTATTTTAGGTTAGTTCTTCCTCGTCCATCAAATCCCAAAACTCGTGCGCATCCAACATCATCAAAAGAACGCACCCAATGTGAGTGAATCTCTACCAGTTCCCCGTTTTAATCACATTTTGGGGTGTATCATGTGTTGCTTAATTATTTATTATATTTAAACACTTGTGCATCCATCATATCCGTGATCAAATGTGTATTCAATATGTATAAATTGTTGTGTGGATTATGTTTAGATTAAAGTTATCATTTTCAGTACATGCATTTCATTAGGCCCATCAGCTCCCCGTGGGAGACGGGTTGAGTACAGGTGCCTCATTCGATCGGCTCCGTTTGATTGAGCCTTGATCTCACATACATCATCATACATTTCATACGATCGGCTCCGTTTGATTGAGCCTTGATCTCACAATACATTATCATTCATGTCATATACTCATTCAAGGTGGTTTGTGATTGTTTGTTTATATATGTTTGCTCACATATGAATATTGCACAACTTTTCAATATTAAATACAACAAGAAATCAATAACAATGTTTTTAAACAAGGTTCACTCGCCAACTTTTGTTGACCCAAAATTTCCCCCATTTTACACATGATACAGGTGATCCAGTTGAGGCAAGAAACACATAGGAGGGCCTAGAAGAATAAATCAGTTTAAGCTTTGGATAGTTTTACTTAGTTTCATTTCCTTGTAATTGTATGAATTTGGTTTGAACATTTAAGTTGTAATTTGAATTTAATAAATATGAAACATTTTAGTAAACATCATGAGCTTTGGTGATAACCCAATTATGCCCCGGCTCTTATTCCGCTGCGGGTCGGGGTGTGACAGATTGATATCAGAGCCATGACTATAGGGATATAGGATAGGTTATTAGACCCTTAGAGCCTATACTATAGTTGATTAGAATTTTAAAATTGTTTATGTGTTACATACAAAATTCATGATGTTTATATGCTTTATGTTTATTGTTACATTCAATGTTATGCAAGCATGTTCATAAGTACATATTATTATACAATGCTCATCATGAATCATATCCTCATAACATATCATATCCATGAGAGCACACACCTCACAATTTCCATGATTTTTACAACGATTTTTGTATTTTTCAAATCACATCAAAGTGAGTTCTCATGACGGGCATGTAGTAACTGGAAGGGTACGAGTACCGGTAGTCGGAACGTCCTGTCTAGGCTTGGCATTCGTATAAATCCAAAATAAAGGACCAGTTTGCCTACCTGGGGACTAACGATGAGAGTACGAAGGACCTATTAGGCCAAAGCATGCTATACCAAACGTCGTGTGAGCTAACCCCACTTTGAGTTGTCATTGTGTCTATACCTGGACACCCTCCTACCATACATCTCGCAATCATATTTCATGGTTTTCATTCGGGTGATGTGAGTGTTAAACCGCCAACACCAATGTGAATCCTACTAAGCCAATAGTCATGGGGGCCCACATGACTATACAGGCGATGGTATGGGGGACATTGGAGGCCCAAACATGAGCAAACCCAAGACATCCTATGGATGTAGTTGCATTACTGATGATTATGTTATTTTATTACTTTTAACGACACATGACACCTAAAAACTTCTTAAACTCACAATCTTCCTATGTATGTTCCTGTAGATGTCGGCTAGGAAACTACGTGGAGGTAGAAAGTCAGGAAGGTCAAACGAACGCTTGGCCACCCAAATTGCAAAACAAATGGCCGCGGTGCTTCCTGACATCGTATTCAAGTCCAACAAGCTCTCACCGCGAATCCATCAACCCTCCCAATCAAGAAGACCAGAACGTCAACAACCCTCCCTCCAAAAGTGCTCCTACAAACACTTCAAGTCTTGCGATCCCCCAAAGTATGAAGGGACCGAAGGTGTCACCACTCTCCTCCACTGGTTTGAGGAAATGGAGAACACCTTCCTCAATTGCAATTGTCCCGAGGATCGCAAGGTACGTTACGCAACCGGGAGACTGTTTGGGGTAGCCCTTACCTGGTGGAACACAGAAAAGGGTAAGAGAGGAGTCGAAGATGCTATGGCCTTAACATGGGAAGAGTTAAGGGAAATAATGACAAGACGCTTCTGTCCAAGAAGCAAAATCAAGAAGTTGGAAGATGAATTCCATTCGTTAAAACAAAAGGAAGGAGTTCATACTTCCTACAACAAAAGATTTCTCGAGCTGAACCAAATGATCCCCAACTTGTTCACCCCAGTGTACCGCTTGGTTGAACACTACATTCGAGGCCTCCCCTCGAAAATTCAAGACTCGTTCTAAGCACTTCGCCTGCAACACTTGAAGTCGCTATGGAACTAGCTACCGAACTTACCGAGAATCGCATCCGAAACGGTAAATTCAAGGAGGAGAAAAAGAAAGCCCCCATTGAGGCTCAAACTTCAAACCATTCTGTCTCCTCTTCGAAGTTTGCTGGTAAGAGGAAGCGAAACAACAGGAACTTTGCTGTCACACAAACAAACCCCCCTATCACTGCTGCACCCATCACCCAAGTTGCTCCCTCAGCTGCACCATATAAAAAGCCATACTCAGGCCCATACCTAAAATGCAACCGTTGTCAATACCATCACCTTCCCGAACATCCTTGCCAACATTGCACCAGCTGTGGCCGTGCGGGTCACACCATCCAAACCTGTCACACACTTCAGCGAATGAACCGCAATCAACCCTCAACCCAAACCCACCATCAGATAGTGGGTCAAGCCCAACAACCTTTACTCCTACCATCTGCCCAACATATAGCCCAATCCTACTACCAACCCAACTACCCCATGATGCAACCTATGCGAGCTTGTTACAACTGTGGAGACCCAAACCACTTTAGAAACACTTGTCCACGCTTGGTGAACATCATTCATGCCCAAGCTCAAGCAAATCCGGTGAACCAAGCTAACCAAGCCCCTCCACCTGCTAGAGGGAGAGCTTTCAACATCAACGCCAATCAAGCTAGGGCTGACAACAACGTGGTTAACGGTACGTTTCTCATCAATGGTAGTTATGCATCCATATTATTTGATAATGGCACGGATAAGAGTTTTGTGTCCTTAGAATTTGAACCCATCCTCAACCAAACTCGTGATAATCTCATGGAATCCATAACGGTGGAAGTTGCTGACGGAAAACCGGTCTCATTAAACTCTATATTACGAAATTGTACCCTCACTCTAAACGATCACGATTTTCCAGTTGACCTCATTCCTATGAAGTTGGGAAGTTTCGACATTATAATCGGTATGGACTGGCTCAGCCAACATCATGCTGAAGTAGTATGCCGCGAAAAGTTCATTCGCATTCCTCTTGAAGACGTTCAGACCCTACGAATCTTTGGAGAAACCCCTTCGAAAGGACTCAAATTGATGTCCTGCCTTCAAGCTCGAAAATATCTCCGCAAGAACTATGTCGCATTCCTAACTCACGTCGTCAAGAAGGGAAACAAGGAGAAGAAACTCGAAGATATACCTGTAGTGAAGGAATTCCCACAAGTCTTTCCCGACGACATCTCAGGACTCCCTCCCATGAGAGAAGTCGAATTCCGCATTGATCTTATACCTGGCGCTACACCAGTCGCAAAATCTCCTTATAGGTTAGCCCCATCCGAAATGCAAGAGCTGGCTAGCCAACTGCAAGAGCTGACTGACAAAGGATTCATACGTCCTAGCTCATCGCCTTGGGGTGCACCTGTTCTTTTTGTGAAGAAGAAAGATGGAACGTTTCGCATGTGTATTGACTACAGAGAACTCAACAAGTTAACGGTCAAGAACCGCTACCCATTACCTCGCATCGATGACCTTCTAGACCAACTTCAAGGCGCCACCTGTTTTTCAAAAATCGACCTTCGTTCTGGTTATCATCAACTCAGGGTACATGAAGAAGACGTCCCAAAGACCGCCTTCCGAACTCGTTATGGTCATTACGAATTCATGGTCATGCCATTTGGTTTAACTAACGTCCCGGCTGTTTTCATGGATCTAATGAATAGGGTATGCAAACCCTACCTCGACCGCTTTGTCATAGTCTTCATCGACGACATCCTCATCTACTCAAAGTCTAAATCCGATCATGAACGACACCTTAGACTCATCCTCACACTCTTAAGGACTGAAAATCTCTACGCTAAATTCTCCAAATGCAAATTCTGGTTAAGAGAAGTAAAATTCCTTGGACATGTCGTCAATGACAAGGAATACATGTCGACCCCTCAAAGATCAAAGCAGTACAGGAATGGCAAGCGCCACGTACCCCTACCGAAGTAAGATCATTTCTTGGTTTGGCTGGTTACGATCGCCGTTTCATTGCAAATTTCTCCCGTATTGCTGTACCACTCACGGCTTTGACTCATAAAGGAAAACCCTTCATATGGGGACCTAGACAAGAAGAAGCCTTCCAAACCCTTAAGCAAAAGCTTTGTGACGCACCTATCCTCACACTTCCTAAAGGTTGCGATGACTTTGTAGTATATTGCAACGCATCAGGGCAAGGACTAGGCTGTGTATTAATGCAAAGAGGAAAAGTGATAGCCTATGCATCTAGACAACTCAAAGTTCATGAGAAGAACTACACCACCCACGACCTGGAACTTGGAGCCGTTGTGTTCGCTCTTAAGATATGGAGACATTACCTCTACGGTACCAAGTGTGAAATATACACTGACCACAAGAGCCTCCAACATATCTTTAACCAAAAGGAGTTGAATATGAGGCAACGAAGATTGGTCGAACTACTTAACGACTACGACTGTGAAATTCGGTATCATCCTGGCAAGGCAAACGTGGTGGCCGATGCGCTCAGTCGAAAAGGTTATGCGAACTCCATTCGTCTTCTATGTTCGCAAATCATAACCGACATCAAAGATCGAATCCGAGAAGCTCAACATGTTTCTGTAACAGAAAACGAGGTACGCGATGAGCTGTCTTGTGGAGCGGAACTCAAAATCGAAACCAAATCCGACGGTATTCTATACTATCTAAATCGCATATGGATTCCCTAACGTGATAACCTTCGTGATTTCCTCATGAATGAGGCGCACAAAACACGTACTCTGTACACCCAGGAGCCGACAAGATGTATCAAGACCTTCGATACACGTACTGGTGGCCTGGCATGAAAAAGGATATTGTTGTTTTTGTTTTCAAGTGCCTTACCTGTTCCAAAGCAAAAGCTGAACATCAAAGACCTTCAGGACTTCTAACCCAACCTGAAATACCTGTATGGAAGTGGGAAAACATAACCATGGACTTCATTACCGGGTTACCTCGCACCTCCAGTGGGTATGACACTATATGGGTAATCATTGATCGTCTTACAAAATCAGCTCACTTCATTCCGATTCGCGAGGACTTCAAGAACGAGAAGTTAGCTCGTATCTACATCAGCGAGATCATAAGCCGTCATGGTGTACCTTTAAGCATCATTTCAGACCATGATGGTCGTTTCACTTCACGAACATGGCAAGCCGTACAAGCCGCTTTGGGTACACGATTAGATCTCAGTACCGCTTTTCATCCTCAGACTGATGGGCAATCTGAACGCACCATCCAAACTCTTGAAGACATGCTTTGAGCATGTGTCATAGACTTCAAAGGGAATTGGGACGCTCATCTACCATTAGTTGAATTTTCGTACCACAATAGCTATCATTCGAGTATCGGCATGGCTCCTTTTGAAGCTTTATATGGTCGTAAGTGCCGATCACCAGTATGTTGGCACGAAATTGGAGAAGCACAAATCACCGGTCCAGAATTAATTCAAGAAACAACAGACAAGATCCATCAAATTCGAAACAATCTTCTAGCGGCACAAAGTCGTCAAAAGAGTTATGCAGACAAACGACGAAAGCCCTTGGAGTTTAACATTGGTGACCAAGTACTTTTAAAAGTATCACCATGGAAGGGAGTGGTTCGTTTTGGCCAGAAGGGAAAGCTAGCACCACGCTACGTAGGACCTTTCAAGATACTCGAAAGAGTAGGACCTGTAGCATACAAGCTTGACCTACCAGAAGAGCTCAACAGAATTCATCCCACATTCCACGTATCAAACTTGAAGAAGTGCCCGCCGATGAAAACCTCCATATTCCTCTAGAAGACATTCAGATCGATGAATCTATGCACTTCATTGAAAGACCAGTAGAATCATGGACTTCGGAGAGAAGCGTTTAAGACGAAGTCGTATTCCAATTGTCAGGGTACGTTGGGAGTCGAAATGAGGACCTGAGTTTACTTGGGAACGTGAAGACTCAATGCGCGAGAAATACCCACATCTTTTTCCTGTCACCACTACTACTTAAATTTCGGGACGAAATTTCTAAAAGTAGGGGATACTGTAACATCCGTCGAAAAACGGGTTTCCAAACCCGCTTCGTTTATTAATCAAATATCCAATTATAAAATTTCATTCCGTATTTATGGTCAATATTAATTTTAAGCAATACATATTTAATAAACATATTAGAATTTAAAAACTATAATTATTAAAAAGTAAAAATAAGTGATTAAAAAATAAAAATCAAGCTGCCGGGTTTCGAACCCGGGTCAGCCGGTCACCAAACAACCACAACACCACTCCGCCACCCGCTGTCTTTTGTCAATATAATGAAACAATTAATACTTATAATAAAACTCGAAATCAAATTCAGTAATCAGCGCGCCCAATCCGCAGTCGCCGGAATTACCGACGATTTCGCGAGACTTCGACCGTTTCCTTTGACTGACGTGTGTATTAACTTCGACATTGATTATAACCGATGTCTAATCCCGCAATCTCAGTCATAACCGCCGGAAAAGTTTTGACCACGAATCAAGATCAAATTCGGACTCGATTCATTCTGTTTCTTCCCTATAAATACACACCCAAGTCTCTGGTAACCTTTTGCTCAAAATCGCACAATTTATCGAAGTCTTAGCAACTCGCCGGAGAAATTCTGCACTCGCCGGACTTTCACCGGAAAACCGAGACTTACATCAAATCGGTAAATTTCTCGATTTCTTTCGTTTTCAATCCATTTAGGCATATACTAACTTCAATCCTTCAACCAGAATCGGTTCCAGACGACGTTGCCAGAAATTCTGCACTCGCCGGAAAATCTCTGAAAATTCCGAAATCGCACTGTAAATCGGTACAATCATCTAAACCCCCTGATATCTCTTGTTTAGTCACTTAATTTCACAACTATTGATCAAACCTGTTAATTGATCCACTCAGACGGAATTCACAAATCAGAGCCGACGACCCTTGCCGGAATTCTGAGAAAATCATCCTGTTCGGTACTTTCGAATCCGTAACTCTCTTTATCCATTACGTTTCAATCAATTATACGTTTGACGAACGATTTAAACAAGAACAGTCGAACATATTTGTCGGTGTCTTCATGAGTGAAGAAGACGAAGTCGAACTTTGTGTATAAGTTTAATTAAAACAGGATATTAAACCAGGTTAGACACACGTGCAATCACACAGCGCACGTCAGAGTTCGAACCTTACAACGCACCGACTTTCCGACTTAAAACCAAAGTTTTTAAAACTGAATCAGATCAAGTCACTGTAAGTTTATAAGAATAATATAAACCATAAGTTAAACAGATTAGACACACAGCTCAACTGGTTGGGCTGTGCGCTCACAAACCGAAGGACCCGGTTCGACTTAGGGTCCCTGCAACCGGTTCGACATATAAACCCTTTTTAATATAAACCAAATAAAGTAACATTTAAATAGTATATAAGTATAATTAAAATCATATATATTTCGGGTTAGACACGTAGCTCAGTTGGTAGAGCTGCGTGCACGCGTACGAGAGGTCCCGGGTTCGAACCTCACTCAGCGCACCATTAAACCACTGTCCAACCGGTCAACGTCAACGGTCAACAAAAGTCAAAAAAATTTATTTTTTATTTATTTATTTAATTTAAAAATGAATTAAAAATACTTAAAAATAA
This sequence comes from Scalesia atractyloides, assembly GCA_947069175.1. NCBI lineage: Eukaryota > Viridiplantae > Streptophyta > Magnoliopsida > Asterales > Asteraceae > Scalesia > Scalesia atractyloides. Next base: position 38,857,675 of record CAMTDV010000014.1, on the reverse strand, counting down.
TATTTTTAAAGTTAGAAAATGACCTTAAACTCACAAAATAAATCTAAAAATCCTATTAAAATTGTTAATTAAAAGTATTAGTCTCAAATAAAATCCAATTATTTACCGAACCATTTCGTTATTATTTTAGGTTAGTTCTTCCTCGTCGATCAAATCCCAAAACTCGTGCGCATCCAACATCATCAAAAGAACGCACCCAATGTGAGTGATCTCTACCAATTCCCCGTTTTAATCACATTTTTGGGGTGTATCATGTGTCGCTTATTATTTATTATATTTAAACACTTGTGATCCATCATATCCGTGATCAAATGTGTATTCAATATGTATCAATTGTTGTGTGGATTATGTTTAGATTAAAGTTATCATTTTCAGTACATGCATTTCATTAGGCCCATAGCTCCCCGTGGGAGACGGGTTGAGTACAGGTGCCTCATTCGATCGGCTCCGTTTGATTGAGCCTTGATCTCACATACATCATCATACATTTCATACGATCGGCTCCGTTTGATTGAGCATTGATCTTACAATACATTATCATTCATGTCATATACTCATTCAAGGTGGTTTGTGATTGTTTGTTTATATATGTTGCTCACATATGAATATTGCACAACTTTTCAATATTAAATACAACAAGAAATCAATAACAATGTTTTTAAACAGGTTAACTCGCCAACTTTTGTTGACCCAAAATTTCCCCCATTTTACACATGATACAGGTGATCCAGTTGAGGCAAGAAACACATAGGGGGCCTAGAAGAATAAATCAGTTTAAGCTTTGGATAGTTTTACTTAGTTTCATATCCTTATAATTGTATGAATTTGATTTTAACATTTAAGTTGTAATTTGAATTTAATAAATATGAAACATTTTAGTAAACATCATGAGCTTTGGTGATAACCCAATTATGCCCCGACTCTTATTCCGCTGCGTGTCGGGGTGTGACATAGACAATGAGTTGCTAGCTATGTCACACAAAGTGTGCAAATTATGAAAACCTGAGGTTTTGTTGGAGAACCAGTATCGATCGAAGATCGACAGGTTAAGAAGCTCCTAAGGAAACATGTGCCTATTGTAAAGGTCAAATGGGATGCTCGACGAGGTCCCGAGTATACATGGGAGGTCGAGTCCACTATGCACAAATGTACCCCTATCTTTTGAATAAATCTCGAGGTCGAGATTTCTTTTAAGGGGTGAGGATGTAACACCCTGTGTTTTTATGTCCTATAAAATTTTGACATGTGTCCCGCTGATCCTCGTATGCCGTGTGCTAGAGGAGAGGGACTAAAAATCGCCAACATGTTATTTTTATAACCTCTGAGGGTGAATATTAAAGTCGAGGGGTTGAACGTGTCAACATGCTTAATCTATGCCTCTGAGTGACCTTTTAACGAACTCGGAGCTTATTATGTTCGGTTACACTCCCGAGAGTGCTAAGCAGGAGCCATATTGAATAAACATGCTTTTATGTTGAAATATGGGAGTTTGGAGAAGTTCGAGGGCCAAAATGGAAATTTTGTAAATCGACATCTCAGGCGCCACGTGCCAGGAACCTGGATCCCGCTGACGTGACGAAGTCAGTCCAGAACAGTGAGCGTATTCGTGCTGCCACCTCTCAAACCACCTACACTCTCTCAGCTCGAAACCATTAACTCAATTCCGGTTTTGGACACCTCCTAGCACACCTGGAGTGATCTCTAATGTTCCCATAAAACTTGCTCAATCCTAGATCATTCACTTCAAGTATAAATAGAGGTGTTCATCACCATAATTCCTTGCACCATTTCCATTCTTTCTTCCTATCTCTCAATCTTGGAAGTTCTGACAATTGGGAACATCATCTGAGTTCTCTTCATCCCCTAGGACCACTTGTAAGTGTTCAATTCGGGCTAGTTCAGTTTTATAGGCTTTTAAGCCAAAAGTCAAGCGTTATCATAATAACGCTTTGACTTTCAGTTTGGACCATTTTGGTCCAGCCATTGTTCGAGGCGAACATGGCTACATGATCGTAATTCGGTAGGTGTTAATCCCTCAAAATGGCACCTCCTAAGAATCACGTTTGCTTGGTCAATTGACGAGCCAACATATTAACGTTTTAAAAAGTCAACGGGCCAGTTTTTGAAATAATTACGATCTGAGTTTAGAGGTGTTCTAAAATATATTTTATCATTTAAACAACTTAGTAATAATTATTAGAACATGTGTAAACATGTTCGGCTCGTCAATTCTAGTTTTAGGGTCGGTTCGCAACCAAAAGTCGCGAAGTTTGACTTCTGCGTTGACTTTCGGTTATGAACCGAGTTAGACTAGTATGCTACTGATTTAAGGTCCTGTTATGATCGTATTATGATGTAGCATAACCCTCTGAGGTTAAATTACATGGTCATAATAGTAATCCGAGTTTTTTGCAAGTTTCCGCAAATATGCCATACTTTGACTATTTTGCCATTTTATTTAAAAATGAAGTTTTAAACACCAATGAACTTGCAAATGATTTAGGTACTGATATGTTAACATGTTTAACATATTTGATGTTACAATCAACCATATACGAGTTTTCATATAATATCGTAACATACGCTTTAAAGTGACCGAAAAGCCCTTTTTGCGCATAGAATGATTTTAAATATAATCTATCATACCAAACTCATTACCTACTGATATAATATCATTATTAGAATATATTGGGTATCATTTCAGTTTATAAACTGAGTTTACGCATAAGATCTTGTATTACGCTCTTAAATGACGATAACGCCCTTACGGCACCTAAAATGGTTTTTAATCATGATTTTCATAGAAAACCTTTTACATACTGATGTGTTATACTAAATAACATATTTTAAACATATAAACCAGTTCATAACATCTGTTTTCACAAAACATCGCAAATATCGTCATTTAACGAGTTTAACGCCTTTCCAGCGCGTAGCATGGTTTCAAACCATATTTACCAACCAAGACTTGTTACCCACTGATTTTAGAACTCATTTAAAATATTTTTACAGCGGTTACATGTTATAAACTAAGAATCCCAAATACGCTTTCGAAACTTAGTGTGAAATTACCAAAATACCCCTTCAGAGCATAGTTTGGTCTTAAACTATAAAACACACATATATTTGATATCCTACTAATATTATATCAATATAAAGTATTTTCACAGAATGTTTATGGTCGAAACATCAGATTATATGCAAGTTCCTTTTATACGTTGCTAAATGACCAAAACGCCCTTATAAGGCATTGTTTGATTTTAAAACCTTAACGGGCACACAAGTTGATATCCTACTGATATTATAACTTGTTTAAAGTATATTGGCATATGGAACTTGTTCATGACTCATCCGGTTACCCGGTTTCGCTTATATGCGTAAGGTTAAGCTTATGTAACTAATTTACGTAATTTAACCGAAACGGGCTTAACCTTATCATTTTATATTCAAATTCCAGAATGTTAATAGTTTACCCATATTATACAAGTCCACGTACTTGTCGGGTTTAAACTACATCCTATTCCGGCCATCGCTTAGTCAAGCGTATGTACCATTTTTTATATTTTAAGCTAGCTGATCTAAGTCTATGACTTAAATAAGATCCGTTAGCATTCTAATTGGTTATTTATACCATCATTCCAGACTAGAGCCTTTCGCTAAATTGTACCTACGCTTAAGTGCGGGGTGTAGGCATACACCTGACATATGCGAAATGGTTTAAATAAATAATTTTATAACCCAATACGGGTTTACCCAATGTGGGTGTTCCCAATAAGGGAATAAGTTATAATTTTATAACCCAATATGGGTTTTCCCAATAAGGGAATAAGTGGTGTGTCGGTTAATCATGAACCGGCATAGATTCCGGTCCCGATATGTATTGTCAAGTTATGTAAAACTGATAACATGAGATATAGTTTATCCCAAGTATAAAAAGATTCTTCGTGCCTTGTGCACCTAAATCAATTTTGAAAAGGTTTTCAAAATGTGTTAGTTGATTGTATTTACCAGTGTAAACTGACGTATTTTCAAAATAATTAAGTACAGGTACAAATACGTAAATAGGCTGGAAGCTGCTTAGTAGCAACATAAGAGGATCTTGCAAGTCCTTAGATGTGCCCAAAGTCTGTTGAACATCTTTTGTGTATATTTTCGATCCGCCTGTGGATCTTTATTACGAGCCATTGTATTTGATCTTTGAACCTTTCGTCTTGTAATAATATTTTCAAATTCTAGTCTTCCACTGTGCTCTTCTGTATTACTTGTATTGTATGGTAATAATGATATCAACATATGTCACGATACTCCCCATCCGGGCCCACCGGGTTATACGTGGAAATCGGGGTGTGACAGGTTGGTATTAGAGCCAACGTTTGAGCGAATTAAACACTAGCCTTTTGTGTTTAATCTCAAATGACACAGTAGCATATTCCTTATACCTTCTGAGTCTAGACTTGACATAGGAATGCTCTCATCCCTGTTAAATAAATCTTGCTTTGATTTTATGTAATTCAGAAACAAGTCGCCAAGCAAAGAAGCCATTGGTGAAAATTCTTCTCATCCGAAGCCACGGAATGCTATGCTTCGTACCGCGGCTAAGTTAAGCATGCGACCGATTTGGAGGAAGGACTTTATATAAACTTATTCTTAAACCCAAACCTATTGAAACCTTAAACTAGACTTCAGAGTCCATACCGGAGGTCCCTGAGTCTCCAACTTCAAAGATAATACCAGTGGGTACTTATGATCCATATTTCGTACATCCGAGTTTTTGGAATTCCAAAATTGGATTATGATTATCAAACTCCAATCCGTGATCTATTTTATTCTTTAACGATTGAATCCTTAGATTTTACTTTTACAACAAATCCCGATTCGGAGTTATTACAATTTCTATTAAAACCTTTGTGTCAAATGCCATACGTGGCAAGCCAAGAAGAGAAACAACAAGGAATGAATTAAAGGAAATTCTGGAAAATCCTTCTTTCAATTATATTCTATTTTCCTTTGCGTCCTTATGTGGACATTCTATTCTGTTTAGTCCCTGGTGGACATTTGTTTATTATAGTCCTTATATGGACCTATCCTTCGATTTAAAGTCACTGTGTGGACATCTGTTTCAAATAGTTCCTCCGTGAACATATTATCTCATTATAAGTCCCTTGTGGAAATGTTATTTCTTATAGTCCCTATATATGGACTTATCATATTTATTTTAGTCCCTTTGTGGACTTGTGTTGCTTTTAAGTCCCTGCATGGACAAATTAGTATTAAAAGTACTGTTTAAAGCGCAACTAATTTCCTAATGATTAAGGGAAAGAATTTTGAAGTTATTATCATTATAATATATGTATTTCATTACATCCTTGTTTAAGTGATCGTCTCAATTCTAATTCAACTTTACCGATCCGCGAAAAAAAATCAAAAGATATTCTTGATGGTTTACCCTAGCCAAGTGACAAGACCACGTTAATTAGCAATTTTGGTAGTTAAGGATGACTAGCCCTTCTACCATGATAGTTAAGGAAGATCATCCCTTTTATCCAGAGGTGGTGAACTATGTTCAAGCCTCCATGCCTTTATGGTCAATATGATCATGGCTACATTGATAAACAATTTTAAGACAATTATTCTTTATTAACATTAAGTAATGTTAATACTCCTGATAGTGTGACTTGAGGAACCACACTAGTTATCTGGGTTAAGGACTATGTCCAAGCCTAATAAAGCCTTATGATCAAATTAGATCCTGGCTAGCATCATCAGTGCGATGATCATAACATCCATTAGTGATGCAGTGCTTTCGAGCCATAATTTAACATCAATTAGAGGTGTTTCTCCTACGGGCTATATCATCAATTACGATAACGACAATTGTGGTCTACGACCCCCTGTCCAAAGGTAATGAACTATGATTCAAGCCTTAAAGCCTCTTGATCAATAAGATCACAGCTTATGTATCTTAAAAAATGTCTTTGTGACGAGGCCTCGTGCCGTATTTTAATGTCCTTTGTGACAAGCTTACGACTACTTAAAATATCATTATGACAAAGACAAATGTGACTCTATGATCCACTGTCCCATAAATTCATGGACCTTGTCCAAATTATATTTTGCCTATATAGTCGATTGAGACTTGGGTCAGTATATATTAATAACACCCTTACTAGTGATAAACCCGAATAATTGTGACAATGAGCACAAGGGCGAAGGATTTATATATCCAAGTTTATAAGCCTAAATGGTTGGATAATACCATGGATAACATATGAAGTATATATATTTCGATAGTATCGAAACATTAAAATGGCTCACTCCAATGGTGCAAGTAGCCGTCACAATGATAGTGATCACAATAATTCAAACATAGTCATCAATGAAGACGACTTCCAGGCTCGCATAGATGCAGCCGTAGGAAAGGCTATGGAAAAAGCCTTTGAAAAGTTTAAAGAGTCGAGTGCTACTCGCTCTAAAACTGTATCTAAACAACTCTCGAAACCACCTTCCTCTGATAAGAAGGAGAGTTCTGTACACTCCTCTAATGTGAGGAACGAAGTTAAGAAGCAGGAATTCTTGATAAGGACCATTCTTCCAAGGATGGTTGTTCGTATAAGTACTTCGTCTCGTGCAAGCCACGAGACTTTGATGGAGAAAAAGGGGCTGTTGAAACCCTAAGGTGGTTAGATGAGATGGAAACAGTGGTTGATATCAGCGGCTTGCTGATAAGGATGTTGTTAAGTTCGCATCCCAGTCCTTCAAGGGCAATGCCCTAATCTGGTGGAAGGCTTTGATGCAGTCATCGGGGAAGGTGCACTTATATAATTTGGGATGGTCCAAGTTTGTGGATCTAGTTAAAGACACCTACTGCCCACCTCATGAGGTGGAAAAGATAGAAACGGAATTCCTAGCTCTGTCGATGAAAAACCTTGATTGTAGGAAGTTTGTTACCGACTACGACTCATATTCTAGATTGGTGCCATATCTAGTTACCCCGGAACCCAAATCATTGCGTGTTTTATTAATGGGTTGGCTCCGGGATAAGGGCTTGGTTAAGGCTGTTCAGCCTAACACTTACAAATCAGGTGTTGAGCTATCTCTTTCCCTCACTCAAGATTATGTGAGGCGAATGTCAGTCGAAGGCTGACAAGGATGGGAAAAGGAAACGAGAGGAGGAAAACTCCCAGAAATCTAAGAAAAAGGGCAAGCCTGGATCCAATAAAAACCAGCAAGAATCTGATAAAAAGCCTATGTGCGAGACCTGCAATAGAAGGCACTGGGACAGTGTCGAAATGACCAAAAGCCTAAGCAATGTGGAATTTGCAAAAGAACTGGTCATCAGTCCCATGAATGTAGGGACATCAAGAATGCAGTCTGCTTTAGTTGTGGCGAGCAAGGACACATTAGTACCAATTTCCCTAAAGCTGCCAAAGAAGGGGCAGCTAAGCCGGGAAAGGCTAATAAAGGAAATGCCTGAAATTACCTGAGGAATGTCGTAAGCAGCATATATCATAGTGCCATCAGGCACATTCCTTATCATTACTCAAGGATATGTTTGCTAAGATTCCTGTTTTAATTCAGGCACTAATAAGTCTTTCATAAACCATAAGTCCAGAAAACTTTTATATATATTCATGAGAACTCCAGATATTAAGTATAAGATAGAACCTACCGATGAAATCATAGAAATCACTTCTTCCTATTCTTGATGGATGTTCTTATCCATAAAAATCAATCATGCTCTTCCTTCGGTTGAAGTACGACAAATTCTTATTATTATTAGTATTTATTTATAACTTATTTTATTTATTTATCTCATTGATTTCTATTGACTACGAATGTCAAACTAGTTCGATAAAAGCGCCATATGATAATGGGCAGTATCTTAGTGTGTCCCATAGATTGCTTTCATGCCTGATCAACATGAAGGTTTAATGCATGGAACCACTAGGATCTCCCAACAGTCATATTGTACTAAAATCAGCGAACGGTATTCAAGGAGATATTCTATATCGAAATTGCTTAAGTAGAAGTTTCTACACAAAGCATCCTAGTAATCAATAGTCGAGTTGTCATTTTAGGGCACAACTGGCGTTAGATGAACCAAAAGCTGAGGATTTAGACTACCTCTATAATCTCCATTTACCCTGATAAGTTTCTGGAAGAAAGGCTTGTACAGCCTAGCTTGTCATCTAGGAGTTCCGATATTGTTTGTTAAGGAAGACGGTTCGATGAGGTTATGCGTTGATTACCACAAGCTTAACAAAGTAACGATCAGGAATCGTTATCTGCAGCCCAGGATTGACAATTTGTTCGATCAATTACAAGGGTTAGCTATTTCTTTAAGATCGTTTGGGTGGTAGTGGCAATGACCATCTTACCCTAGTTAAGTTTACCTGAAATATTCTATATAAGCATAAAGGCTACTCCTTTGGAGGCCTTGTATGGGAGAAAGTATCAAACACTGTTTATGGAACGGAAGTTGGAGAGACCCAACTAATAGGAAATGAGATTGTCATAAAGGCGACAGATAGAATCAGACAAATCTGTGATCGCCTCAAAGTTGCCCATGATAGACAGAAGAGTTACACCAACTAGAGGCGCAAATCTCTTAAGTTCCCAATATGGGATAAGGATTTTATGAAGATATCAGTATGGAAAGGTGTGGTATACCTCAGTTAGGAGGGCAAGTTAGGTCCTAGATATGAGGGACCATTCAAGATAATCGAATATGTCGAATCTCTAGCTTCAAGCTAGTTTACTTGAGAAACTCAGTGGAATTCACAAGGTGTTCCACGAATGCAATTTAAAGAAAAGGCTAGACAATGAGTTGCTAGCTAAGTCACATAAAGTGTGCAAATTAATGAAAACCTGAGGTTTTGTTGGAGAACCAGTATCGATCGAAGATCGACAGGTTAAGAAGCTCCTAAGGAAGCATGTGCCTATTGTAAAGGTCAAATGGGATGCTCGAGGAGGTCCCGAGTATACATGGGAGGTCGAGTCCACTATGCGACAAATGTACCCCTATATTTTTGAATAAATCTCGAGGTCGAGATTTCTTTTAAGGGGGTGAGGATGTAACACCCTGTGTTTTTACGTCCTATAAAATTTCGACACCTGTCCCACTGATCCTCGTATGTGTGTGCTAGACGAGAGGGACTAAAAATCGCCAACATGTTATTTTTATAACCTCTGAGTGGTGAATATTAAAGTCGAGGGGTTAAACGTGTCAACATGCTTGATCTATGCCTCTGAGTGACCTTTTAACGAACCCGGAGCTTTGTGATGTTCGGTTACACTCCCGAGAATGCTAAGCAGGACCATATTGAATAAAACATGCTTTTATGTTGAAATATGGGAGTTTGGAGAAGTTCGGGGGCCAAAATGGAAATTTTGTAAATCGACATCTCAGGCGCCACGCGCCAGGGACCTGGTATCCCCGCGCGACGCGCAGGAGAGGTCAGTTCGCAGAAACAGCATGCCAGCCGCTGATCTGCATGCTTGGCCACCTCTCAAACCACCTGCACTCTCTCAGCTCGAAACCATTAACTCAATTCCGATTTTGGACACCTCCTAGCACACCTGGAGTGATCTCTAGTGTTCCCATAACACTTGTCTCAATCCTAGATCATTCACTACAAGTATAAATAGAGGTGTTCATCACCATAATTCCTTGCACCATTTCCATTCTTTCTTCCTATCTCCCAATCTTGGAAGTTCCTGAGCAATTGGGAACATCCCTGAGTTCTCTTCAGCCCCTAGGACCACTTGTAAGTGTTCAATTCATGGCTAGTTCAGTTTTATAGGCTTTTAAGCCAAAAGTCAAGCAGTTATCGTAATAACGCTTTGACTTTTGATTTGGACCATTTTGGTCCAGCCATTGTTCGAGGCGAACATGGCTACGTGATTGTAATTAGGTAGGTGTTAATCCCTCAAAAGGGCACCTCCTAAGAATCACATTTGCTTGGTCAATTGAGAGCCCAACATATTAACGTTTTAAAAAGTCAACGGGTCAGTTTTTGAAATAATTACTGATCTGAGTTTAGAGGTGTTCTAAAATATATTTTATCATTAAACAACTTAGTAATAATTATTAGAACATATGTAAACATGTTCGGCTCGTCATTCCAGTTTTAGGGTCGGTTCGCAACCGAAAGTTCGAAGTTTGACTTCTGCGTTGACTTTGGGTTATGAACCGAGTTAGACTAGTATGCTACTGATTTAAGGTCCTGTTATGATCGATATTATGATGTAGCATAATCCTCTGAGGTTAAATTACATGGTCATAATAGTAATCCAAGTTTTTTGCAAGTTTCCGCAAATATGCCATACTTTGACTATTTTGCCATTTTATTTAAAAATGAAGTTTTAAACACCAATGAACTTGCAAATGATTTAGGTACTGATATGTTAACATGTTTAACATATTTTGATGTTACAATCTGACCATAAACCGAGTTTCATATAATATCGTAACATACGTTTTAAAGTGATCGAAAAGCCCTTTTTGCGCATAGAATGATTCTAAATATAATCTATCATACCAAACTCATTACCTACTGATATAATATCATTTTGGAATATATTGGGATATTATTTCAGTTTATAAACTGAGTTTACGCACAAGATCTTGTATTACGCTCTTAAATGACGATAGCGCCCTTACGGCACCTAAAATGGTTTTTAATCATGATTTTCATACAAAACCTTTTACATACTGATGTGTTATACTAAATAACATATTTTAACTATATAAACCTGTTCGTTACATCTGTTTTAACAAAACATCGCAAATATCGTCATTTAACGACTTTAACGCCTTTCCAGCGCGTAGTATGGTTTTAAACCATATTTACCAACCAAGAATTGTTACCCACTGATTTTATAACTCATTTAAAATATACATGTTATAAACTCAGAATCCCAAATACGCTTTCAAAACTATGTGTGAAATTACCAAAATGCCCCTTCAAAGCATAGTTTGGTCTTAAATATAAAACACACATATATTTGATATCCTACTGATATTATATCATAAATAAAGTATTTTCACAGAATTTTTATGGTCGAAACATCAGATTATAGCAAGTTCCTTTTATACGTCGCTAAATGACCAAAACTCCCTTAAAAAGGCATTGTTTGATTTTAAAACCTTAACAGGCACACAAGTTGATATCCTACTGATATTATAACTTGTTTAAAGTATATTGGCATATGGAACTTGTTCATGACTCATCCGGTTACCTGGTTTCGCTTATATGCGTATGGTTAAGCTTATGTAACTAGTTTACGTAATTTAACCGAAACGATTTTAACCTTATCATGTTTATCTCAAATTCCAGAATGTTAATAGTTTACCCATATTATACAAGTCCTCGTACTTGTCGGGTTTAAACTACATCCTATTCCGGTCATCGCTTAATCAAGCTATTGTACCATTTTTGATATTTTAAGCTAGCCGATCTAAGTCTATGACTTAAATAAGATCCTTAGCATTCTAATTGGTTATTTATACCATCATTCCAGACTAGAGCCTTTCGGTAAATTGTACCTACGCTTACTTAATTGGATACGGCTGTGCTTATTTTCTTTCTTATTTTAAAAGGATTGCTAAGCTCAGGTAAATACTCTTAACCTATTTTCCCTATACGGGCTTGGGATACAGTAAATTATTACCGCATGGTCGGGCATGGGATTCGAAGACCTATGTGTGGGAAATTCAAATAACCCATTTTGATTCGTATTGCTTGACTTAAACATTTGGGGTTAATGCGACCGTATCCTGGATATCCTTGACTCATTTAATTGTAAGTGGCCACGACCTAAGCGCGGGGTGTAGGCATACACCTGACAATGCGAAATGGTTTAAATAAATAATTTTATAACCCAATACAGTTTACCCAATGTGGGTGTTCCCAATAAGGGAATAAGTTATAATTTTATAACCCAATATGGGTTTCCCAATGAGGGAATAAGTGGTGTGTCGGTTAATCATGAACCGGCATAGATTCCGGTGCCGATATGTATTGTCAAGTTATGTAAAACTGATAACATGAGAAATAGTTTATCCCAAGTATAAAAAGATTCTTCGTGCCTTGTGCACCTAAATCAATTTTGAAAAGGTTTTCAAAATGTGTCGGTTGATTGCATTTACTAAACTGACGTATTTTCAAAATAATTAAGTACAGGTACAAATACGTAAATAGGCTGGAAGTTGCTTAGTAGCAACATAAGAGGATCTTGCAAGTCCTTAGCTGTGCCAAAGTCTGTTGAACATCTTTTGTGTATATTTTCGATCCGCCTGTGGATCTTTATTACGAGCCATTGTATTTGATCTTTGAACCTTTCGGCTTGTAATAATATTTTCAAATTCTAGTCTTCCGCTGTGCTATTATGTGTTACTTGTATTGTATGGTAATAATGATATCAACATAGGTCACGATACTCCCCATCCGGGCCCACCGGGTTATACGTGGAAATCGGGGTGTGACAGGTCATGTTGTAAAAGCGCTACATGATGAGTCTCTGAGCCTAACTTCTGTTAGTTTGACCGTTAAGTCAGAGGGTATTTTGATAATTTGACCATACTAAAATTAGAAAAAACAAAAAGCAAAATTTTCATCTTGGGGACTCGATCTTACAGGCCCAAGATTCTTCAGGGACGCAAATTGCAGTTTATTCTTTTTTATTTATTTTTTAAACGTAAACTTCATTAAAAACGCACTAACACACACTACATAATTACAAATTTAAACTAATTATCCCAAATGATTTTTTTAACCTAGACCTGTTTTTATACCAAATAAAACCAACCGTCTTCACTTTGCTTATAATGTCTTTGTCCCTAACTTATACACACAGCACAAACATTCAAGTTACATACACATATACAATTACATACAGATACAATGTTAGATTTGATGGCATGGCAGTTAGACGCGACAATGGGTTGGTGGTAGCCGGAGGCAAGGGTAGTTTTGTAGTAGTTTGGTGGCAACTGGAAGCGGTGATGGTTGGGAGACAACTGGAAGCGATAGTGGTCGGTCGTGCGGGTGGTGGGTGAAACTGATGGTCATCATGCCAGTGAAAAATGGAAGCGGGGCGGTAGAATAAAAGTGAGCAAGTTTTTATCTTGTTTTAACATGAAATCATCGATGGATTTATCGACGCCAAATCCGTCACATATTCCCTCAATGATGGACCTGACTTGCCATGCCATATGTTAGTTTAGGTTACACAAAGTGACATTAGGTAAAAACTAGCCCGTTCAATGGGTTAAGATATGTATTTGATTATTTGTAAACTTTTACGCTTTAACGAGCCTTATCATATGTTAGTTGGCTAATTTATGTTACACAAAGCCACGTTAGGTTATAATAAGCCATTTTATAGATATTAACTATATATTAATTAACTATATATTAATTACCAACATAGGTTGCACTCATAAGTTTACTATTCAATTTTAAGACCAAGGGGTGCATGTCATTTAGTTGCTTACACTAATATGTTGATGTCTTTTCTTTGTTTCCTTTTTTTATAGTTTCACAAGCTCTATATACAAGTTTTTATTGTATGTGATATATTTTATTTTTTTTCTTTTGGAGTATTAGTAAAATATAAAAAATCATTATGGTTTAATTTAAATTTTAATAAACATTACACTTTTGTCAATTCATTTAACAACTACTATTATTATCATATTAATTCATATGCGCTTCAATAATAGTTGTTTTTAATTGGTTCAGTTTTCATTATTCATTTTTACAACATACTAATTTTTCAGGTAGTGCTATTAATATCTACGTTTAATGTAAGTTTCGTTTAAATTGAAGTTCCACGTGATAATATACAAGTTATCTAAGCATATACGAACAAGTCATTAAAGTTCTTCTAAGTTTTTTCTATTTTTTTACGTGGATTTACTTATCGTTTCGACTTAGTTATCCTTCTTTTTGATAATGTTTTACGTTTCGCTCTTAACCTGGTGAGTTAACACGCCACAACGCGCGCGCGTAGTTCAAAGTTTTATGTCTATTTTTTAATCGATTTAATGGTGCCCCGCCGCAATGTGCGCGGGTCCTAAGAGCTAGTTACATTACATATATAATACAAATATTTTTATATCACGTTACATATCAATATATGACATAAAAAACAAAAAACTTTTATGCTCATTACATATCCTAAGCTATTGTTACATTTCAAAACCTTAATTTGAAAGACGAAGAGTAGAAGAACATCATAGGCTATATTAATAATTTCCTACAATTGAGCATAGCAGGTGTTGATCGTACATCGCCTCCATGTAGTTATAAGTCCACTCATCAACACACAAATTTTGAGCACTTAATTCCCACACCACTAATTACAACATACTAGTTTTATTAAATTTAACAAAGAGACTACAACTTATGTGAAAAAAAAAAAGATTTGGAAGTAGAAAAAAAACAATTGTAATTGTATGTTTCGAACAAAAAACGAAACCGGCTACCATTTATGGTTTTGAAATGGTAAATTTGGATTGCCATTTTATAACATCCTGAATATTTTAACGTTAAAAAAAATAAGAAATTTTTGAATATTTTAACGTTAAAAAAAAAAGAAATCCTGAATATTTTAACTCACTAATCTGTTAGTGATAGTCTTGATTTTTATGTCTTAGGGTATCCTTCCATGATTACTAACGACTAATTATATTTTTTCATTTTTTATAGAAGCATTGTTGGTCCCTGGTAATTACCGACGAACGACAACCTTGGCAATACTCATTCTTCTGGCCCTCTCGTGTAAATAATAACACTTGTCAAGATACTAATGCTTTTAAATAATATATAAACACTATTGATGTTTACTTATTCAACATATGTGATCTTATATAATACTATATTATTAACCATGTCTTTACATGTATGGTTTATTTATATACATGTACTATGTATTATACTAGTGTTATCCGCCGCACGTGTTGCGGCTAAACCAAATATTTCTTACTTTAATAACATGTACGTATTTATTTGGTTAGTTATACATGCTACTTATAACATGATATCAAAAAAGATACACTGAGTTAACCAAGTAAAGAAAAAACTATCATAGTTATGATTAAAAAAAAAACTAAAACGACGGCAAGCGTGTAATTTGGAGTGGGGGCAAAACAATAATTTGTCAGGACCAATTAGCGAGTGCTAGGCAGCTGTTTGATATGAATAAAAACTAAATTAAGTCAACCAAATAAAATAAAACAAAATAAAACACTATCATAGTTTTCCAAAAAAAAATGATGAAAAGATTGCAATTTTTAGCTGGGGTAAAATCGTACTTTGAAAATGGAGGTAAAATAATATTTTGATCTGAGGGCAAAAACATATTTTTATTTTGAAAATGAGGGCAAAATCGTAATTTTTTTACTGAGGGCAAAGTGGCAAACAAAAATTTTATTTTGAACTGGGGGCGAAATTGTTAGTTTTAATCTGGGAACCAAATTGTAATTTGGCAGGACTGTAGCTGGGAGCAAAAGTATAATTTTCTTTAAACTAGGGCAAAATCGTATTTTTTAACAGATGGCAAAATCGTAAATTTAAGCTGGGGGGGCAAAGCATAAATTTAATTTCTAACTGAGGGCAATATCGTAATTTTAAACAGAGGATAAAATCGTAATTTAACAAGACTTATAAATAATTATTTTATGAAAAAGAAAAAATAAGAAAGTTGGCCGCCACTTTTGACCAACCAAATGCTTATGGTAAATTATACATAATTATTGTTTAATCATACATGGACGACTTATCCTTCATTTCAATAAATAACTGGTAAATTAAACAATATTTAATTCAATCTAAATATAATATACCGTAATTTTAAGTTTTAAGTGTTCCTTAAAAAAAGTGCAGCCATTTGGTTGACAATTCTTTTTGGCTTTGAACATGTTAGACCAAAGAAAGAACACTCCGATGTTGACTAACATTGTGAGGGGACTTATTTTAAATATTGTAACTCGTAGACAACTCGTGATTCGTCTATTTTTTTAATTAAAAAATTTCATGACTAGTCTAAAATTCTTTGAAGTGTAAGTTGTGTAACATTATATAACGTCTAAAAGCGTGAAAACAGTAAGAATATTGGTTTTGATATATGGTGTTGTTGTTAACTTAAACTAAGGATATATTGTCAAAAAATCACCCACTTGCTGCTCACATGCAAAAGACCAGACACATGCAAGTGAGATGCGCCTTGCACCATCTTTTTTAAACTATCATACTTTTTTATACGTGATTATTAAAAAAACAATTATGCCATAAAATCGAATGTTTTATTATATTTTCAACGAGTATACTATTGTTATACTTTTGAAATAAAAAAAATAGAATGAACTAGGTGTTCGTGAAAGCGGGTGTTTTTATGGAGTTTTCGAAAAACGCCATGAAAAATGTCCAAAATAAAACGCCATAAAGACACCCAATTCGCAAAACGCTAAGAAATGCTCAGTTGATAAACGCCATAAAACACCTCATTCAGAAAAGACCATGAAAAAACCAGTTAAACGTCATAAACACATCCAGTTCAGAAAAATAGCATAAAAACCCCAATTCAAAACACAATATAACAACAAAGTTAAAAATGGCATAAAAATCCATTTCATTTGTTTTCGAAAAATATATCAATAGTATACTTGTTGGAAAGTTAAAAAAAACATTGGATTTTATGGTGTATTTTAAAAAAATCACGTATAAAAAAGTTATAGATTTTTAAATATGAAGGGATAAACGACATGTGATTAGAATGTGTACCATTGTTTGAATCTTTCCATTTTACCACTCCTTGTAGTTCTAAGACTAAAGAGTATGGGAAGGGTCATTCCCAAAGGGATGAGCCGCCACGTAGGATGCCACATCTCCATCCTTTGGAGGATGACCCTCCTAGCAAAATGAGGGGTGGAGGGATGGACCTACCCCACCTTAATTAAAATTTTTTATTTATTTTATGTTTTTTGTTATTTAATTTAAAAAAAGATTTTTAAATAAAATATTTTATTAAATTAAAAAAAATAAAAACGCATTACACTGATAAAAAAATTACATAACCTAGAAAAAAAATTACGTTACCTAAAATTTATAAAAAAAGATAAATACTACTCGTGAAAAAAAAATTAACACAAACATAAATTCTACTCGTTATTGTCTTCGTCACCGCCCCCGTCGTTTACGTTGTTCCATATGTGTTCTATCAAGTCGGCTTGAAGGTTTGCATGGACGTATTCGTTGGTTAGTGAGAACAAGTTTAAATCATGTTGCCCCTGATCAACCGGGACAATATTTCCGATAGATGCATTCTCGTTATACTCACAAATCGCCCGACCTTCGTCTTCGATAATCATGTTATGGAGCAAATGCAAGCGTACATACAAAGGCGCAAAGCGTCAGCCACTGTCCCGTACGCAAGTTTCCGAATGGCCGCAGTACACTTTTATAAAGTGGTGAACCCCCGTTTGCCACGCGCATCGTATCGTAACGTGAAAAAAGGGTCGAACGCCGCCAAATCATCGGCAATCCGTGTGAATAACCGGCGATTCATCCGGAACCTACGCCTGAAAATCTCGCCATCGTATAGGGGTGCATCCGAAAAATAATCGTTCACCAATTTTTCGTACGCTCATATCTTAAATGATGAAATTACAAATAAGTTTAAAAAGGTTATTAAAGATATACCTTCACGATCTCTGTTAATCTGTTGTTGCCTAGTTCGTCTTTCAGATGAGACCTCATCCTCTTCCTCCTGTTCTTCAGCAATAATCTGAGCCGCCCGCATCACACAGTTTGCGAAAAACATCTCTCCTTCCCCGAAGACGAGGACCACCAAGAATCATTGTTAGTGAAAAAAATATTTTTTTTAAGAAAAGTTGGATATAAAAAGAGAGTGTTTTGGTTGAAAGTGGGGAGAAAACTGTGAAAAGTGGTATAAAATAGGGGAGATAGTGTGTATTTAAATTTGAAAAAAATAATTTTTTTTTAAATCGACCGTTGCCAACGTTCGAATATCGATCCATGTGCAAAAATGGAACGGCATGGGCGGCAGGGAAGAGCCGGGAGTGCCGCTACCGGGCAAGGGGGCGGTGTGGGGGTCTGGCGCCGGGCATGGCGCATGGGCCGGCCCCCATACCGATTGGTCTAAGGTTCCCGCTATTTACAAAAATGTCACCCCATCAATCTCAGCCACAAATCACAAAGATCTTGGGGCTGAGAATCGTTCTCACCGTTTCCACACTTTATAGCGTTTTCTCCAGAACCTGTTTAAAACTATATGTATATTGAGGAAAAAGTAATTTTCAAATTTAAATAACTACAGTTATTCAAAACACAATATATATAGTCCTTTAAAGCCTTCAAACCCATCAAACCTTAAATCTCTTAAAATTTTTCATTTTTCCCATCCCGCGTTGGATGAGAAAACAACTTTGGATGAAAGAGCCCCTTGTTTTTCCAAAGTATTCATCCAAACGGTTGTATAACTTAAATATTCAGCCCTTGGGTTAAGTAAAATTTTATTTTTAGCCCTTTGCAAGAATAAGTTATATGTTTGGCTTCTAGGATAAACTTGGTTACTTGAGTTTAAGAAACTAGCTTGATTTTAATTTTGAGCCTAACTGAACCAGCTCGCTATATAGTTCGGTTGAGGTCAAGCTAGTCTTGGCTTGACTCGTCAACAACAATTAAGTGTAGTGTTCCTTGCTACATCATGAGGACTCCCCTATATATGTATGTGGTATAGATCTACACACAACACACACACACACATATGTATATATATGTCACGACCCCCGACCCTACCCAGGGCGAGAGCCGCGACCAGACACACAGTAGTACCGGTATTTATTTTAAGTTTCGTAGTGGAATATTCATCAGGACCGGATGTCAGGAAAAATATCGGAGTTTTCAAAACACTACACTTTCATTTCATAAAGTGTGGAATGAAACCCATATTTACATAAAGGTTTAGGGTTAAACCCTTGATTACAAAACACGTTTTATTCAGATTTACATAGCCACTTATTCAAGCTTGAGTGCCTCCTAGCACTTTTCCTTTATTTCACAATAAATCACCTGAAACGCGTTTTAAAAACATTTGGTCAGCGAAAAATAATAGCGAGTTCATTCAAATTTTGTGAAAGACACAATGTTATAATTACAGCATTAAAGGTTTTTACATTTGTTTATTTCTTTCAATTACTGAATCAGTATTTGTCACTGGGTGGCGGTTCCGGTGACTATGGTCATATCACTCATTGGCTAACCCGTTGTCCAAAAGTGAAGATTAACAAATAGTGTATACAAAAACCCATATACCGGCAGTAATTTCAGAATACAAAAAGTTAATCACTGTAATTACAACTGGTAAAATATTTTGGGTTTTGCAAATCATTTGAGAAAAAGAGAATGACTCACATTGCTGATTTAGGTTACTAATGCTAGCCTCCTGGTCTAATATCTTGGGTTCCTAATTAAACAAACAATGCACACGTATTAGTGTATTAACTCAATTCAACTTTAATGACAACGAGATTAAAACCACAACGTGATAACAAAGTATAGCCTTATTCAGGCAACACTAAACATCCGTTGAATTGGTTTATTTATCAATCGGAAAGGGTATCGTACTAGTAATTCGGGTTATTACACTGGCTACGGGGCAGAGTTTCAAAGCTTCGGGTCTTAGAGCAGCATACCGAGAGAGAGAAAGAAAGTTCTGAGCAAATTGAAATGTCTGATTATCGTTCTATTTATAGCTGATTTCTGACTCTCTCGCGCACCGTGACAGCCACGGGCAATCCTCTCGTGGCCCGTGATAGGACCTAGCTAGGGCATAGGTGGTGTTAGTCACTGGGTAGGTCTAACACGTGGAGGACACGTGTTTGACTCGTATCTCTGGCGGCCGAGAAGGCTCTCGCGCCACGCGACAGGTAGGGGTTACCCTGTTGCGGCCCGCGAGAAACATAAAAATCAAAATTTTTGATTTTTCGTGTTGGTTTTCGTCGTACGCGTTTGGGGTTTTGGTTAGGGTTCGTTCTAGGGTGTTTTTGGGTATTGTTACAATATATATCAACATAAAAAATTAATATGTTACACTAGGTTTTCATTAGTTTTCTTATCTCAGGTAGGTTTTTAAATTAACTGCTATATATATATATATATATATATATATATATATATATAAAGGATTAAGATCATGTGAAAAGCTTTCGGATAAATGAGAAACGTTAAAAGCATTCTGGACCAAACATTTTTCCTAAGAAAAAATGTAAAACAATGCAATATTTTTAGCTAAATCACCCCTTTAGTTGTAGAAAAATAAACTAAATTAAGCCTATTTCAAATATATTTTCAAAAAAACCACCTAAAAAGTGGGTTTATTTTGATAAAAAAAATTATGTATAATTATGAGTCATGCCATTTTGCCCCTCATAGGCTTTCCATCCCTTAATCTATTTGTGATTTAAACAATTTAATTAATAAGTTCATTTAACACTAAAAATCCGAATTTTCATTTAAAAAACTTGGGGTGTTACAAGTCTACTCTCTTACAATAGGTTTCGACATGAAAACCTATTACATTTCAAATAAAACGGGCACGATTCTTTTATCTTCTCTTCTGATTCCCATGTAGCTTTTGAAGCCATTCTATGTTGCCCCTGCACCTTTACCTGTCTAATTACTTTACGGCACAACAGTTTCTCCTTCTGATTGATGATGGCTACGACCTTCTCAATGTGATTGAGTCTTTTGTCCACCTTTATGTCCATGAACAGTACATGTGTTGTTTCATCAGCCAGGCATTTCCTTAGACCCCATACGTGAAAGGTAGGATAGATCCCACTCAGTTCATCTGGTAAGTTAAGTTTTAGGCGACTTCCCCAACCCTTGCTATAATCTTGAATGATCCTTTTAATATGTGACTTAACTTACGTCTTTTGTGGAAACGGATAATCCATTTTCAAGGTGATACCTTTAACATTACTTTATATCTAACCTTGAATATCAATAGGTCGTCATTTTTTATTCACGTACAATTTATATCGGTCATGGCAGCTTTCATACGGGTTTTGATCTGATCGAACTTGTTTGAGGTTGTTTTTACAACTTCTAAGCTCCCTAAGGATTTCTACTCAGTCTCTCCCCAACAACAAACTAGAGTTCTACATCTCCTACCGTAAATTATTTCATACAGCGACATTCCAATTGCCGTGTGATATTTGTATTTGTAAGAAAGCTTTGCCAAAGGCAGATGGCTGTATCGACTCCCATCAAAGTATCAAAGTCTATGATAAAAGCACGGGGCATGTTTTTCAATGCTTAAAAGATTTCTATATATAAACAAATGAGTGGTTTCAACTTTTTTATATAGTTTAATACTATTTAAAAATATTCGTTATAGTTGAAATTGACTAGTAATTTATTTTGAGTTAGTACTAACGCATAGAATAAAAATCACCTCACTTAATTGCTTTATCAAAACAACCACAATTTATTTTATTTTATTTTATTTATTAGGTTTCTAAAGGATGTTTTAGGAAGGAGTACATGTGCTAAGAAATATGCATCTTTCGGAGTACATACATATTTTTATATAGAGAAAATTATTTTTTGAGTCCTTGTGTTCTTGGGATGTTAACCATAAGGGTATTTTAGTCATTTACAAACAAGGTACAAATTATTAATGCATACGATGTTTTTAATGCAAGATATATTTATAACTATAAATAATACAAATACACATATCACACACACCTTCACATAAATATTCTACCCAACTACCACCACCGCACCACCCCCGAACCATTGCACTGCACCACTCCCTGAACCGCACCGCACCAGCCCTGCACCACTCCCTGAACCGCACCGCATCACCCTTGCACCCCCGGCACCTCCGCACCATATACCTATTGCAAACCAAACCCAATTTCTTCTCTCTCTACAACCACCATCACCATCACCTTAACCATCATACACCACCACCACCTCCTCACCATACACCACCGCTATCACCATAACCATCATACACCACCACCACTTCCTCACCTGTAACAACCTAACTTTTCCGGTTGTTCTGCTACTACTGTTTATTCATTTGTAGCCGTTTTGTAATCCGAGAATAATGGATTAGTTATTACTAAATACATTTTCATCACACAAAATCACTGCTGCACACTTAAAAACTCTTATTACTCGCATCGCTAACACAACACGAATCGCAGAGAACTATTTTAAATAATATGCCGAGTGTGTTTGTTTGTTTGGTAACCACTCGCGCCTTCGACCTCGCTTATCAAACTAATCGCAAGCGCAGTTATTTATATGGGTTATGTAATGCCGTTTGTTATATATGTTTATATCTATTATAGTTAAACTCTCGGTTAAACGCTCGCTCGCTCACGCAACTCGCTCTATCGCATTATTTTGTTAACGCAATGCTTAATATCTCGCTAAAACGCTTAATGTACCAACACTAACAAAATCGAACGAAATCACCAAACGAAAGCAGCCAAGACACGAACCAGGCTCACTCGCACAAGTGACTACTCGTACGAGTGAACGGGCTCGCACCAAGCTTCATGGCTCGCACCAAGGACTCAACCTTACGAATGATCACTCGCATGAGTGACCATTCGCACGAGCACTCACCCGCACTGGCACACCTGCTCTCACACTTCTCCTATAATTACCACACTTCATCATTCATGCTCGCCTTGCTGTCACTCGCATGAAGCCTCCTTTATACGCTTTTCTCTGCTTCCAAGTAAGAAGATTATGATTTCCACATGAATCACAACGATTTTATACGAGATTATCTCCGTTTTCATCTAAACTTCTATGATTACGAAAATCTTCATTTTTTTCATAAAACCTTCTGTTTTTATCAAGGATTGCACTTTAACATGTATGTTTGAGCAAGCTTTGGCATCTCAAGTTAGAAAACTTAATGTTTCAAACTCACCAAGTTAAATCCTAGTAAAACTGTTTTTATACTCGATTTTTACATAAAGACGGACTAAACCGACGTATGTTTCATTCACTAGATAGTGGGACGAAACATTTTCATAAACACACTCGAAATGGATTCGAAACTACATCTATTTCAAGTGAAAACTCAGTTCCGATAGCACGAAGACGCAAGAACAGTAATTTGTGCTAACTGGACTGGCTCGCACGAACCACTCTGTGTTCGTACGGCCCAGACTGAGTTTCTACAAACGACTATCTCGCTCTAAAGACCTCCCCAGCTTTTGGTTTGCTCAGTATCTTAAGGTTGGAACGATGGACACTCGATTTCCCAAAGAAACGACGCGAAAACACTCAATTTAGACTCGAAGACATGTCACTCGCACGAGCAACAACCTGTACAAGTGGTCACTTGCACGAGTGGTGAATCACTCGCACGAGTGGTGAATCACTCGCACGAGTGATGACTCGCAGGAGCAGTGGCTCGCACGAGGGTGATGCCTCGTGCGAGTGGTGCTTCGTACGACCCACAGTTTGCCCAGCACTACTCTTCGTTCAATTCTTCAAGCTATCGAAGACTGATAAACTTCTATTTCTACGCGCAGGCTAATCCGACGCTCATCTCACTCTCCCCGGCTCACAGGTGTTTACTGTTTAAGCAATCACTGTGAGTATACTTGACCCCTTTTTTGCTTTAGTGCACTTTGAGTGTTACATACGTTCTCTATCAAACAATCACAACACACAACTCTAAAATGCTTTCAAAACACAAACCCACTACCGCATGACTATACGTGAACGCTGAACAGCTATGTGTTAATTGTATGCCTTGAGATTTGCTGACTACCCTTAACATGATAGCTGCTATAGGTTGACCCGCCACCTGTTCGTTCAGGGGTTGTTAAGGCTCGCTCTCGCTTTACTTTACTTGTCTCACTCGCGGTTGTGTTTGTTAGTCTATTTCGGTGTAGGTAACATATATATGTTCACATGACTACGTTAGTGCTTGCTGGTTTCGTTAAACGCTTATTTACTATTATTATGCAAAACATGTGTACTCACCTTTACATTATTGTATTAACTTTATTTTAATGTATGTGACAGGTTGATGATTCTATATGCTGCAAATGGATAGGATTTCTAGAAACACACTAAAAGAAATCTAGGTTGTCGGATTTTGTATTGTTTAGGAGACTTGTAATCTATTTTAATTATTGTGGAATATTTGTTTGATTGTATGGGAAATTGAACTTATAAATATTGTCATCTTAATAGTTGTTATGGATTATCCTGAGCAATCTGATTCACCTAGTGCCGCGTCCCGATGATTCCGCCATCGGTTGAGGTGTGAAAGATTGATATCAGAGCAATAACTATAGGGAAATTAGGTAGAATTTCCATGTTCGACCTAGTCTATAGTTACCAAATCAGACCGAGATAAACAAAAAAATATCAAACTGTGTGAATCAGAACGTCAAGTACGAACTCGTCCCTCGTATGAAGGATCACTCATAC
Source organism: Scalesia atractyloides (assembly GCA_947069175.1). Lineage (NCBI taxonomy): Eukaryota > Viridiplantae > Streptophyta > Magnoliopsida > Asterales > Asteraceae > Scalesia > Scalesia atractyloides. The sequence continues at coordinate 38,833,169 of CAMTDV010000014.1, read as the reverse complement.
GAGTAGCCACTCGTACAAAGGGTCACTCGTACGAGCGACCACTCACGCAACGCAACCTGACTCGTACGAAGCAGAACAGTTTCTCGATCAGAACGCCCGAATTTTACCTATTCTGCTTCTGATCTAGCCCTATTAACTAAACTACATATGCTTTTCCTAAAGCTACCACAGTACACGCTTGAAAATACTCGTATAACACAAATGAGTGATTGTGCTGAGATTAGGTGTGAAAACCAAGAACTCTCGATAGATCGCTCACCCCGCGTATTACACTCTGCACGAGATACTTTCGTTAAGCTAGGAGTGATATCCATATCTCAACGGAAATCTCATCTTCTATCTCGTGGTTGTTCATACCACAGTTATGGTACGAAGTTGTTAAGTTAGGGGTGAACACGCATCTTAATAACTAGTTCCACTTTTTGATTTTCAATCTCACCAAAGTCTCGATTGTTTCAATGATTTGGAACGCGTAGTAACCGGAAGGGCAATGCCGTTAGCTGTGAGGCGGTGAGAGCATTTGCCTATTAGGCCAAAGCGTGTGCCCGAACTCAAAGGAATGGTCGAATCACTTTGGGTAGTCGTTGTCTCAAAACCCAGGACACTCCATTTAGTTTAAGCCTGCAATCGCTGATTTTACGCATCATCGGATTTTATTATGTTTATGTGTTTTAATTTGTGAATTTTAAACTTTTACGCTTTATCGATTTCTTGGTTTATCGCTTTTCGCTCCATGAACGTATACACGATGATGTTTGCTAAACAGACTACTAAAATTAACTGATTTAGACTCTCTAAGCTAGACACTAAAAAGCTTTAAATCTAGACTCGATCTAAACCACACAACCGGCAAGTGTACCGGTCAATGCAGTACAGCTAAAGTAAGTCCGAGTATCGAACCCACGAGACTTTACTAATTACGTTAACTAAACTCTAATAGACTCACACAAATACGACTCAACTGTTTCATTGTTTTAAGGGGGGGGGGGTTACTGAAAATCTAAGGAATTTATCAAACTAATTCTAAACTATACTTATGCGAAGACAAACTAATACGAAGACTGTTCTCAGTTGGTGATAAAGACTACCTAGACTAGAATCCTGGATTGATTTAAGAATTTACCAATTAAGTTAACCGCAAGTTTTATGGAACCGGGATCACTAAACCTATTAAACCACCAACTAAGCCCCTCAACCCTTCTCGAGGTGAAACTTATGGCACTACCTAGGCCGTTAATCCTACCGGTTATTAGACTTCCTTCGGGTTATCTAATTTTATGTAAGTACCCTAATATTGACCTACTCTTTTTCAATTATAGATCTAGGGTAGTTTGAGCTTCTCGATTTGACTTGATAGACTAATAAACCGACGGGGCAACTAAGGCACGACTTTTTCCAAAGACTGTCTAAAGCAATTCACCGGGTAAGACCTACCAATAGCCCCACAACTTCCAGCTATAAGGACTAGTAGAATACTGAAATCTAGCAAATTATCAACTATCACTTCTAAGGTTTATTGGCCAATTCACCCTAAAGGTCAAAGACACAAGGTCAAAGATCTAGCATGAACGTATTCCATAGCAGACAACCACCAAGATTCACACGAAGCAATAGATAATAATTAACCAAATTAAAGTACGCATACACACCAAATCAATCAACCAAACTTCTTACAAAACACAATTAATCCATAAAATACATGCAACTAACTAAAAAGGTTCAAACTTTATTCAATCCATTCATCATAGTCTAGGTAGTTTAAAAGGTTTAGCCAATAACCATAGTCAAGAAAAAGAAACAAGTCGTAACCGAGTAGCAAAACATGTTCATAGGTTCAAATAATATAAAGATATAGATATTAAAACTGAACCGTTTGCGAACCCAACTTGAATCTTGATCGTGGCCTTGAACCTCTCCAATTCGTGCTCCTCTCCTCTGTTTTGCGTCCGATAATAATTCTTACGGCTGATGTTTGTTTCCTTCCAACAGCCGTAGCCTCCAAATTATCTCTATAACATTTATCAAATCACATTAACAGTGCCTGCCAGCTACGTGGTAGCTGGCTATTGGCCTTTTTCCCCTTCCTTTTTACGAACGCCGTCTCACTCTCTTCAGATTGCATTCTTTTTTTAAACAGTCCGTCTGCCACAAACACCACCGCGGCTCCACCGCCACTGACTTTTACAAAACCACCATTTAGGTTTCGACGAATCAGCTAAAATTATGCAAAGAAATTGGCTTTCCCCCGCGAAATGGCGGTAGTTCTAAGGGTTTTGGCACTAGGTTTCCTGACGATGTAGACATGGAGAGAGAGAGAAAGTGGTCATGATGATGGCGGTGGTGTGAAGCCATGGCGGTGGTGGTGGCAGCAGTGGTGGTGTTGCGGTGGGTGGAGATGAGAAAACAGAGATGATACGGGGGGAGGTGATCGATTGCGTAAGCAACCGTTGGGGGGACAGGTGCCTTCTACCTGAACAATGAAACACAAAGTTAACAAGGAGTATAATAAAGAGAACCAGGGAGAGCAAGAGAGAGATAAAAGAGGTTCTATCTGAGTGAAAGAGAAGGTGGAGTATGAAAGTATCCGGGCATCAAAATATTATGAGTTAAATGCTTGGTTGGTCCCTGTGGTTTGCGAAAATTGCAGACTTGGTCCCAATGGTTCACTAATTATATGCTTGGTCCTAATAGTCGTAATTTTTGCACTCGGGTGGTCCTTATAAATAACCTATGTTAAATATGTCAGTTAAGTGTGTGTGAAATGACAAAATTACCCTTGAGGTTAAAAATAAAACAATTAAAAAAATATCATCTTCTTCCCCTTCTTTATAACTCTAAAGCACGAACAAAACCCTAAATTCACTTCTTCCTCATCCACCCATTCGATAGTATTTTCCGATCCCCAGACAAGCTTAATTGATTCATTAAACCATCTTATACAGAAAAAAGATGAGGCATACTTCCAGACATTTTTGAGATTTGTGGTGGAGACTACAATATTATTCCGTAATTATAAAAACCACTATGGAGGAAATCGTTACAATAATTCATTAGAATATATTAACAGCTTAAATCATCACATTACATCCAAAAAGAAATTCAGAAATTTCTCTTATTTTCCTCAACCCAACCATAGTCGCCGCCACTGATACTTGAACCGGAGGACCAAGTCACTGGAATCGCGACCATGGCCATTGCGGCTACATGATTATCTTGTTTCAGCAGAATAGCATCAAAGCCATACCTACTTGGTCCCCACCTGTAATGTCGAAGCCGGGTCACAGAGATCATCGTGCCGTCGCCAACTTTTGTTTGGACCAACCATCGCGGTTCAAGGTAAATTCAAACTTTCTTTTCTGTAACCAGAAATTTTAATCAACCTGGGTTTGATCAAGCCACATTTTCTGAGTGATCGAGCCACTGTCCGGTTCCGTCGTTCTACTTTCTTAACTTCTCATACCTTGTAGAGAAGATGCAAGATGGTAATGGTGGTAGTGGGTGTTCAGTGGCGGTGAAGGTGAGATGGTGGTGAGCGTTCGGTGGTGGTGGTCTGGGTAGAAGAAGAAGAAGAAGGTAGGAGATATATTGTTTTATTTTTTATTTTCTTAACACGTAAGGGTATTATAGTCATTTTACAAAGACTTAACTGGAAAATTTAACATGGGTTATTGATAAGGACCACCCGAGTGCAAAAATTACAACTATTAGGACCAAGCGTGTAATTAGTGAACAATTGGGACCAAGTCTGCAATTTTCACAAACCACAGGGACCAACCAAGCATTTAACTTGTCATACTCAAATATTATAAACCAAATTGCATATTATCTATTTCTCTTCCCAATGCAGCCACTGATTATTATTAAGTTATTTGTCTCTCTTTTTATTTCTTTTGGTTTGTATTGTTTAAATTTTGTCCGTATGTTTTCTCGGTGAATGACTTCATATGAAACAACTGAAATTCAATAAATGCTTGGTTGGTCTCTGTGGTTTGTAAATATTGCAGATTTGGTCCTAGTGGTTCAATAATTACACGTTTGGTCCCAGTAGTTTCAATTTTTGCACTCGGGTGGTCCTTACCACTAACCTTTGTTAGATTTCTTAGTTAAGTATATGTGAAATTACTATATTACCCTTGAATAATTAAAAAATAAAATAAACATAAAGAAGAGGGCCCACTACTCATCTTCTTCATCACTCCCCCCCTCTCTTTCAAAAACCCAATCACCACCACCACCTCTCCTTCACA